>JAEMWC010000029.1:1712500-1842500 GCA_016490735.1 Pachyseris speciosa
GAAGTGGATTATTTAACCTTGAGTGTTCACTTGCACTCACTTATTAAATGAAAGGTATCACATTACGAAAACAACTTTGTGCAAATCTGTAATTTTTCTGTCACAGCATTCGATTTCGACTTGTAATATCGATTACACGTGCGAGGCTTCCAACTTTTTCTTAACACTCGGCAAACCTTTTCACGGGGACAGACTGTGCTGTCTTAAAATGTAAACTTGTAAACAACCGTCGCATGATGTTAGCCTTTCGACCTTTGGACTATGTGGTTTGCTTTAACCAATGAACACACCGCCACGTGCCTGCTATTGTGCATTGGCCAATCCAAACACCGGAACGTAATTGTATTGTGCATTTTGCTGCACAGGAAAAAAAAAGACTGAAATCTGACACATTTTATAACTCGGTATACTTACAGTATCCCGAGTAAAAAGACTGAAATCTAACACATTTTATAACTCGTGATACTTACAGTATCCCGAGTAACAAGAGGCTACAATTAGCCTAAACTCGGGCCTACAAAAAAAATACCTAATTTAGCGCTAAACAAAAGAAAAGCGAGAAGTCTGTCCGTCTTACATCGGACGCATTGTTTGTGTTGGTGTCTATCAGTCTTTGCAGTGTATACCCATAGACCCCTATCAACATATATCCCTTTAAAATTGCAAAATTGTTTTACAGCTCAACCACGGATAATAATAATTAAAACACTTGCCAAGAATATACGAAGACGAAGACGAAGACGAAGACAACGACGAAGACGAAGACGAAGACGAAGAAGACGAAGACAACGACGAAGAAGAAGAAGAAGAAGAAGAAGAAGAAGACGAAGACGAAGACGAAGACGAAGAAGAAGACGAAGACGAAGACGAAGACGAAGACGAAGACGAAGACGAAGAAGAAGAAGAAGAAGAAGAAGAAGAAGAAGAAGAAGAAGAAGAAGAAGAAGAAGAAGAAGAAGAAGAAGAAGAAGAAGAAGACGCGAAAAAAAAAAAAAAAAAAGAATGGTGCCGATAGCAGGAGTCGAACCCGGAACATCTGCATCTCAAACGGGGACCATTACCGCTAGACCACGGCCATTCAACATAACTAATGAGGTAAAAATAGTGTACTTATTCCAAATTGACTACTTCAAGTTAGAGCTTGTGCAGAAACGCCGGAAATGAGCTCTGTGGATGAAACACTACTAAAGAAAACGGAGCTCATTTTCAGACTCGGGCGGCGTTCCTAGCCCGAGTAAAGGGACGAACTAGAAGCTGCTGGTTCAAGTACCATTCCCACCCTTCCCAGACATTGCATGGTGGAAAATGGAGTTCTAGAAAAGAGTTTGGAAGGAGATTTCGTTTCCTAACAGACTACTGTAAGGTTAAAATGTCGAAATCGTATACAATCTTCTGATTGCTTAAAAAACGAAAGGTGGGATCCTACGACTTGACTGAAGACTTACAAGAGGCCAGGAAAACTTTTACTTACCTTTTTTCTTGAGAGGTTGATTTCTTTTTACTCCCAAAATCATCAAACATCTTTTGGGGAGGAAGCCAAACCTTCAAGGCATTTTCTACAAGTTCTATCAATTTCAATAAGATGACATTTAAAAACAACAACCCTTCCAGGTTAAGATTGTCAGTGACTCCTATTCAGTTTCAATTCAAAAGTAAAATTATCAAGGGGGAGGTACACCTGACTGCCACGTTTTTCACAGTTTTTGACCTTTTACAGTTATGATCTTGTCGAGATTTCATGCCATCCGAAAAAGCCATGATCATAGTTTTGTAGCACATAACCCCTTAAATATCTTACAATTTTTGGGCGATTTGTAGACTGTTTATGAAGAAGAAGAAAGCGCGAGGGGGGAGTGATTTTAAGGGAAGGTGAGGAAAATGAAATTTTAAGGAGTGAAAATTAAATTTGAAGGTTTAACATCAATGAGTAAACACCAATTGAAACATTTCACCCTCAACCTGACATCCATCCGGGCTGTAGTGGACTGTCTGAGTGTTTGAGTATCCCTTATTTTCCCTTTTAATTTCTTCATCAAATGGCACTTCTTATTTCCTTAACATAGTATAATGCTCCATTTATTAAAACCATTGTCTTTCTTAACAGCTTACGTGCCTTTGTTTCAGATTGGTGAGAAAATTAATGGTTAAATATTTTAAATAACAGTAAGTCTGAAGCAATTGCGTATTACAGAGGTTGGAAATTGAGTGTCGTGATTCAAATCGAAGCAATAGTTACTCAGCGCGACTGGCTCTTTAGTTATTGTGAGTAATCAACTATTACCGCCTGTCTTTATTTCTTTTTTCACTAAAATAACACAGATTCATAACTATATTACAAGGCTTGCTGCAAAACAGTCTTATTATCTCCCAAAAGTAAGAACAAATTATAGAATATTCAATATTAGATTTCAAGGTCCATCAGTATGGAATTCCATTGACGAAGATATTAAATCATCTCCATTGTCTTTATTTAAAAAGAAAATGAAACAGCACTTTATCAAAGATTACTAGACATTTGTACATCAATCTTGTAATTTTAAGATACGAAATAATTCTGTTTTGCAATATAAGAATTGTAGTCATTTTAATATACTGGTAGTTTACGTTACTCTGTTTATCTCTATTTTTGTGTGTATTTATATCTGTTTGTTCTTGTGTCTCTGACCTAAACATTTAATCATCTTTTCTTTTCACTGACTGCCTGGCATTTTTAACTTTTAGGTTATTTCGGGCAGCCAGGACCCCTATCATCTGCCATATTATTATTATTATTTGTTTTTATCTTGTAGTAATTATGGGTACATTTTTTAGAGAGTTGGTGAAACAAGCAGAAGTTCCAGTATAAGGGGAAAAAGATTCAAATCTGCACACCTTTGAGCCGTGTTTTAGAACTGGGTAGTTCATTAACTATTGTATCCACATCTGCTTCTGTAACATTCTGTCTTTTGTGGTCGACTAGAAGATACTTCAGCTGCTCTTTAGATGCTTCCTAAACATCAAAAGAGACAGACAGACAGACATTTTTATTTCAACACGGAGTTTCTTCAATTACATGGAATTGGTTTCCAAGAAAGCCGTGCATGCAATAAAATATCATAAGACATACTGAATAAAAATTACATGAAAAACAAGTGTACAAAAAATTAAAAAGAAGTATTAATTGACATCATGGAGACCGAGTGTGCGTAAAGATTTCCTAAAGACCTCAAGAGACGGTTCTGCTTTTATCGCAGATGGAAGGGAATTCCATAGCTTAGCACCACGGCATGAAAAGCTTTTTTATTTAAGTTTTCGGTGTTGGGTTTTTGGAGTGCTAAATTAAAGTTAGAGTTTCTGAGGTTATAAGCAGTACTGTCACGAACTAGGCGAAACGCCTCAGTGAGGTACTCAGGAGCTTTGTTGTGCATAATTTTGTGCATTATGATCGCAATGACTCCGGATCTGAGGAGAGGAGAGGAGGGGAGGGGAGGGAGGGGAGGGGAGGGAAGAGGAGAGGACGGGACGGGACGGGATGGGAGGGTAGGGGGAGATCTAGAGGAGAGGAGAGAGACGGGATAGGGCGAGAAAATGCACTTATGACATATATCAATATTGTAATTCTCCATACCTGAATGAACATATCTGCATTGAAAATGCTTGAAGATCTGAGCTTCTCAAAAGCTTCCTTTACTTCAGACTGCAATGCCCAAATTTGTCTCATCAGCTTTCTCTTTTGCTCGAACAATTTTTCTGGCCAACTTCCACCCACCTTCAGACAAGAGCAGTAAGATAATTAAAACAAGAGGCTACAATTAGCCTAAACCCGGGCTTGCAAAAAACAGTATTGTATCCCTAACTTAGTGCTGAACAAAAGAATAGAGGGAAGTCTGTCTTTCTTACATCGGACGCATTGTGTTTAGCTTGTGTTGGAGTCTATTTCTTTAGACCCCTATCAACATATATTCCTCTAAAATACAGCTCAACCATTGAGAACAATAATTATAACACTTGTAAAAAATATTTCTAAAAGAACAAGAAAAAGAGAAACAGAAAAATAAAGCCCGTGATATATACCACTAACAGACATCGAACCCGGGTTAGCTGCGTCACAGGCAGGAACAATGACCTTTAGGCCACAGAGGTTTATCATTATGCAAGGTGATAAAAATAGTGTATTGATTCCAAAAAAAAACTAAGCACACTTGTTTTCGCTTCGATGGATAATTGTTTGAGAAAGGAAACGCTTATCGAACGATGTAGGATTTTTTCGCATAAATGTGAATGGAGTCTCGGTGAAATGTGAGTAGAAAATTAATTAGCAGAGTGAAACTGTTTACAAATACGTCAATCCAGGGTCATTTGAAACACAAGAAAGGAACGTTTCTGGACAGTTTCAAGGGACGCTAGTACATTTGTAAAAACTAATCGCTTATCATTCAAAAATTAAAGTCCAGAAATTAAAATAGTAAATTAACTACCTGTCAAAGTCTCAGGGGTGTGTGATATCCCGTACTTGAGTTATTCAACAAAATGTACATCTCAATGGAGCGGATACGGGGAACACGGCAGTCCATCTGGAGTTAAATTTTGGTCATGTTAAAAGCTTTCTTCTCGCTGTTGAACTTGCAAACATTCGTATAGACACTTCTCTTAACATATTAGTTGTTCAGACTTCAAAGACACAAGGTGAATCGACGTTTTCCGATACGTGACAACAAGTATCATTCTTGCTGTTGATATGAGATTTATACTTCCGAATCACTCGGCCGTGAAAGGTCAAACTCCCTTTGTCTGTAGTCTCTAATTTTTGGCGCTCCCTCGCGTCGCGTCTCTTCGCAACTTCGCGCGCGCACGTGTCTTTCGCCCGCACCACAATTCATCGCCAAAATTAGAGACTACTCGCAGTCTACTGAAGCAGACACGAGGAAACACGGCAGTCCATCTGGAGTTAAGTTTACTTATGTTAAAAGCTTTCTTCTCGCCGTTGAACTTGCAATCATTCGCATAGACACTTCTCTTAACATATTGTTTGTTCAGACTTCAAAAGACACAAGGTGAATCGACATTTTCCGATACGTGACAACAGGCATCACTCTGTTAAAAATAGTTAGCGCTTGCGCAGAAACGCCGGAAGTGCACTTTGTGGATGATACTCGACGAAAAAGAAGAACCGTCGGTAATCTTAGACCCGGGCGCCGCGCGAGACGCGCGCAGCCCGGGTAACAAGAGGCTACAATTAGCCTAAACTCGTGCCTGCAAAATTACATCGTATATCCCTAAGTTGGTGGGAAACAGGAGAAAAAGAGAGGTCTGTCTTTACTCCTTTACATAGGTAGCATTGCGCTTATCATGACGTTCGAGTCTATTTGTTTGTACCTTGTCAACATATATCTCCTTAAAACTTCCGAATTGCTTAAAAGGTCAACCATTGATAACAATAGTAATATTGTAAAATTAAATAACAAAACAAAACAGACAAAGCAATAAAAAGAGAAACGAAAAAACTGGTATAAGTTATATCTATAGCAGTTCGAACCACGAATTACCTACATTAAGAGCCGTTATCATGACCGCTACTCTATATTTACTTAGCATAGGTACCAGGGAGAATACAGTTTATTTATTGCAAAATATCAAATCCGACATTGTTTACATCGATGGATTTAATTTCTGCTGAGCGTTTGAGAAACACACCGCTTATGGAACGATTTAGGATTCGAGATATAGACAGACAAACCGCCGAAATTACTCATCGAAGCATCTCCTGCAGAAATAAATGAAAAAGAATCGAACGTTTGCTTTGAAAACATCTTTCGAGCTTTCGTGCGTTTCCCACGGCCTATCACTTTTTTTGCACGAAAGGTGACTCAAGTCACTTGCGCTGCATGTGAAGATGACCGAGCTTCTGTTAAATCCTTCTGTGCTGTGGTGCGTGTTGCACAGGTGCACTGGAAAAATCGCGAGACGACGACTAAAAAAGAAAAAAGAACAGAGCCGAATCCTAGACTCGTCGCCTTTCATGCAGGCACGAGTAATAATTAAGAATTACAAAAGGAACACAGTCTGTACAGTAATTTGAGTTGACCATCCATTAGTGACTTTACAAACAAGTAAGGGCGTGGGGAAAAATGAAACTGGTTCCGATTTATAATCTTTCTATGCAAAACAAATTGTGTTTGTTACCCCATTATGTCCGGACTTCCAGAAATAACGACGTAATTCCTATGTTATATGACGTCAACAGCTCACCTCTTGGAACTTAAATAAGACTGTTGGGGCCGGAGGTTCAGCCCCATCAAATAGGGAGCTTAAGCAACGACGACGGCAACGGTAACGAAAACGTCATTTCAAAATATAAGTTCTCGCTTTTAAAGTTCTTTCGCGATTATTCCAATTTGTCTAATTTCGAAAATGCTGGCAAATTCTCCAAGGACTAAATTACCATGAACGGTGTCAAAGTCAGGGAAGAGAAAGAAACTTTGCCGTCAGGGACTCGCGTTCTCAAGAAAACATAAAATTAGGTCATATCGTGTTGCTGTTTTGCAGAAGACGGCAAGAAAGGTACCAAAATGAAAAACGCATGCACAGAGCGATTGTTTTTACGCATTAAACCTACTGTTTTGAGACGTTCTCGTTGCCATTCCCGTCCTCGTTGCTTAAGCTCTCTTATTAATTATCCAAGAGGTCATATTAGGTAACCAACAGGGCATTCAAATGCCCATTTAAATCCTTCAAAACAAACCTGTCTCAACAAACATTTTTTTCAAGTCTTCATCATCTTCGTCTGCCAACCTTCCAACCCGTACAATCTTCACTGTGTGAGGTGAAACTTTGCGACAATCTCTCAAGAAATTATCCAGTGCATGATTTTTGTAGGTCACAACCTGTGTGTAACCACAACATGACGAACAACTATTAAAAGATAACTCAGAATTTCCTATCTATAATAATCTGTGCCCAACCTCCTCTCTCATAGGCAAGTTTTTCCTTTGTATTAATGCTCCTGTTGATCCCAATCTACAACACTTTCTTTGATCATTTCCGCAAACCAAACTGCCCCACCACTATCCAGTCCCACGTGTACCAAATAAAACGCCAGGAATCTGTGTCCGTCACTCTGTCCCATACCAAATTTCAGGGGAATGGTATCTCTTTCATTACTTGTACCGCAAGGAAAAGCCAGGCACAGAAGAATGTCCCATATGTTACTTGATATTAAGACGGACTGCTTACATGGCGGTTTACCTAATTTTGCTTTGTGATTTCTGTCTGCATGTAATAACTGTTCATCAGTAGGATACCTAAAATGTGTGCAATTCCACAATTGGTTTTGGCTCCATCAAATCCTATATCAATTGCAGAACATTTTAGGAGGAGCCACCCACACTGTGAGCACAGTTATTGACAATACATATTAACAATACATATTAGCATATTAGGATATTAGCATACATATTAGCATATTTACTATCCTTTCTGGTAACTGGGTTTAACTACATGTCAGGCGCGGATCCAGGGGAGGTGAAATGGGTGAATTTTCACCCCCCTTTTTCTGAGCCCCCCTTCTTTCTTTCTTTCTTTTTTTTTTCTTATCCCTCAAACACCTCAACCAGGCTTTGGTTCTATTACATTATTACAAAAATAACCCCCCCCCCCCCCCCCATTTCAAAATCCTGGATCCGCGCCTGCATGTATACTACTCTATCGATTGACAGCTGAACTTCTGAATTTCGCTAACAGGCCTCTCCCCAATGAGCAACCCCCACACCCACCCAGTACACCCGACCGCACTCCGTATCCCCCAGAAAGGAATGCCTTGCATGCTCAGGGGGGCCGGCATCTTACCAGTATTGGTCCATGCTCCTGAGGCACCTTCATGGACAAAAGAAGTCGAACTAGAGCCACACCCACATAAGATTTCCCAGTTCCAGGTGGTCCCTGTGAACATAATGGAACGTGTGTCAGCTAGATACTCGGAGACAAAACACGCGTGTTCCGGTGTAAGAGAAAAAGGCCACATCATCTCTGCTCACAAATAACAAAAACTAACAAGAACAACAACTGATGGACAATTAATCTTTGTGTCTAGTCTGCAACCATAACTGTTTCTGAGCATTTAAACGGGCACTGCCATGAAATTTGGATCTGAACCCAAACATCTGTTTGCAACAGTGGAATTGATTTATAAATTTTGCAGTTCCGCTGGGAAGTACTTAACATGTGCAACGGAATTATTTACGGTTGTCTACGGCCACTGATGACGAGGAGAAAATTTATTGCATAATTGTAACCTGAAAACGTAAGGTTAACTTTTTCATGTTTCATCATTGTGTCTAGGCCGGAAAATGGCCATAAAATAATACAAGTTTCTTGAAATCTACCTCTGTGTTATCCGGGCCATTCAAATAAATTAGAAAAACTGCTTCCTCGCAATTTGAAAAAAACATATTACAAGAATTGCCTTGACAGTACCCCTTTAAATGCCCAAACGATTTAAGCACAGGCGCTTTTGAAGCAAGATTTATCACCACCTCTCATCAGTAAAATGTTTTCAAAGCGAGACCTCAACAGCGTCAAGATGTAACTCCAGAGTTTGATGGCCAAATGGGTGGGGTCTCTCGATTGTTAGTTGCCCAGGACAGAATTAAATGGACCTTTCATTACCTAGGTGGGAAAATGCCCGTTTGCTTAACACATGAATGGAAAAAGGAGAAAAAAATGTTTTTAGCAAGCGCTATTGTTACAGTTGAACCATGGTGTGACTTGCACCCAACTTCCTTAATATTCACTTTGTCTCTTGCATTTGTCGTAATTGTTTTTCTTTGGAGCGTGACGGCTCATATCCAGGGATAAACAGCCACATTTTATCCGCACGGAATTCCTTGAAAAGGCCTATTCTTGTTGCAAAGATGACAGCTTGCACAACGAAGGCGAAATCTCAATAGTCGGTAATTTGACGTTGGGGAGTATTTTCAATAAAGATGAAGTTAATTCATTTTTCGTCATCACCTGAATTAGCGCCAGTTTATGCTTTAAGGCCAGCTCAACTGCCTTCAATTGGGTCTCATCCAGGATGGATTTGCATCCGAGCCGCACTGCCTCAAATTCCTTCAGAAGCGAGTATTCTGCTTGTGATACCTCTTTGTCACCTCGCTCACAAAGAGAGTTTCTCTGAAAGATCACTCCCCAGTCTGGAGGGGTCGATACTTTATCTATGTACTCTGCAGGTTCCAAGTTTGAGTAATCTTGCTTAGGATTGGGAAAAACCAAGAATTCTTTGAATGGAACACGATCTAAAAAAAATAGCACAGTTTTTTGGACGACAGTTGCGACTCACTGCTGGAAACAAACACGTGCATTAGGCGAATGTATATACCAAGAAAATACAAGTGGGATATTCCATGGAATATTATGAGAAAGCTTTGCTTAACTAGTTTATACCATCTCATAGAAAATACATAGCCCTACATATACAGTCAACACAAGTATTGCACGATGGGATGGTTCGAGGGAATACCAACAAATAAGCAACGGCTCTCCTTGACTCTGATTGGCTGTATTTTCTATGACATGGTAAATGATGATATCGAACTTTGTGATACAAAATATATTATTATGCATTGGTGTCAATATCTCAATTTTGATTGGTTAAAAAACACGCAGCTTATTACTACAGACAATAGGTTTTATCCATGTAGAGGTGACGTCATAGACCTTTTTCATAATGGCGGACGATTTTAATTATTCTTTTGTATATGTGTTAATTAGCCCTACTAACCTCACTTTAATGAAAAAATTCTATTGAATTTTGCACATGCTGACGAGGCTAGTAGGGCTCATTATCATAAAAATAAAAGAATAATTTGTCGGGCGCCATTATGAAAAGGGTCTATCCCTACAGATAATGGGTTTTATACATGTAGGAGTGACGTCATTTTGCAGACAGTAGTTATTTCACACGCGAGAAACACATTTGTTTTGCTGAAGTTTTTCTGGAATAGTATTGCAGTCAAAAGTTTAATTTTAAGTTTTAAAACATATTTATGGCGTGGGTTTTTGTAAAATTTTGCTGGAAACTTTTGCACTGCACTGCAACATTTAGGTTGTAAGCTTAAAAATAAAGTTGTTTACAAGTTGATGTGGCATGTTTAGTTTCTTGTATAATGCATAATAAAACGATTATTGGATTTGGTTTTCGCATGATAGCAAGAATTATCATGGCCTCGGTTTGTGTTATCTGCCGAAGCCAAACACAAACCTCAACCTTGATAATTCTTGCTGTCATTCACAACCTCATCTAATAATTGTTAAATGTCAACATGCTCAGAAAATACTAAAATAGTCAAGAATGAGTAACAATTAAACGTTTACTTTAATTGGAAAATCAACCAACTTCAACAGCAATTTAAGTTACTTTACTGATAACAGTAGCAAAATATACAGAATGTCAAGTCTAAAACTTAACTCACTTTACACCAAGCAACATGCACGACTTAGCAACTCTAATTTCTGGGCTGCATGGAGCCATATCCTGGAATTCCAATCAAAAATCAAACTATTGCACTTCTACAGGAGTCCAGAGTTAAAGAGGCAATCAACACTGAACTGCTAAGGCGACAGTGAGTGAGTAGTAGCAGCTATATGCATCAAACTTGAGTCTGACTCAGTAACATACCTCTTTGTTGCAAAACTTCCATTGCGGGAGCATAAGAGACGTAGAACGTTTGGCTCTCAGCCATGAATGCTTTTTCACCTGGACGACAAACGACAACAAAGCAATATTTGGTAGGTTTTATAACAACAAATGAGGGAGTTGAGCTGACAAGGTAAAATTGCCCATGGCAAGAAAAGTTCCTTATAGCATTAATAAAACAAATTAATAAAATCAATTATTATAATTTTAATTCCTGAAACGACACAACATTGATATTTTCTTCAGACAGTGTACTCGTATATTTTCACTTGATACATGCTGTGTCTTTTCAGTTGTCTATCTGCTAAAGAAGGTAAATTTAACTGGTTTTACGAGACAACGTCAATAAAATTAGAAAAGATTGTGAGAATAGCCAATACAACGTACGCTGTGCCTTTTAAATAAAAATCAGCATTGATATTTTCTTTGGACAGTAAACTCGTGTCTTTTCATTTGATACAAATACTGTGTCGTTTCAGTTGTTTATCTGCTTAAGAAGGTAAATTTAACTGGTTTTACCAGATGGCATCAATAAAATTCGAAAAGACTGTGAGAATAGCCAATACGACGTACGCTTCGCCTTTTAAATAAAAATCAGCTTTGTTTTACACTTTATTACACCCAATTTGAAATCACTATTGATCCTTGCAATCTGATTGGCTCTCAACAGTGCAATTTATTAAGGCAAATGAACTGAGTGGAGTGCAATTTGGTCTGAAATCATACGCGTGATTTCAAAATCGAACGAGCGCACTGCGTGAGTTCGACTTGAAATCACAAGCATGATTTCAGACCAAAATTGCGTGACATGAAGTTCAATTACCACTTTGTTACACCCATTCTGAAATTACAGTTTTTTTGTCAATATTAAGATCTGTTTATCCATGAAATTTGATAGGTTAATATTATTTCACTTTCATTTTGATGAGTTACAGAAAGGATGTGATTTAGAGTAAAAAATGGGGCAATTTGGGAATAAATTGCACTGTTGAGAGCCAATCAGATTGCAAGGACCACCAGTGATTTCAAAATGGGTGTAATAAATTCACAAATTGCACTATTTTTGCTATAAATCACACCCATTTTTAACCCATCAAAAGTTTAAAACCAGGCTTCCTGAAGTGGATAAATAAATAATAATATTGACAAAAAACTGTGTGATTTTAAAATGGGTGTAATAAAGTGGTAATTGAACTTTGTGTCCTACAATTTGGTCTGACATCATACTTGTGATTTCAAATCAAACTCATACTGCTCGCTTGTTTGACTTTTTAAATCACGCCTATGATTTCAGACCAAATTGCACTCCACTCAGTTCAATTACCATTTTAAATGAGAATGACATCACCATCGAAAATGCTCTCTCACACCTCACCCTCTCCTTACGTTTGATGCTTACAAGGCTGGCATATCCCTTTCCATTCAAGGAGTCTGTACCGGAGCAAAATTTAAAAGAAGCACCTTAATGCAAGGACAGATGTTTTACCCACTAAAACAAAGTGAATCTTCGTTTGCAATCACTAGTTCAGGAAGCTGGCCATATTGTAATATGTTTTGAAATGACTAACCAATTGGAACAAACAAAACATTACATTCAGTTTGTTACTCTTGGTAGTGAATCGCAATATTGTCTACCACTGGGTATTCAAATATCTGTTAAAGAGTTGTGGAAATGGCATAGTTTACCTTTGTTTGTTATCTCCTGCATCTTGACAATAAATTGCGGCTCAGATATGGAGTTTGCTTTGTCACACAGGGTGATCCTGATGATGCTAAAATTCAAACATTAATTTTATGATCATTGGGATTTGCTAATAAGTCAGTCCTTACTGATGAACCTCGATTTTATATCTTCAGTCGGGAAGTTGAGGGCTGGAGGGTGGGGGATGGGCTTACTGGCCCCTCTCTACACTGTATACATGTAGCTATGGTGCATCCCCAAGGGTATAGTTGTTTCTTCTTTTAGCCAGTTTGGTCCAAAAATGGGTACAGATTTTAACAATTATGGTCTGAAATTGGATGTGGTTTTCAAAGAAAACATGAGAGCATTTAAACAAGAGAAAGGTACTTAAAATTTGTATATGAGTTAAATACCTACTTATGAGCACTCTTTATGCATTTCTTATGAAACTGTACAAGGCTTATGTTATGAGACGCAAACAGCCCCCTTAAAAAAATCAAATTACATATTGAATATAATAGGACAACATCCTGGGATAAAGCAATTTGCATAAATACTTTGCATTCACAGCATCTACACAAAATGCATTATTTCATTTAAAAAAGCTGCAATTAGAGGGGAGCAGGGTTGGCGCAGTGGTGAGAGCGTTCGACTTCCACCAATGTGCCCTGGGTTCGATTCCCGCACTTGGCGTCATAAGTGGGCTGAGTTTGTTGGTTCTCTACTCTGCTCCGAGGGGTTTTTCTCCGGGTACTCCGGTTTTCCCCTCTCCCCAAAAACCGACATTTGATTTGATTTGATTTCTTTAGAGTTGATTTGATTTAGTCTCCCCAATTAGTAGAGCATCTGTGCTTGGCTAGAAAGATTTGAGACTTAAATAAAGTGATTATTATTATTATTATTATTATTATTATTGTTGTTGTTGTTGTTGTTGTTGTTGTTATTATTATTATTATTACTATTACCTTTGTTCAGTGATGTGTTTATCCACTACAGCCCAAATAGGTTCCTGAAAAGAGCCATCAAGGGAGATACACAGCAGATTTCCATAGAGAAGCAAATTTGTATTCCTACACAGTGAGATTAGATAGGATATCAGATGGCTGAGATGGCAAGGTTAGGAGCAGGAATTACAACATGATGAGAGGTAAAATGCGGTCTAATGCTGCCATGGAACACGAAAACAATGAAATTTCAGCAAGATTTTAGCAAACTTTGCTAAAGTTTATGTGAGAATGCACATATGAAAATCATATATTTGAACTGCGGATTTAAGAATGAATATATGATTTATATTCATTCACAGACTGAGTTTGTTGGGGTTTGTTTTATTACGAACAGACTGTAACCTGCGATCAGGCATTCTTGTTTGTGGGGGAGGGGTGGGAGGCAAAAGTTCAGCACACTTCCCCACCCCCAGATTGCATAGGGGGATGCATTGAGATGGAATGGGACAAATATAGATTATAGTAAAAAAAATTGTCAACTCCTTACATTGTTAATTACTAATTGAAACTGTTGAAAAATCTTGAGTGGCCACTTACTCAACCTCAATGCTAGCTTGTGTCTGTGGTGTCTCGTATTTCAGTGAAATTGCCATAACAGTAGGCGACTTTTCATGACACAAGGATGCTCCTCTCAGCGAGATTCTATAAATGATATAATGAATGAGCTTACTTTAAAACTAATTTAATTCACATATTAGCTAGGCTAGCATCAAAATCATCAATATGGTAAAGTCATCATGCACTTCTCTGGTCCCTCTACAGTACCGGTTAAAAGTAAGTTGACAGCCTCGACTCGATCCTCGCGAGAATCAAGTATCGCTGATCGAGTCAAGAATCGAGACTCGATTCACTCGAAACTCAACTCGATCCTCGTTACTCGATTCTCGCAGGAAGCACTCTATTGTTATTCATCGGGTACGCGATTCATTGAGTGCGCGATTTGACTTTCCGAGTTCTGGAGGAAAGAACGCAGTTGTTCTGTATGGTCACTAAAGTAGACACTACGACAGTTTCCGTTCAAACAACGCAACGAATTCAAGCTAAAGGACAGCGCGGTGACAAATACTGTCAAAAGTCATTTAGGTTTTGAGGACGCGGTGTACTTCTTGATCGAAGAAATATCGCATACTGCATAAAAAAACAAGGTCAAAAGACATTCAGCTTCTTTTGAGGTTACAGCGTTATGCTTTTCTGCATAAAAATTCCGATGCTAAATTTACGTTTATATGGCCGCTCGCTCATAAGCGCAATGAATCAAGATCGCTGCAGTTCATCGTGGACAGTCTGTCATCAAAAGCGATCAAAATTTCAAGAAAGCGGCTTATTTCTTGACGAAAATGCACAGTGTACAAGTAGGCAAATACATGTAGTGTAGTCGCTAGCCAGTAGCCACTTGGCAAGCGTAAGGAATCAAGGCTGGTGCGATTGATTGAACAAGTTTCAACAAAACCGCTCATCGACCACGAGGACGGAAACAACACATGGTAGCTTATCGTATGTACGAGGCCAACTTCCAAAATCGCTCCTCGCCTTTGAAATAAATAAATTGATAAACGTTCGATGGAACACTGGTAAAACTCCAAGGAAACATCCGAAGTGAAATACGTGTATAATTTGGATACAAACATCGCCGAGATGATCTTCACTCTTCGGTCAAAAATAGCACAAAGTCAACATTGAATTAAAACTAGACTTGACAGACACCGCGCGTGAGAAAAGAAAATTTGCATACCATAACAAATTACACACATTTGTGTTTCTAGTTTGGAGGAGTTACATTGTAAAATTTATTCCTAAAAACGGTTGAAGAAAATCCTGTTTCAACAAAATAAAAGTTACCAACGAGCACCATTTAGTAAACACATGTATTTATTAAATGACACGCGTATCGATTTCATCTTAAAATTATGCTTGTCTGTGACAAAAACATGCATCCAGGGGTTTCATTAGAAGGCGGCAACCGGCAAAAATTGCTGCCTACTTTGTCAGAATTTACCTCTTACCGCTGCCTACTTTGTCTGTATTTTCACTCAAATTATTAAAAAAATTCATCAGTTTGCCGCCTACTTTAGTTGGCTCAGACGGCTTTTTCAAAATTTATTGAAAACCCTGTGCATCGCTCAGATAAACTTTAGTGGTCGGCCAAGTTTTATTCATCGAACATCTGTTACTTATTGCGAGATATTGTAGTGTTGTGGTCAGTCCTTGGCCATTCTGTTCTTGCTCAAGTATTGATTTCTGCGAATCTGCCCATCTGTCAAAGAGGTTGAATCACATTTAGAAACATGTCGCGTACACGACTACTCTTGCATCGTTTGCGTTCCTTCGAGTAGCTGAAGTTGCTTTTCAAGATTTGATCCCCAATTTGCTCAAGAGATGTATCGAGTGATCAGTCAAGCGACAAGCTCATTATCTCTGATCTTGCGAGACGCAATCCTCAACTCAATTTTCGATCGCTGAGTCTCGATCCTCGATGCTTGAAACTCACAAGAATCGAGGATCGAGTATCGAGTCGAGAATTGAGACTCGAAAGAGACTGTCAACTTACTTTTAACCGGTACTGTATTTGGAATAATTACTATCACTATCTGGTTGGTTGGTTGGTTGGTGGGTTGGTTGCACTTGGTTGGGTGGTTGGTTGATTGGGTGGTTGGCTGGTTGGTTGGCTGGTTGTTTGGTTGGTTGGCTGGTTGGTTGACTGGTTGGTGGGTGGTTGGTGGGTTGTTTGGTTGGCTGGTTGCTTGATTGCTTGGTGGGTTGCTTGATTGGCTGGTTGTTTGGTTGGTTGGTTGGCTGGTTGGTGGGTTGTTTAGTGGGTTGGTTGGTGGGTTGTTTGGTGGTTAGGTGGTTGGTTGGCTGGTGGGGTGGTTTGTGGGTTGTTTGGTGGATTGGTTGTTAGGTGGTTGGTAGGTGGGTTGATTGGTTGGTGGGTTGGTAGGTTGGAGGGTTGTTTAGTGGGTTGGTTGATGGTTGGTTGGTGGGTAGGTTGGTGGGTTGTTTAGTGGGTTGGTTGGTGGTTGGTTGGTTGTTTGGTTGCTTGGTTGCTTGGTTGGCTGGTTTGTGGGTGGGTGGTTGGTGGATGGTTGCTTGGTTGCTTAATGGATGGTTGTTTGGTTGGTTGGCTGGTTGGTGGGTGGGTTGTTTGTTGGTTAGGTGGTTGGTTGGCTGGTGGGGTGGTTGGTGGGTGGGTTGATTGGTTGAATGGTTGGTGGGTTGGTAGGTTGGAGGGTTGTTTAGTTGGTTGGTGGGTAGGTTGGTTGGTTGTTTAGTGGGTTGGTTGGTTGGATGGTGGGTTGTTTGGTGGGTTGTTTAGTGGGTTGGTGGGTTGGTTGATGGGTGGTTGGATGGTTGGTAGGTAGGTTGGTGGGCTGTTTAATGGGTTGGTTGGTTGGTTGGTTAGTGGGTGGCTTGGTAGGTTGGTGGGTGGGTGGGTGGGTTGGATGGTGGGGTGGTTGGCGGGTTGATTGGTTGAATGGTTGGTGGGTTGGTAAGCTGGAGGGTTGTTTAGTTGGTTGGTGGGTAGGTTGGTTGGTTGTTTAGTGGGTTGGTTGGTTGGTTGGTTGGTGGGTTGTTTAGTGGGTTGGTGGGTTGGTTGATGGGTGGTTGGATGGTTGGTAGGTAGGTTGGTGGGCTGTTTAATGGGTTGGTTGGTTGGTTAGCGGGTGACTTGGTTGGTTGGTGGGTGGGTGGGTGGGTGCGTTGGATGGTGGTTTGGTTGGTTGGTGGGTTGTTTAGTGGGTTGGTGTGTTGGTTGCATGGTTGGTAGGTAGGTTGTTTAGTGGGTTGGTTGGTTGGTTGGTGGGTGGGGTTGTTGGTGAGTTGGTTGGTTTGTGGGTTGGTTGATTGGTGAATTTGTTGGTTGCTTGGTGGGGTTAGTTGGTTGGTTGGCTGATGGGGTGGTTGATTGGTGGGAGTTGGTTGGTTGGTGGGGTGGTTGGAGGGTTGGTTGATTGGTGAATTGGTTGGTTGGCTGGTGGGGAGGTTGGATGGTGGGTTGGTTGGTTGGTTGGTTGGTTGGTGGGGTGGTTGGTTGGTGAATTGGTCGGTTGATTGGTGGGTTGGTTCATGGGTTGGTTAGTGGTTGGTTGGTTAGTTGGTTGGTGAGTTGGTGGGTTGATTGGTTAGGTTGTTAGGTGGTTGGTGGGTTGGTTGTTGGGTTGGTTGGTGGGTAGGTTGGTTAGGTTGTTAGGTGGTTAGGTGATTTGTTGGTATGTTGGTTGATTGGTTGGTGGGTTGGTCGGTTGGTTGATGGTGGTTTCTGGGTTGGTTGGTAGGTGGGTTGGTTGGTAGGTTGGGTGGTGGTTGGTGGGTTGGTTGGATGGTTGGTTGGTTGATTGGTAGGTTGGGTGGTTGGTGGGCTGTTTAGTGGGTTGGTTGGTGGGCTGTTTAGTGGGTTGGTTGGTGGGTTGGTTAGTTGGTTGGTGGATGGATGGGTGGGTTGGTTGGTAGGTTGGTTGGTAGGCTGGTGGGTTGTTTAGTGGGTTGGGTGGTTGGTTGGTAGGTAGGTTGGTGGGTTGTTTAATGGGTTGGGTGGTTGGTTGGTGGATTGGTTAGTTGGTTGGTTGGTGGGTGGGTTGGTGGGTTAGTTGGTTGCTTAGTTGGTTGGTTTGTTGGTTGGTTGGTTGGTTGGTTGGTTGATGGGTTGTTTAGTGGGTTGGGTGGTTGGTTGGTGGGTAGGTTGGTGGGTTGTTTAGTGGGTTGGGTGGTTGGTTGGTGGGTTGGTTAGTTGGTTGGTTGGTTGGTGGGTAATGGTTGGTTGGTTGGTGGGTTGGTTGATTGTTTAGTTGGTTGGTTTGGTTGGTTGGTTAGTTGGTTGGTGTATTGGTTGGTGTGTTGGTTGGTTGTTGGGTTGGTTGGTGGGTGGGGTGGTTGGTGGGTTGGTTTGTTGGTTGGTGAATTGGGTGGTTGGTTGGTTGGTTGGTTGGCTGGTGGGGTGGTTGGTTGGTTTGTGGGTGGTTTGCGGGTTGTTTGATTAGTTGGTGGGTTGGTCGGTGAGTTGGTTGGTTGGTGGGGTGGTTGGTTGGTTGGTGGGTAGGTGGGTTTATTGGTTATGTTGTTTGTTGGCTAGGTGGTTGGTTGTTGGGTTGGTTGGTTGGTGGGTGGGTTGGTTGATTGGTGGGTGGGTTCATTGATTGGTGGGTTGGTTGGTTAGGTTGTTAGGCGGTTGGTTGGTTGGTTGGTGGGTTGGTTGATTGGCTGGTTGGTTGGTTGGTTGGTTGATGGGATGGTGGGATGGTTGGTTGGTTGGTTGGTTGGTTGATGAGGTGGTTGGTTTGTTGGTTGGTTGATGGAGTGGTTGGTTAGTTGGTTGGTTGGAGGGTTGGTTGGTTGGTTGGTTTGTTCTTCACTTTAGTTGGTTCCGTTTCAGGCTAAAGTCATTTGGCAATTTTTCAGGCTTTCATTCAGAATATGTGTAAGACCTACATGTACACTTCTCCCATGATAACCAGTTTGTAAGCCAAAGTGAATTTTAGACAAATTTGGGTTTTAAGACCAAATCGTCACTTAATTATGCCTAATTTAACCTGCAAACAAGCTTTCTATGGGAATCTCACAAAATTTCTTTGGGTGCAAGCAGTGGGTGCAAGACCGCTGCTGAGACCCAGAGAGAGAGCTTGCTCACAGGGTAGCCTTTTTGCATTAATTTTGTAAAACATTTAAAGTAAGTTTTGGTCAGTGAAGGAGCATAGTAATACGCTGGTTCCTTTATGCTGCAGATCCTAAAAGGCAACAACATTTTTTCTTGGCTTGATTGCAACCATCGAGATGCTGCATGTGAAAATTATAATTAAGACAATAGTCAGAAAGAATATAATGTACCTGTACATCATCATATCTGTAGAGTTGCATTTTTGCCCACTCTCAACAAAGTCTTTGATTCCTCTCCTTAACTTGTAGAAGCATTCTTCCCTGAGAAGTCTAAAGTGAGTGTTAAGATATTCTTCTTCTGATTTGTACTTTCCTTCCTTTCTAATTGATGGCAAGTCATCTGTCTTGAGCATCCCTTCAATTAAAACCAAGCAGACCACAACCAATTGATTATAAAGACAATTACGGGTCTATAATATTATTGTTCCTTTTGTGCCTGCTTGATTTCTACTTATGTTTCAGTTGGAACTGTGGAGATAAAAAAGTGCTTTGTTTGAAGTGCTCTAGCTTTTACCAATTATAGCCAGCAGTAGCAGTCTGGATCAAGTTATTTGAAGCATGACTAGTGCTAAACCAGGTAACAACTACTATGGTAACTTTAGGCTTTGATCTTAAACCAGGATTGAAGTGTTATTTTTTGCTCACTTTCGAAAAGACTGGGATCAAGAGTGCCATATGAGGGATCGTGGGATTGTTTGGGGAGACACGATTGTTTCTTTGCAATACGCATATCCCCAAAACAATCCCACAATCACTTGAGCAGCCACACAGTCCCAGTCTTTTCCAAGCTATTGGAGAGCTACTGGTGAGCTATTGGGATTTGAGCCACTTCGCCTTCAAGATTATTAATTAAAAGAATGTAAGAATGTCTTTTAACATCATGACAAGAAGAAAAAAGGTATGTTTCATTAAAAAACTCATTAATAAAGATTAAGACTCTCGACTGCAGGCCGCTTTTAAGACGAGAGTTGCTTTCAGACTGTCCCGCCTGGCTCAGTACACTCTGTGCTGCAAAACACCAATTATTTTGTTCCAGGAGTCAACTTAAATCTCTTCACGTTTGGCAAGCACAGAGAAACACCACTGGTTTCTTTGAGAAGTGTCTGACTTGCGGGTTGACAGACTTAAATGACGTTTGTTTGACCACCAGGCTGGCGAGTTTCGATTAAATTTGGCTAGCAATCGACACCTCACAGTCACGTAAGTTTCCTATTAATGAAACTTAAATCGATGTTTTAACCGCCAAATGTATAGTCTACGTCACACTATCAAACAATACTTTCCACCCGTCAATCATTTCACGTGCTCTACATACAGGTAATTCAATTCGCACATAAATATATTAATACGCAAGGGAATGAGCTGACTTGCGCTTTTTGCATACGTTATTTCTTGAAAACGAAGAGGAAATCAGCCAAAACAAATACAGAGCAATGTTTTTTAAATGGAATGAAGTCCACATGCCAAATCTCAGTTTCTATTGAGCACACGGAAAATCGACCAAAAACCGGGAGGACGTTCTTGCCTCGAGCCCTTCATTTAGAAAGTAGTCACAACTAAATAATTATTTTTAATGAGTGTTTTTATATCTGATAAAGGCACAGCTAAAATTTACATCCGATTTTCTAGGCTGAAATAACCAAAAACTTAATTTTAGTGTTAGAATGGATAGATCTACAGTAAAACTTTTTATGCCGTGCAATAAATTCACAACTCATGTTTTATCAAGTCCTAAAACACTCGGCTGCGCCTTGTGTTTTAAACTTGATAAAACACTCTGTCTCATTTATTGAACATTACTTAATATGTGCATACATTGTATGCTGTGGTTCAATTTTATCCTTGGTTCAATTTTAATATCTTTTGTTTTGTACTCATTATCATACATTACCATACACAAGAACATAATAAAATAAAAATTGAACCTGAAGGATAAAATTGAACTACAACGCATACACACTGAGAGCATCATTAAATTACATGCAGATGGACCTTACATTTTCTACAGGTCAATTATTTCCATAAAATTCATTTAGACCACTATCTCTGTTTTACTCATCTTTCTTTCCATGTTCTAAGGGAGTGTCTACAAAGGAAAAAATAAGAGTTCATGAACACCATACTTACTAGGCTTTTCAATCTCTTCTGCCTCTGGAATCAAAGGAAGTTCCTTCCATGACAAATTTTTAAGATCTTTACGAGCCCCTGGTACTGCCGATGCTGTGATTCTTGACAATGTTGCAAGAAAGTTTACAGCTGAGTGCCCATTGTCTAATGCCATTTGGAGGTCACTGGAACCTTTCACTAGATTATGAGCAAGAACTGTTGCCATTGGTAAAACCTTGAGGCCAGATGCAGGAGAGACAGTGATTACACGTTCTAGAATCTTCTGAACCTTGCTGAAAAGAAGACATAAAAAGAACTTGCTATTTACTTTAGGAGTGATTAATGTTGATTAATAATGATTATGATAACAATAGTGATAAGTTTACATAATATAAGAGCTTCATGTAACATCTACAACTCCCTTTTGGAAATTATGTTTTCAAGTCAAAGAGGAACCAAAAGTGGCGGCACATCTTTGTTTGCACACAAAGCCTCATGGTTAACCCACTTTTTACGGCTGATGTGTTCAATGGGCACAATTCTGTAATGACTTTCTTCACATAACAATGTTGATTTGCTAGCACTTCTCACCCATTCTCTATGGTCTCCCTATGACCACTGTCTCCACAACCTTAGTTACGCTATGACAGTTCTATATTTAGCAACATCGGAATTTGCATAAGGTAGTTTACGTGTAATACAACACCTCCCAATAGACCTGACCTAAGTGAGCACTCACTTAAACAATCCACTTTGATCGACCTGAACAAAGTTTCCAGCACATATCTTTGTAAAGTTATGAAGATTTTAATCCAGTACAGTCCATCCCCATGAAAAGGTTTGCCGAGTTTAAGCAAAGGTTGGAAGCCTCGCACGTGTCGTTCTTATTGGCTGGTTGATTTGAATGACAATTCGAACATTGTGACAGTTCTATATTTAGAGACAAGTTTGCAAATTCTTGTTATTTTTCGTCATGGCACAATTTGGTCAGCACACGTGTCCAACACATGCCACTGCACAGAAGGGTTCAGCAGAAGGTCGGTCATCTTCATGTGTCTTGCACATGACTTGAGTGACCTCTCTTGCAGTTTAGTTCCAGTAAGTGGAAACACTGCACAGAAGCTCGAAAGATGTTTTCAAAGCTCAAATTTGGTACTTTTCCATTGTTTTACAGCTAGAGATGCTTCAATGTGTAATTTTAGAGGTTTCTGTGACCATATCTCAAATCCTAAACTGTTCGGTAAGCATTTTCTTTCGCAAACTCTGAGAAGAAATTTAATAGCCATCAAGGTAAATAGCTTTGGAATAAATTTATGGTGTAGTAGTCATCGTTCCCGCCTCTGATGCAAATGGATCCGGCTTTGGTAGAAACACCTGTGAGTTTTTTTTTTTTTTTTTTTCGTTTCTCTTTTCATAAGCTTTGTTTGTTTGTTTGTTTGTTTTAAGTATCATCATTGTTATCAGTGGTTGACCTGTGAAGCAATTCGGTGGTTTTATAGGGATTTCACAGGATACAAACAAATAGATTTGAGCATCATAAGTACAGTGCAATGCGTCTGATGTCTGAGGACAGACTTCTCTTTTTTCTAGTTTCCCATCAAATTAGGGATACACACTGTATTTTTGTAGGCCCGAGCATAGGCCTTTTGTTTTACTCAAATCCTGGCAAACATGGTGATTGTTTTTCAAAGCCCCATCAACAGACACAAAACAGTTAAAAAAGAATTATGTAACAATCTTTCTGGATCCTGCATGAATACTGGGTGCATGTACATTGTACATTGATGACAGTTGCACAAAGAATTAATTAGAATTAAGGGGTTAAATTTCTTTAATATAAATTACTTAAAAATTAATGTTATGCATTTGTTGTAGATGAAACTGAAATAAAATTTATTCCTTTGTCTCCTAATCCTAATTGTTCATGAATGATGAATAATTGGACTAGAACAAAAAGGAATCTCATTTTGGCCCACAATTAATCCATTTTGACCAGAATTTCATTCTGACCTACAACATACTCAATCTTTTGTTACCTAAAACAACTTTTCTCAGTCAATTCTTCAATGACGTCAGGAAGAACCAATCTGAAGAACACACTACGGTGAAAACTTTGTACTATTTCACTGACAGTGTGTGACATTGGAACACTAGAGCAAATCTTGTCGAGGATTTCTAAAATCTGACGAGTCCTTGAAGTCCTGTCCATTTCCTTTGGAAGCTCAAGAATGTAATTCCAAGCAGCACGGTATCTACAAAAAGGATGCCATTAATGACAATGAAACACCACTTCAGTAGTGTTAGGCAGCTGTAAATATATTTAAGCACCAGCCCTTTCAGTAATGAAAGGGCGTTGGCAGGGGGGTGGGGTGGTAGTCAAGTGGTTTGGTAGTTGGACTTGTATTCCAGCGGTACAGGGTTCAAGTCCCACTCTGACCACTAGCTCAAATTGTTTCATGGTAGTCCCAAGTTGAACTCCTCAGCTATGCTTGGGTTTCTTAACGTGTTATGTTCTGTTTGAAATGTTTGTTTCTATATCATTATCCCTGAAAAGCCCCTGGGACAGGAATTAAGTATAAAAGAAAAAAAGAGAAAGCTTGAAAATTTTCAACACACTTGTTCCAGCTGCCATGGCCCAAAGAGGGTGTTTGCAGGTTGATGCTGAAAAAAACCATTTGACTGTAAATCAGCCTGTAATGCATCTGTTTCATGAAATAATAGAACTTATTACTTTAATTTCTTGGAAATACCTTGTTATTTCAGTCACAGTTGCAGTTGATCCATCTCTTTGCAGACGGTATGACAGAAGGTTCAGAAATTTTTCAATTTCAGACTCACTTAGATTTAAACACCTAGGAAAAACAGACAAATTTAATACAAACCTGAAATAATGAGCTGAAAATGATTTCCCATGTACATGTACATGTAATACTGGAAAATGTTACTGTAATGTTCTATAAGCCTTTTGCAAAAACGGCTGCCTTAAAATTGAAGGGCTGAGTGCAGAAAGGGCCTGTGTGCATTTTTTGGCCAAATTTCAAATTCATCTGATTTTATCAAAACCTCTATAAATTATTGAATTATAGACAAATTCAGGTTAAGTGCATATTAAATAACAGATTATTTCTTGAGCTTTAGTTAAAATTAGATGAAAGTTGAAATTTGGCTTCAAAAATGCACATACATGTAGACCCTTTCTTTAATCAGTGCCCTTCAGTTATTCTTTTGTTCATAATTATTCATAATAACCTGCCACTAACTTCATTTTTTTTAAATCAAAATTTCAATTAATTATAAAATCAAATGTGTTATCCCAAACAAGCATAGTGAGGCCATTCAGTGAATACAAACAAAAGAATATACAGTAGGGTAGGTGAACTTGCATAGAGTCTATTCCTTATAAATTCTCTGATAAGTGAAACATGTACAGTGTAAGAAAATGCAACCATACATGAACAGATATTTCTTGGCTTTTTGAAAATTCAAATCAGATGTTAGCTTCTTTTGGAAATAACACGTAAAGTCACTTCTAGTGGTGACTGACATTCCATACATGTGCAACATTTGTATTAGAAGCCAGGACCTGGGTACCGGCAACTGTCTACTTTGCGACCATCTACTTGCAACATTTTTAACCTGCTGACGCCAAACTACCAGGTTGCAGCTTAAATTTAACATAACAAGCTAACTGACATTAGTCTGCAAACATCTGCAAATGTCATACTGAGAGGAAACAAAAGGCCATAAGAACACAAATATGATGCTTTCCCAGTGGAAAAATTCTGAAAATCATTCTGTTTTAATTCTGTATAAATTTCATTAAGCTTTCTATTAAAGTATACATGTAGGTTTTCATGGTAATCTTTAAAAGCAATGCATGCAGTAATATATTTCTGAACGACATCCTCAAAGGTCGGTTGTATCCTTAAAGCCGGTTTTTCTTTGACAAGAGTCATTGGTAATTTTCAGTTGTTCATGTTTAAAGCCGGTTACAGAGGAGCAAGTTTCCTTGACATGTGTCATAAGCCTGCTACACACGAAGAAGTTTTCCTTGACACGTTTTGACTTAAAAACAGTTTTATTTGCTGGTGTGAACAAATGAACAAGTTTTCTTTGACAAGTATTCACTGTAACCAACAACTCAATTACACAGCAGACAACAATTTTCTTGACAAGTTTTCCTTGTCAACCCGTACAGACCAGCAAATTCTGCAACTCGTCAAGTCTTTCTTTGACAAGTGCACTTGTCAAGGAAAAACTTGACAAGTTTTTCTTTACACACCAGCAAATAAAGTTTGTCAAGTCAAAACTTGTCAAGCAAAACTTGCTCGTCTGTCAAACCAGCTTAATTTGGAAGAATTTTCCCATATTATAAGAAACTGGGGTGCTTACTATTTACATGTTCCATCCAGGTGGAAATTTCAGGTGTAAGCATTCAGTGCTACAGCTTGTCCAAATGCAAAATGGAAAAATCACAAAATGTACTACACCTGTGGTATCAATTGGAAAGCTCTTAAAAATAGAAAAGAAAATTGCTTTGATTAAGCTGATGGCTTATAATTTCGGAAACATTCCACATGGAATGGTATGTACAATTTCATTTTCCAACCAGAATTTGTAGGTTTTCTGTGTAAATGGTAAGGATCACTGAACTCTATCTGAAAAAGGGTAAAAACTCAACACTACCACCTACTGAATCACTTCCAGTTCCCATGCAAATCCTTGCTTTCTCCTGCACTTGGTAACTTCAACAATGTCTCCTACGGCCACTTTAAGATGAAATTCTTCATCTGGGGGATCCTCGCCTTGAAGAGTAACAACAAACTCTGAGAATTTTCCACTATCACATTCCCACTGCTGTTTACTGCAATCTTCATTTTTAATCAAAACAGATGCTTTCATTTCCTTCTCAGATTTCCGAACCACAACCCCTTGAAGCTTGACAGTTTGTTCAAACAAATCATCTTCTGCTTTGTTTCTTTGATCTTGCAGAGCTGACTCAGAAAAACTGTCATCAGATCCAGTTCCTGCTTCAAACTGTTTGAGCTCATCCAAAACAGTATCACCGTCTACCCAGGAACCCTCAGCTTCCTTTTTGTCAATAAATTTCTTCAGAATTTTACGACGGTATTTATATGTTGGGAGGCTCTGATCAAGTTTGTAAGCTTTCTCCTCACACCCAGAGGGGATCTGCACCTCTGTCAGGAAAGTTAGACATTTACCCTTCACTTGCCGTAACTGCAACTTATCCTTGAGCACTCTTGACACTAAAGAACCAATAAATTTATCTTCTTCAGTATTCATGGCTAGAAACGCTCAGGGTTGAAACAATTGAAATCATTTTGAACGTATAAGCAGCTTCACTATATATTTAGGGAGGGGTGGGTGATTGGCAGAATTTTAATCAGTTAAACTTTCATTCTTTTTGAGAACTTTCACTTTTCTTTAACTTTCGATTCCTTTAATTAAATACGCAATCCTTGTTTACTTACCAAAATTGGAGTTATCAGCGTCACTTTACACAGGCGAAAAATTCTTCGTTTCACTAACTCCCCTCTCTCCCACGATGAGCAGAGTTTTGCGTTGTTAAATATTCATGATCCATCGTTCCGAGAAATCTGGAGGCCAAAAGGTCAAATTCTCGGAATCAGTCACACCGTAAACAATCACTCGCTGATTTCAGCAGACAGAGAAAGCAGAAATTTGCTTCGTCGAACTGCCCAAAGTAGCCAGACCAAGCCGTTAAAACGCGTCCTTCCTGAAGGCCGCCATTTTGAGGAAACGACAAATTTGCCTTACTAGGGTAGTGAACGGAGAAGTTGCCTCGTTCTAAGAAAGAGGTGAGAGTCGCAGCGCAAGAAAGTGGGCATTTTCCCGAAACTAAGGTAGTAACGACAGAATCAATTTCATGAAGCCTGCCTGGACAGTTACTGTTTACTGTTTTGTTCTTCCTCGATTACACAGTCATTTCGGCTGTCATTTTGTCGGGTTTACGTGACAAGACGAACTTGAAAGCAGAGCGGAAACTTGGATCGTACAGTGTAGCTTTACGCGCGTTCTGTCGCTGAATGATACTCTTACCAGTTAAATGCGTTATTTATAAATTAACTATAACATTATATAACTGTTAAACCAAGGTATCTAGAGTATTTAAGCCAATAATGTGAGAGCACGTTACTATACATATACAAGCTTATTTTTTTTACAAGTTTCAGATAAAATTATTAATAAGTAAAATTGTTTACATGACTGATAGATGGGTGCAATTTTTTTGCGTGCCAGAAGGGGTCTTCCACTCAAGACCAACTTTTTCTCCAAAATCAAATTAACTCAGTAGAAACCACCATCATGCAACTCGTTGCCATGAATGATGACAAACACAATAATGTCCGAGTCTCTTGTTGCCATGGAAACAGAACACGCTTTCGTCAGATGTCTTGTAGTACTTCCTCACTAAAAATAAATGAGCAAAAACACTTAGTGAGGCAAGAAACAGTTTTTTTTTTACAAATTGTGTTTGTGTTGATCTATGCTATGAACCTAAACTTGTGCATTGACTCTGGTTATTTTCAGACACAGGAGTCTTCAAAGTTAAGTTTTTTGCTTATACAGTACCTACCTTCAATCTTTTGCATGTTATGCAAGAACAATTCAACAGATTGGCTTTATTCTGGTTCATTGCATAGAGGGTCTGTCTTCCTCAAATTTGAGCCCTAAAAAGCTGGTAAAAGTAAAAGCGTGGTAAGTAAATAATTTTTGCCAGTTACAAATTCCATGCCAGTTTCAAATTTCACACCTGCATAGGGTCAAGAAAAAAATGCTGTGGTCAGGTTTTGCGATCTTTTACAGCAGTATCAGTGCAAAAGTGTTTGTTACACGAAGCAAAGGGGGAAAAAATCAGACAGTCATGACAATGCATTTCTCCAGCAAAGTAATAGCATAGGGATAGAATGCAAACAACATCTTAGCTCCAAACTAGCGCAAGAATGAAATGAAAATCTTACCTCACAAACGAGTAGTCTAGACAACTCTTTTTGTTTTGTTTTGTTTTCAACTGAATCCTTTGTTCAGAGAGTAAACATTGCAAAACAGATCTTCCGCTTCCAAATTAAAGAAGAAGTTTGTAAAGAAAAGAGGCAAGCAAGAGCTCTATACATCAGCTCCCCTTTTATCAACAACCCCAAAGGAGCAGCCAAACAGCAAGAATCTGACCTATTCCATCCTAGTAAAATCCACACATCTTTGAGCGGAAAAAGCTCCCCAAAAACAATTTACTATTGTCTTTTAAGTCTCTGACCAGGCTTCAATCCTGCAACAACAATTGTCCAGGCCCCTCCAACTCTCAATGAAACTTCCATAATTAAAGACTGAAGCCTGGTGAGACAAGACTCATTTGCTTTGGGCCCCTTGCCCACGAAGAACAAACTGTCAGCAGCTTGAAGCGAGCGTTTGAACAGAGTTTGTTCCGTTCGCAGTGCCAATAAGCAGTTCTTTGAAATTCTCAGCCCTTGATGATGAGCTCAGGCACCAACAAATGACCCAAATACAGTTATTCAGGGCAATGTTGACACACTCCAAGGTAAATTCTGCAAACGATGATTCTGTCGACCAGAAAGTGAATTCAAATGAGCTGATTAAAGCTACGTAACCAGCCGACGAATCCATGCAGTCTGGGAAAGTCTTCCTCCGTTTCTTTGATACACCATGATCTTAGCATGTTCTTAGGTCATGTTGTTCCTGATTTGGAACATCCCAAAGGACTGCTCCCAAGTTCTCACTACAATTTTATCTTTTACCAGCTAGCCATGTCAAGCCCACAGAAAGGACACCAGAAACCGCGAAACAAAGGTACTGCGAGCTGGTATGACAGATCCCTTGCTGTCAGTGCACACAAGAAAGAAGAGGTAATGGAAATTCCCAGCGATAAAGTGGGACTTATCATAGGGAAACAGGGACGGAGAATACAAGAGATAAGAGAGCAAAGTGGAGCGCAGATCTCCATAAAGTGGGACAATAAGGCTCATTTGAGAGGGACACCAGAACAGTGTGAGCAAGCAAGGAAGATCATTGAAGAAGTCTTGAATCCAGTAAGTGGGGAGAATGAAATCAAATCAAACAAATCGACCTTGTTCAGTTAACAAGACTTCTTACCATGACCAGTGGCAACAAAACCCAACTGCTATAAAACACTAATGAGTCATACTTGATCAGGTCAGACAGTCGTATTTTTTCGCAAAGAACCTGTTTCAATCTTAAGGATAATAATTTGTGCACCTTAACTAGCCTTACCAGACGTTTGAGGTAAATTTTAACCTGCCTTACCAGGAAAGGCCAAGAAGGGCTGGTAAAACCAGACTTACCAGCCTTTTTACCAGCCATGTTTACTTCCAAAAAGCCTGGCAAGTCCGGCCAAACCTAGGCTCGACCGGGCTTACCAGACTTTTACCAGGCTCATTATGCCAGGGTAACAGGTTCTTACATCAGGAGGCTTGAAATGAAAACAATTTAGTCCCTAGATTCCGCCTCTCTACTTGGGTCTTATATATTGGTTTTTACTGTGGACTGTGCCTTTCACTTCGACTCAAGATAATGTTTCTTTTCCTTTTGGCTTTATAGGATGCCACTGGAGAGGGCAGTTTAAAGGGGGTTGGTTTAAAAAAGCTTCAGAACTTGCTGATACCAGAGCGACTGATAGGTCGCGTTATTGGAAAGGGACGCGAGAACTTAAACACTATTCAGACTAAAACTGGAGCAGCCCTGAAAGTCATTAATAACGAGTTCTATATCAAAGCCGCAGCTGAAGAGAGAGCAGAGAAATTAGCCGTACGAGAATTAAGAGAATTGGCGGTATGTACGTCTTAACAGTTTTTCAGTCAATTCTCAGTCAAGCCCTAGTAGGTGATATAAGGGTAAGTATAGTTATTTTTTCTATTTTTCCGTTCAATTAAACTTTAAGTGGTTACGGCGAAGACGCTAGCGCCCCTTACTTCAACAATATTCTACAAAATGAGAAGGCCGCCTGAATTAGGGATACTCCTTACAACTAGAGCCATTTCTCCTGACAACGCGGCCTTCAGAAAGAAACCGTGTGTACTGCGGCCGTACGGTTTCGCGAGGGCTCAGAAAATATAATTCATGATCTCCTGCAAGAAAATAAGAAAAAGCACTGTACTCACAGTAGTTTTAGCACTAAAACAAAATTCCACCCGTTAAAAACTGAAATTTCTTCTTCTTCTTCCTCTTCGTTTAGAGCCTGTGGATACATCGCTTTCAGCTGAAAGTGCCTTTCACAAGGTTTGCTCATGTGGACGCCGCCCAGCTGGAAGAAAATCACGAGTTTCAGCTGATTCCCGTACAGCTACCAACTGCAAAGGAGCCGTGCTATAAACTTCAGCTTCTGGAACATCCTTTGCACGAGGTATCTTAATAACTGTGAAGCTTGACTTACTCTCATATCAACATGAATTTTCTCTTCACTGTTTCAGAAGTATTTGTTTCATAATAAATAATTAATAATAATAATAATAATAATAATAATAATAATAACAACATTATTTGTATAGCGCTTTATACAAAAGTTCTAAAGTGCTTCGCAATAAAAGAAGAAAATAGAATTATAAAACTTACATTACCTAATAAATAGATTAACGTTTAAAAAGGTAAGTTTTTAAAGATGATTTAAAAGTGCTGACACTGGAGTTACGCCTAATATAGCTAGGAAGGCAGTTCCATAATTTGAAGGCACATATAGAAAATGCTCGGTCTCCATACGTTTTCAGATTTGATGTAGGAACTTGAGGCAGAAATTTAGATGAAGACCGTTAACCTATTTGGGGTGTATAAGCGCAGAAGATTACTAATGTAACAAGGAGCTAATTTATTAAGAGCTTTTTAATTGAAGGTTATTAAAAGTAATTTAAAAGTAATACGATGTTCAACGGGCAGCCAATAAAACTCCCTGAGTAATGGCGTGATATGGTAAAACTTGCTACCACCTAAAATTAAGCAAGCTGCGATATTCTGTACAAACTATAATTTATGAAAAAGGCAGCGAGGAAGACCATATAGTAATGAATTACAGTTGTCGAGTCTTGAGGTAAGAAGGACATTAACTAAAATCTTCGTACGCTCGGTAGATAAAAATTTTCTAATACGATAACTTCCTTTACGATCACTTCCTTTACTCTCACTATCTGTATGCTTGATCTAATTCTCATATTGTAAGGAGAAATTAGATTCTGGTCATTGTTAGCGCTAATCTGCTTTAAGACCGCCCACTGGCTAGCTCTGTTATATTGAGTTGAGCACCGGAATACCGTGCGGGAGGTCGCTGCTTCATATCCCAGCTGGAGCAACACTCAGGGTCTTTAAATAACTGAAGAGAAAGTGCTAACTTTGTAATGACATCTGCAAATGGTTGACTTTCTAGTCTTCTCGGATAAGGACGATAAACCGTAGGTCCCGTCCCACAATACTATAGACCCTTAAAAAATATCACACTAAAAGTCGGCGACGTAGTCCTTGGTACTGTGGTCGGGTCTTTCGCAGTTATCTCTTCGGAGACGTAACATTGGAATTTCTCTTTCGTCAGGAAAAAGTTTCCGACTTCACAGACGTAAACAGCCTAAGGGAAAAGATTCTTGAGGTGCTCAAGCAAATTCACAAAGAAAAGGGCGAAGAGGAGGTCAAAGTTGACATGTGGTGTCATTTCGGCCACGCCTACGTCACCAAGGTTGATGAAGGTGAGTGGGACAGTCTAAAAAGGTCACGACTTTGCATTGCCATAAAGAGCTGCGGTCTCTAAACGCTTAATTTCAGAGACGTCACGTCGAGTCTTTCCGCCGTCTTCATTTTGACTAACGATTTCATTATGTCATTAAATCTTTATCTGATATTTGCATACATCCTTTGCAGACGAATCGCAGGATACCTTTACACTGAAGGAGATAAAAGAAAAAATTGAACTGGTCGATAACAAGAGCTGGGCACCATTCTTCAAGGAGGGCGTGGAGGAAATGGAAGTTCAGGCCATCACCGACCTACCATCACAGTCGACTGAGGAAGATATAAGACACGACTTTGCCTTCTACACTCCATCATGTAGGAATGTTCGAGTAAAGGTATTTAGTTGGCATTCTGACTTGACTACTCTTCGGTAGGACTATTTTGGTAACTATATATTTGAGCCTTGATTACAGTGGGAAGTTTCCTTTTTAATATATATTTTATCAGCGTTCTCTCACTCTACATTACTCACTTACAGGACATTACTAAGCCCACTCAGAGCAATGATTACATGCCATACATCACTTTACCGAAGCCGAATGCTACGGTACTTACTTATACTACATCGCAGACATACGAAATATACGATAATTGCTTACAATACGTTCTGTTGCTAAATTACTTGCAACACAGTACCTGAACTACTGGCAGTACGCTGTATTTCTACTGACAGTCATTATTTACACTACGTGGTACACTACTGATCATACAACTGGGAGATCATAGAAAGAAGTTTCAGCTATAATACGTCACGTGACATTTCTTCGAGTGCACATCAATACAATTTTATGTCTTAAACGTCAGAAAAAGACAGCTCCGTAAATCTCTTGTCAAAAGATTATAAATGAATCCATATCATGCACCGTTCCATACAATGAATATTTCTATAACATAAATTGCTGCATGCCACAGGCCTGGCTCATCGAGGAAAATGCTGGAGACAAAGACAGTGAGGGACAATCTAGCATGGCATTCTCTGCTTCAGCACCAATTCCGGTTAAAAACGTACTGACTCGAGTACTGTCTGATGAACAGGGAGACACGTCCAGTACTCCGTGCTTCCACATTTGCTCTCAGTTCCACCACAGGATGAAGGTGGACATTTTGATGCCAGCCAAGGGCCTCGATTGCCGATTGTCAATACGAACATGTAAGGAGGCAATACTCACTAACGGGAAACCTTTGTGACTGAGGTTAATTTATGACCATTTTCCAGGGGTCACTGTGACTGACTGTGACGGAGGTTGATTTATGACCATTTTCCAGGGATCACGAGACCATTTTAAAGTGGTAGGGCTAAAACATCCGGCCAAGTTCAAGTGGTAAAATCATACATTATCCATGTCATCTGGAGCCCTAAAAAAATCAATCCAAGAAAAAAAGTGGTAGGGCTATAGCCAGCATCCTCCCCTCCGCGGTCCCTGTTTTCCGTAACCCACTTTAGCTGTCGATGCAGAGGGAGTAGATATGGAAACTGATATATCTGATTTTGATACAGGGTCATCATTTTCATCCCTATATATAATTTAACAGGGCTGTCATTGAGGATCGGTGGCCAGGAATTTCTATGGATATTTGGAGAGAAGTATAAAGTATACCACAACTACTGGAATCCCTAGCTAGTTTTCACTTTTTCCAGCCTTCTCCGAAAAAAATTCATGTGAAATTAAATCACGAAAATAAATACTTTTATATGAATTTTCCTTACTTATCAACAGTGCGAACCACCTTTTTTTTAATTGTACAGCGCGGTAAACTGCATTAAAGGAAAGTCCTTTCCGATACGTTTATCAGTAAAATGGTCACATCTTTGGGCATATTTCAAGAATTAACTGGCATGTGACATGAAAGGAACCACACCTTCATAGAACAATGCTGTTTAGAGTGTACACCCCTATCATGAAACAGGTAGAGCTGGAAAGAGTCATAGAACCAGCCACCATGCCCCAAAAAAGCATACACCACTTTACTTTACGTTGAATTCCGGGAGTGATCGTAACCACTTTGATTTTCTGACCCTTTTTTGTTAAGGCAAAAACTATGCTCTCAAAAGCCCTGGAGACGAGGAAGAAGATAAAATTTTGGAAAGTTATCTAAATGGAATGAAGATTGACAAAGATGACTTGGTATTACCACCAGCGTCGCAGTCTGCGCAAGACGTATCAGTATGATATGGATGGAGAGCAGTTTAGCTTGACAGTTTGCAAAGAACAAGCAAGAAATGTGGATCCCTATGATAAGGGTGCGAGCAACATCGATGAAATACCCGCAAAGGTAATGCAGACTGTGAAAAGGTTTTGAACCCGTAAGTCATACGCGGTGTATTTTAATTTGGTAAAACTTGGTTGAATGGGGAGTGCATTCATGAGAAGGACTAAGTTCGGGCGTCATTGACTGCCTTTTCGATCACAATTGATTTTGATGAAGACTACTGCTCCAGACAGTAAGTTTCACAAGACGACAGTCCTTCTCAGGACTATATGCATCCGTGCTTTACCAAGCTGAGACTTCGTATCTGAGAGTTTTTAATAAAACACGAACTTTTGGAAGAACGCAATATGCTTTACCATTCACAATACGGTTTCCGAGAAAGAAGATCCACAGAACATGCACTTATTGACATAGTTAATCAAATCCAATCTAATTTTGATAAAGGAATATACAAGTGTGGTATATTTATTGATTTCAAAAAAGCGTTTGACACAGGTGACCACTCGATTCTCCTACAAAAACTATATCATTACGGTATGAGAGGCATCGTGAACGATTGGTTCCGTTCTTATCTTTCCAACCGTATTCAATCAACTCAAATTGGACATGATATCTCCAGCAAACAACCAATGACTTGTGGTGTCCCACAAGGTTCTGTCTTAGGACCTCTACTGTTTCTCTTATATGTTAAAGATATCCACAGGTCATCTGATAAACTAGCATTCTACTTGTTTGCTGACGATACAAATCTATTATATGCTGATAAAAATCTTCGAACCCTGGAGCTCGTTGTTAACTTTGAATTACATAAGGTTTATGAATGGCTAACAGCTAACAAGTTAACGCTAAACATTAAGAAGTCAAACTTTATTATCTTCAACAACGTTCCCAGGGCTTTTCCCTTTGAAATTCAAAGGGAAAAGCCCTGGGAACGAGGTTGCATTATCTTCCATCCTCATCAAAAGAAAATTGACTATCAAGTTAATCTTCGAATATTTGATAATGATTCTGAAACTTTTTTGCCTCTAGAACAAAAGTCGTATGTCAAATATTTAGGTGTGTTAATTGATTCTAATCTCAGCTGGAAATATCATATTGGACACATCACTTCTAAGATAAGCAAAACGATTGGCATCATCGCTAGACTAAGACACTACGTACCCACAAGTGTACTGCTAACAATTTATCAATCTTTGATCCCTTATCTATCTTAAATATTGTTGTGTGGGGCCATGCTGCTCAAACTTACACTAATCAAATTCTGGTCTTACAAAAGCGTGCACTTCGCCTCATATACTTTAAATCTTATAGGTCACACGCCATTCCTCTTTTTGTCTCCTCTAACACTATCGCAATAAATATGCTTTATTTTAAATCTGTTTCAATACTAATGCACGATGTTTTCAATAAGCGAACCCCATGTAATATTTCTAATCTTTTTAATTGTTCAAATGAGTTGCATAATTACAATACAAGATTTTCTTTAGTAGGCAATTATCATATAAAATATTCAAGATGTTACCATCTATCAAAATCTTTTTCAAGACTAGGGGCCAAAATATGGAATAGCATCCCCCAAGAATTACGTAAATTATCGAAGTTTGTATTTAAGAAAAATCTACAACATCGACTCTTCCAAGTCTTAATGGAAGAGGACGATTATGTTGGCACACCGTTCCTAATCAAAAAAAATTCAAAATAATTAGTCAAAGTAGCTTTATCTAACTGCAATTGATGTCTTATCTATTTATTTACTTATTTATTTACTTATTTGTTTATTTATTCTATATATTTATTTATTCAACGTGCTTGTATATTTATTTTATCTCTTAACTTATCCCATACTCACAATTATTATGCTTACTCTTTAAACAGTCCTACCCGCTACCCGCCTAGATTAGCCTTAGCTATTTGCGGGTTAGCGCTGTTTTGTATTATGTTGTTCATTTTAATAAACTTGAACTTAAACTTAAACTTAAACTTGAAGCGCGGGGAAAGGTGCAGCCATAAACTGAGTCCGGTTAAGCGCGGAAAAACACGCAGCCGCTACCGTATATATACAACGGCGTGTAACCGCGCCACCCCATCAATTTGACTTTCTTGATTTTCGCCATTTTTAAAATTGCTTTTGCAATATTCTGTTTTGTCACTGCTTGTATGGAAGCGCACTGTCTAAGGATGATGGGAATTGCCAAGTATGGAAAATTGCTCCCTGGAAGTGGACTGAGATGGGGAGGAAGTTTGGATGGATCCGTTGATTAGTTTATACGGCGTACTAACTTTTAACTCGTTCAAAAATTTTGTCTTGTGTGAGTGTTTTTTAGCTTTATATATCCACTCCCTTCCATTTCTGTACTCGATCGACATTCTGTCTTGTTTCCTATATTTTTCCTTTTAGCCGGATATACATCTTCATTGCGATGAATGGGATAGAGTACTCGATGAAGGGAACTGGGAACCAGAACAGATTGTGTCCAAGCTTCCAGCTTTTCTTCAGTTTCTGAGAGGAGTTCAGCGCAATGTGTCACCATAAATGATATACCCGCAGAAAGGAAATCATTTATCATTTGCTGTCAGCTTTTTCTAAGATGAGATATAGATATGATCACAAATACGATAAAAAGTGATAAATAATACGTTAAAACTAAAACAAAGTTAAGGAACATTTATGAAACAAAATTTCATAGATAAAACATGACACGAGCAGGATGCAGTTATATATAATATATGCGTGATTCAGATGTGATAGATGTTGATATGGATTCGGTATAGAGACTGTAAAACTGTGATACAGAATTTGACAAAGATAGGACGCGTGCAGACAAGCAACAATGGTTACGTTGTTTGCCATTTACATCAGAAAAAAAATAGCTACTCTATTGTTGGTTATATGCCGGTAAATAAAATCCCGAATGGGAATTTCCGCTTTCAAGATTGGCATTTATGCAACAGTAAAATGGAACACGAAATCCCAACTGGGAAACCGGGACCCCAATTTCAAACAAAACTGAAACATTACTTTTGAGTTCCCTTGATTCCATGACGTCTCTTAGCTGCTTAAGTGCCGACCTACGCCCAAAATATTTTCTTCGCTAAAATAAATCTTGGCACCTGTTCGAAACGTATTGCGCCTTTTCGCGCCATTTATTATTATTATTATTATTATTATTATTAATTTTATTTCTATATATATATATATATTTTTTTTTTTTTACCAAATCTTGACTCTGTAAGGAGAAAGGGGTTGTTTACCATTTACACGGGAAAACCGGTTGGTCGACGGTTGCAGTAAATGGTACGCATCACATACCCAAATGAAAATTTCCACGGAACGCGCGTGTTCCATTTACACAAACATTTCCAACGGTCAGGTTTACAGAGCGATCCAAGCCGAAAGCCCTGGAACTGGTAGAAATGAGCAAATGGAACGCACATTTCCATTTGGAAATTCCGTTTGGGAATTTTGGACTACCTTTCAAGAAATTCCGTTTTCCCCGGAAATTTTCCGTTTGGGAAGACCAAAATAGGCTTTCCATTTACATTCCAACCGAAATTTCCGGATTTTTTTGGCAAATGGTAAACAACCAGGGTCTATTTCTGTTTTTGTAAACATGCATGCAAATTGCATGCAAAGCAGTTTGTAACATCAAATGAGGAATAGACCCACGCGCTCCTTCTGATTCGGTAGTGCACCGAATGATGCTTAGTTCATCGTAACTTTTGAAGCCCATAAAAAAAGGTCATAACTGGAAAAATAATTTGGGGTTAGGAACTAAGCGACATGTCGCAAGGCCCCTTTAAATATACAACTCAAATCAAATTAACAGGAAAGTATTTACTTCATGCCAAGCTCGTCCCATTCCATATTGATTAACGAAAATCAACACGATCTCCTCTCTGAATTAACGATTATCGTTAATTCGGAAATTGCTCTGAATTTACGATTATCGTTAATTTAGAACACTGTGTTCCAGGACTTGTCAGAAAAGAACAAATAAGAAAAAGTTTCCTTGTTATTTGGACTGGATTTGAACCTGGAACTACTGCGCTTAGGAACGCCCTTTTACCACGTGGAGACCTCTGACGAACAAGTTGACGGGGAACTATACAACTAGATATTTATTACAACCTGGCATAGAATATCACTGATCTATAGTGATTAGGCTTAAGCGCTGATTGTAAATGGTTAGCTTTTTGTTGAGGCTTGGTGATCGACCTTTTCCATTTACTTTCTAAAATTATTCCTTAGCGAGTGATTTAGGTTTACAACAGGGTGTAGGATAACCGCATGAATTGTATAATGTTTAAAAATTGAGGTTTGTGCAACAAGCGTCATGGTGGTCTGGTGGTTAAATTAAGAAGAGCGATTAGTCAGCGAAAGAGTCGTTGGTTCAAGTCCTGTCCAGCCACTGAGGATTGCTCCTTTAAAAATATGCTGACTTCCCAGAATTCCTTCAGAATGTCAGTGTTCTAAATTAACTGTAATCCATACACCATTTTGCTAATGATCAGCTCCTGGTGCATTGTGGGTCAACAGGAAAAAAAAGAACTCTCCTTAAACTAAATTAATGTGTAAGACATGAAATTCGAGAACGAAAAATGTCACTAGTATTACAGTTAATGAACAGGTATGGCGGGATATTGTTCCATTGCAGAATAGTTCTTGGAAAAAAAAGAGTTGATGGGATCGTGTAGTGCAGGCTATGGGGCGGAAGGAGTGGTCGTGGATGTGACGTGAACTTCTAGTACGGCGCTGGAGTTGATCTGGGAAGTCGGAAGCGACAACTCCATGGGTTATCTTGTACAAAAGCACCAAACGTGCGTGCCAGCGTCTCTGCTGGAGTGAGCGCCACCCGAGCTCTGATAGCATGTCTGTTACACTCGCTCTCGGATGGTAGCGTGACAAAGCCCACCTAGCCGCACAACGTCGCACCATTTCCACTCTCCACTCTCTGGGATATCGATTAAGTTACACAAACAGCTGTTCGAGGAAAACTTTGATGAAGAAAAGGCAAGCATAACATAGATTTCGTTTCATTTCTTTTGTTTTGTATTTTATACTGTAATTTGTACAACTGTAACTACTTTATAAATGTATTACTAAACATATTTGTATAAAAAAAAAATTACACACGTGAGGGGACTGGTAATGACTCTTTTGAAGAACCGGAAGTACTTTCATTTTGCATATTATTTCTTTTCTTCTTAAAATGAATGTTGTTTCTGGTCGTATAATGAAGGAAGGATATAGGAAGGCAAGATGAAAGCTTGCAACAATGGAGGGAAGGAATCACAATCGATATAAATCAGCGAATGGACGCAAACAGAGGTAAACATAAGCTTAAACCGAAAGACAATTATGATTCAACAGCACCTAAATATATCCGTGGGTAAAATGTTCAGTTCAAAGAAATTTAGCAAAAGACATTATTGTATGCTTGTCAGTGCGTTTAACCTCATTTCAGCCCATCAAGTCTCTTCGTTTTTTGTTTTTTTTTTCTCATGGTTGGAAGATGAAAGCTTATGGGTACTGATTGTATATGTAAACAAAAAGTATTTGCATTCAGTGGCAACAGAATTAAATGTGGAGTAATAACCTGCATTCTCTCCTCACCGAGCGCTTCGGTTGAAATCTCCCCAGAACAGTGCAAAATTCTACAGTTATGATTTTTGAAGTAATCGTTTTGTATTGTGCACGCTCTATAAGATAAAACTTGCTAGCATTCGTATAAACAGAGAAAGTCTACGAATCCAAGAACTGACATGTCACGCAAGCTTCCGAATAAGATCGAAATCGTTACGCATCGCATAATTCGTATTGATGGATAATTCAATAGAAACAGCATGTAAGTTTATATGTTGTCAATGTATCGGCACTGATGCGTTTGTTTTTACCAGTTAGTCTTAAATTAAGTAGACTACGATTAGTCCCTTATTTTGAGGGGGACAAAGTGGGGACTATTTTTCTTGTGCGGAAAACGCGAGCGCGCGCGATAATTGCCTGCTGAGAGGAAACGCGTGCGACTCGTTTAAATGGATGTAGAAAATTGCATGGTACAGGATTTGCTTCAGTAAGGTACATTTTCAGATATTTTGTATGTTTTGCACGATTTGCAGAGATATGAACGACGATTGCAGGGGGAAAAGTGCAAAAGATGACTGCGAATTTGTGGCTGTTCCCAAACACCTGGTTGGTTATGTAATCGGCAGGAAAGGGAGTACAATCAAACAAATACAACAACAATCACGAGCCACAATTTCACAAACAAAATCTCAAAACGAGCCTGCGGGCTTTATGGTCCATGGTAATAAAGAGGAGCGGACATGCGCTAAAGAACTCATAAATGCTCTGGTAGTAAGTGCAAGATTTTTTCTCTCTTCCTCCTCTTACTCCTCCTCCCCCTTTCTCTGTCATGTTACCACCAGTATTTTAAATTATTATGTATCGGTGTCACTATCTAACTAGCTAAAAACAAGCAGCTAATTACCGCTGACACAGTTTTCGTTACGTCATACCTACAGACAATAGGTTTTATACATGCAGAAGTGACGTAATTTTGCAGACAATATTTTTGCACTCGCGAGAAACACGTTTGTTTTGCCAATGAAGCTTTTCTTGAATTGTGTTGCAGAAGTTTACACCAAAACGGGTGAGAGTTCAGTGAAAAGTTTAATTACATGTTTTGGAGTGCGTTTTTGTAAACTTTTGCCGGAAACTTTCGGACTGCGCTGAAACTTTTAGGTTGTAAGCTTACAAATAAAGTTGTTTACAAGTTGATGTGGCATGTTTAGTTTCTTATACGCGCTCTTGTTTTTACAAACGCTCAAGTTTATGCATAATAAAACAATTACTGGGTTCGGTTTTCGCATCATAACGAGTATTATCATGGCCTCGGTTTGTGTTATCCGCCTCAGCCTTCGTTCGGCAGAGAACACAAACCACGGCCTTGATAATTCTTGCTATCATGTTCAACCTTATCCAATAATTAATAATTATTACCAATGCGCGTTCTTAATTTGTGAACTCCCATGGATGCTGGGAAATCCGAAACATGCATCTACTACAACAACCAAACGTTTTGTCGTCTTATTAAAGAAATATAATTAATTTTGTTTCATTCCTGATTCAATGGCAAGGCAAATAGAACCTACACCTCCCCCGGTCAAGTACTAAAGATCCCAAGACAGTTCAAGATGATCGTGAGTGGTCCAGGGGGAGACAACCTTCGAAGCGTCAGCACTCTAACTGGGGCGCATATTACGGGGAATGCAGCTCATGCGCTGTATTTAAAAGGTGCTAAGAAAGAAGTACAACACGCCGAATTTCTGTTGAGAAACAAAGTGGTAAGATGTTGCTTAATTATTCGATAATTTCCTGGTAGTACTGTAGGGGACTACCATCAGTGCACCGTTCATTGGTTGAAGAAACAACTGATCAAAGATCCATACAATGCACCCTAACTCTAAATACGTTACTTTCATTAATTGAGTTGATAAGGTACCAGATCGTTACCATAGAGATATCTCAAGTGAGTTTTCTATGGATTGGCTCTGACGAAGAGCTTGTAGTAAGACATGTTTGTTTTTTCTTGCACATTTTATTGGAAATATAGATTTACAACAATAACATATTACTACACTACAAGAAAATAATAATGGATAAAGTCACTTTAAAGAAAAAGAAACGAAAATTAACCACTACTCTAAAACAACAATCACCCACGCACGCGCACACCGAGGATGGATATTGATGTAAATATAACTTAGATACACCTTACAAACTATCGACTTATGTTGCAACTGCCGCAATTATAGACTCTTACGTGAAGACTTAAGGTAGAGGGGCCCTTCTATTAAAACGAGACCACTTTTGTTGGAATGCTTTCCTATTGTTGTTCCCAGAAGCTATTTGTCTTTCAACATTCATAGAATTTATAACTTGCTGTATGAAAACCTTCAGCCTAGGAAGGGCATTTGTTAACTTGCAGGAGTAAATATAATATCTCGCAATAAGGAGTAGGTGATGAACTAGCAGATCAGATACTTCGTCAATAATGCCCAGACAAAGAGGCGAGGAGAGTAGTAAGACATGTTAGTAAGGCCGCTTTGCAAAGATAGGCATTGTCGGCCCGAGTTCCAGTCAAGTTCCACCTTGATATGCGGGAAAAAACATTGCAGCGCCGGTTATCTGGTAATGGTAACTGCAGCATCACCGTCCTGGCCCTTGCTATCACGACAGTACCTGGGAGACGCTTCCAGTTGGCTTGTTAACTCAGTTGGTAGAACTCTGCACCGGTATATTGGCAGTTTTCGCAGAAGTCATGGGTTCGAATCCCGCACTATTTTGCTAATGATCAGTTCCTTGTGAATTGTGGGTAGATCCAATCCTTTGTTGGGGCAAACGGCCATTTTAGAACGTAATTTCAAATTGCAATTTTGACCGTTTGCCCCCACAAAGGCTGGATCTACCCACAATTCACCAGGAACTGTTCATTAGCAAAATGGTGTATTCTGTGCGCTACGTACTACTTTAGTAGCGTTCTTAACATCGACGATCGGATCATTACATCTTTATTTACGAGGTATTATCATTCAGCAACTAATTTCTTTTGCAATTATTTCCTCCTTATCTCCCTCAGGCATCTACTAGAGTTAGGTCCCATAGGAACTGCGTTTACTTAGATGAGCGCAACCTGCCTGAGGGATGTGAACTCCAGCTTGTACCCTTGGAAGGGAAAGAGAGGATGATATTGGCCGGTGCACGATCGCAATATCGCTTGAAACCGGCCGACGAATACGACTTAGAGCCTCAGGTTTGTGTGTTTTAGTTTCGGTAATCTACTCAAAACCTGTCGCTTGTTTTCATTTCGCACGCAACGTTCCACACAACGTTCCACACAAATCACCACTAGCCTTCTTAGCAGTCGCTAGAGATTTACCAACACTCATGCAATTTACAGGGCGCGTGCAAGCTACTTCAACGTTACGATGACAGTCTACAGGAAGAGGCGCTGTCGTCTTTACGAGCCATTAAACAGGAAATTCATTCAGGAAACTACAACAAGGCAGACTTCTGGTGTCATTTTGGGAAACTCGTCATTCCCGATCCTGACGAAGGTGGGGTGTTTTACCAATCCTCATTCTTGTTTTGGAGTTTCTTCGTTTCATGAAGAATGTAAATACGTTTTCGTCTCTGTTAATTTCGAGTGTTCGTTCAAGTAGCGCGATTGTTGCCCGGCTAGTGCTGCGCGGGAATACATATGGCTGCTGGCAAGCGCCGGAAAACAGCGCAGGCGATGCCATGCGCGAAAACCGACAGGTGGCTGATTTCAAATTTGGTAAAACACGTGGCCAGTGCACCCGCTATAATATTCCAGCAGCCCGGCGAATTTATCATCCTCAACTCACGTATTGTTTCAAAATTTCCGCAGCCGACGTAGAAGAGATCTGGAGCATTCCTGATGCAGCTAAAAAGCTTCAGGCAAGCGCGAGGAAAAGAAGCGAATGGCCGGTTGCATTCCAAGAAGGTGTGAACCTCGATCACGAAGCGATAAAAGAGGCTTTTGGAGAACAGGTAGAAGAGGATTTTACGACGAGATACGATTTAAGTTTTACAACGCCAAGGAGTCAAGCAATACGATGCAAGGTGAACATTCTTTAATTATAAATTATCACAAACGGTCAAAAGCAACAATCGGATTACTGTAGGAAAATATATTCTAGGTCTTTCTAGATGCGAAAGCCCTTACCATAACAGATACAAATGGCCTTATTTGCTGATGGCATACACTTTGCCACTTAGCATTTCTCCTAAACCACCGATCCTCAAAAGTCTCGAGGAGTTACTCATTCTTTTGATAAGCTTGCTGTCACTAAACTCATAGCCATACCTTACTGGCCATGTTCTAAACGATTGAGTTTTAAAATTTATCGATTGAAAAAAATTGTTTACACTGCATGAAAGACCATCTCAAAAATGGTCAGCTTACCAACTTTGACGCTGTTCAGTTGAATTGGAGCTGAAACAAAAGCTTTTGAAAATTATGAAAATTAGAGACTTTGGATGGTTTGGAGGGACAAAGTTTCCTAAATACAGACATTTGTATGGGATTTTTAAAGATCTAAATGCATGTCAACTGGCGACTTTTCGACCAAACATGCCCAAAAATTGCTGAAAGTACTTATTTTGAGATACCCTTTCATATGCTCCCTGCAAGCAGAGGTATCTGGCGGCGAGTCTGCCAGCAGGGAATTTCATATGAGAATCGATGTAGTTAAATGCCATTGATTTTTATTGAAGTTTTGATTCATTCCCCGGCCCTTACTCGTTTAGAAAGTGGCTAATTCATATGCATGTTTTGTTCCTCGTAACTAGGTATGGATGGCAAGGAAAGGAATTGAAAAGAACGTGGTGGAGATACCAATCCCTTTCAGTGACGTAACGAATGTGATAGAGGAGTTGTGCTTCGAGGATGAAGCAACTACAGAGAGGTGTCGTGGCTGGCTTGTGTTGTATCCCAAAAAATTTCTTCAGGCTAACATTCTATTTCCTGGCTGTGAAATCGACTGTAGGATCCACATCCGGGCACTTACAGGTAACTGTCACGTGCGTGTATTCAACTTTTATTTGGGTGTTTAGGCAATTCTTATTTTCCATTTCGATTTCCAAAATATGTTGGTTGGCCGTTGTATTCGATGAAGCCAATTGGTCAATTTTCCTTTGTTGGCCCTAGAAAGACTGTTAAATTGGAAATTTTAGAAAAGAATGGTACTATCGTAAATTTCGTTCTCTTGAAATTAATCCGTGAAAAAGAAATTCATAATAAAAATAATAGAGTGTGAATGATATATGAAATAAATCATACATGAACTGTGAGGATCATTCTTCATTTAAAAAATAAAAGAGTTATATTTGCCCTTGTCGTGTCAATGTCTATTCACAGCATGCCTTATTGGATATCAAAATTGGCATAATTAGACTGCTCGTGGCTTTCACTTGCTCCGTAAAGGACGAAGAACGAGAATATTACCTCATAAATTTAGTAAGTGAAATGTATTTAGAGCCATACCTGTTCGGCATAAATACCACTCCTGTATCTCAAACTCTTTCACAGCTTTGTCGCACTTTCGTCGCACTTATGTTGCATTGATGTCCCGCTAATGCCGCATCATTTGCAGTCATAGCACTGACTCAGCACTGTCACACCACTGAGAAGCATACCACCTAAATAACTTTCACTCATGATCTGATTTGTCTCACAGATGCTGTTGTTCCCAAGGCTAACGGTGTCCACGAGAAAGAAGAAACATATCCCTTGTCTAGTTATCTTTCCAAATTAAGATTTACCGATGCTGACGGACTGATCCTTCCGAATGAGGAACTACCCCAGGGATATCTATTCAGTCATAGGAGATGCTCCCATCGAACTCTGTATACTCCTCGACCAGGATTTTCGATGATTATTTCCAGAGAAAGAAGCTGGAAATGTGATTACAAGGAGGATGAATTCAGGGAAACGGTAAGAAAACGTTGTGAATTCTCAAAACAGAGTTAAGGGGTGTAACTCCATAAATTGCAGTCATGTCCAATACTGTCGACATGATACGAGTGGATAAATACATTTTACAACTCGTACGAGTCGACAACTTATGTCGACTTGACAGACAGAGTTGTCGAGTGGAAAATGAATCTCATTAGTTCACTCAAGGGTCCGCTTCGTACAGTGGTCGAGTTGTACGAGTCGTACGAGTGGACAAAATTACTGTCTACTCGACAAAATAACTTGTCGAGTGGAAAAATGCATTTCATTAGCAGAAAGATTAGCATGGCGGGAAAACGAAACAAGCGTGCAACATATGTTTCTTTTAGTTGATGTAATAATTAATAATTACTAATTAATAAATCATTAAATACTTAATTAAGCATCATTTAAGGAATTAATAATTATTTACTTAATTGATAATTGATTATTTGATTCATAATAGTGATTAATAAACAAATAAATTATTTCATTGATCTGTTTGTTTCGTCTCCAGACTGATATCCACCTTGGCAGTGAAGAATGGGACCGTGCACTCCTTGAACAGGACTGGGAACCAGAACTGATCGTGGCCAAATTGCCGGAGTTTCTCCAGTTTATTCGAGAAGTTCACGTCTTCATTTCTGACTGTTGTAAAAACAATCGTATCTCCTAAAGGACGTTAAAGGGTTTTTGAGCAAACGCCTCTTTGGAAAACAAGTCCAAGAAAATTGATACCTCTGGTACCAGTAAATGCTTTATATTTGTGTGGACGTTTTAGCTACCAAGTATTTTTACCGAAACTGTGCAGCAACAGTAAATATGAGTAAAAGTCGATAACATGCGTGACTGATTTGCATTGAAAGTTTAACTGGCCTGCTTGGCGGTCGTCTCAGTCTTGTTGGGGATGCGAACCGGCTGAGAAGCCTCGAAACGCGAGCGGGGAAGCCACGAGACGAGCCCCCGCCGGGTTGTAACTCCTCGCGCGAAACCTCGACACGAGAAAACAACATTAAAGCAAGTGACACTCTCAGACAACAACTCGAGAGCCTGCTCGCAGGATAGAATTTTAACTAGAGTTTGTTTCCAAAGAACATGTATTGCCTCCATGATATCAGGGGCACTCAATGAGCCAAATCAAGCAAAAGCTGTAGGAAGGCATTTTTAAGTACCATATGGTGTTTGAAAGTCTGTTTAAAGTGATGTTTTCATAAGGTAGAAGAAGTTCATCTGTTCGGATTCCCTAGCTAAAATTTTAATTGCCCGAAAATGTTAGAGAACAAAAAATTCCTTTGAGAAAATGCAAGCTGAAAATGAACTTTCTGCGAACTTTATAGGGAACTATTTTCTTTCCGGAAATGCTAGCTGATGTTTTTGACTGCCAAACACAGCAAATTGAGCTTTTCGAAAACCTCAGGGCTATGATTTCCCCAATGCGAATCTTTCAGGCTACGGTTCAGTTACGAATATCGGAGTGCACTCTTTAATCGACGCCGAAAGCCTGAGGCGAACTACCCTCTACCGAACAGATACCTACCGAAACTTGGGTGCCCCTGATGATATTAGTAATGAATTCACATTCGCATAATAGCCACTCTATATGCCTAATGAAAGATAAGATATTAGCGAAAAAATTCGCTTACAAACGACACAATAAGAATGGTACAGAGGATTCTTTAGTTAAATGTAAAATCCTCCCGAAACTCGGGAAACTCTACGATATAAGAACAGCATTGTGAAGAAATACGTTTCACGGGAAAGCTAAGGCGACCATAAATGTTATTTTGGGAGCGAAAGATGTCCGTGACTTGAGTGGCCCTGGACACTTTGTCCTTGTACGCGGCTGTCGAGCTTTGATCTAACAGATCAGCTGGCTTTAATTGATGATGCTTAGAACTGTGTAAGTTTGGGTGTGGTATTTAGCAGTATGGGCAGGTTTCCATCCGATATGCAAAGACCTTACATGCACAGCTGTGGGGTTTAGCCTCCCAATTGCACCAAGCTAAAGACGGGGTGTGGCTTCTGGCGTTTAAGATATGATCTGCGAAGTCCGAAGGTATGGATGTAGAAAGGGGAAAATGAATCTGCATGAGAGGTAGGGTTGGGAAGGGACCCACAGCCGAGTCGAGCCACTGAGGAAACCCTCCGAAGACTGGAAGAGGAGTGTGTTTAGGAACTCCCCCTGGACACGACTCAAGTGTGGAGAGGGACTGGAGAGGAAGAAAGGGGAAAAGGTGCAGTACGAGTAAAGGAAGACGGATATTAGTGTGAATAGTTAAGATTTTTCTGCTTCTATCTCTCTTGCTTAACATCGTCCATTAAGTCAGGGGCAGGGTGAGGATGCATCAGGGAAGTAAATATTAGGCAGGCATCGGAGAAATAGTAATTAATAAAGCACGTTGCACCCCACAACACTGAAAACCGATTGATAAAAGCCGGTAGGACGAACAAATAAACCAGGTCCGCTGGGAAATGGAAAAAAAACTATGCACGTGGGAAACATGTGAAATAGTATACTCCCAAGGTGGACTGTTATAAACGACCGCTACGGAAACGAAAATGTGACCTCTAGAAATTCCATAACCAAAAAATACCCTGAAGAACACCAGCGTTACCCTCTGAAAACTCGAAACATTTCCACCCGCCATACGTGGAAACTGAAACACCGCACAAACATAAAATATCGCTCAGAGTAACAGTCTTCGGCCTGATTATAAATACAAAATAGACTTCACGCAACAACAAATGTAAAAAACGACCGTTGAACCGTAATCTCCTTCCATGTACGTTGCATAGACGCCATAAGGCACCAAACGTGAACTCGTTTAATGCATTCTTACTACGTTTAACAGACGCCCAAAGAGTGGTCAAAGCAAATTCGTTACCTTCGTATACGTTGCACAGACGTCAACAGACGCCAACGTAACCAATTTATTCCACCTATAGACCTATAGTTTTCTAAAAAATTAGTATTTTGATCGTAAAAAGCGACGTTAAAAACTCGAGAAAACCGTTTCGATACACTATTGGTCTTACTTCGGGCTTCCGAAAGTCGGACTTACTTACAACGGCGATGACATAATGGATTGCTAGCTACAAGCCAGTAACCATAAAAATGGTTTACCTTTTTGCGGGCTTCTCTTGAGCCATGGCTGCTATTGCCTAAGTGATATGGCTGTGCGCATGCGTCAGGTACTGGCCAGGCCGTTGGTTCATGCTTGTTTTAAATTTTTTTTCTCTTGAGCCAACTCACTCAATTTAGCGAAGAAACTTCTGTTGCCCCCAATCATTTCTTGCATTGCTTCATTCGTAAAACAAGTAGTTGAAGAATACGCCAATCAGGATACTTGTAAGAGTGGGATTAAGGAAAATCTAGCTATATGCAAAGATAAAAAATAGCAAATCTTTACTCCTGAACTTGAAAAAAATAAGCCCTAATTTCCCCAAGTGCTATTAAAGTAAAACAGAAATTGCTTAAACTGTACACCAACTTCAACGAAGAAAACTTTCCCTGTGCACCCCGTTGACGTCTGGATCGCCCTGAGGGTAACACACGAGAGGAGACTGGTAATTACCTTGAAAACCGGAAGTAGTTCCGTTTTCGATATTTGTTGTCTTCATTCGTCAAATGAATAGTGTTTCTGGCCGTATAAGATGGCAATTATTTAGTTCATTTATAACGCAAAGATATAGGAAGGTAAGATGAAACCTTGTAACTATGGAAGAAAGGAATCAGAATCGAAAGAAATCAGCGAATGGAAGCATAAAAAGGTAAACATAACCGAAAGAAAATTATGATTTGTAAGCGTTTTATTGAAAACCGAAAATATCGGTGGGGAAAATTTCCTCTTCAAAAGAATTAAGCAATCGGGAATTATTTGAGCGTTGTAGGTTATTTTGCCTTGACTTCAGCTCCTCGGATTTCTTCGTTTTCTCTTTTTGATGGAACACGAGAGAGTCGTGAGAGCAGATGCAACAGATAACTTGAAGCGTACATGTATTCTTTTGTCAGCTCATAAATATCCAGTCCCAACGCAACAGAATAGATGTGAAAGAAGTGGTAAAAAGATTTTTAAATTCTCTCTTCACTAAACACTTGGACACCTCCCCAGATCAGTGATAAAGTCTGCAGTTTAATATGATTTTGAAGTGACCATTTTCTATTGTACTCGATATATTTGCATAAACAGAGGAGCGTGTTACGCAAGTTTCTATTTCGGTTGAAGTCGTGACACATAGCATAATTTGCCGTTAACTTATTGATGAATAATTCAGAAAAAGTATTTGATTGACTTTTAATTTAAGGATGTTGTTTATAAGTGCACTGTGGAGTTCGTGCAATCACAACTGATGAAGGGTCTGCTGGAGACACTGATCCGCTCTATCTGTCAAGGATACGGCTGCAGGAAATTTTGTCACGCGTTTTACCGACGGACTAATTTAGAAAGAGTGAGGTCTTCGAAAAGAGCGATCTAATAAACAAGACGACATCGCGAGGCGGACTCATCCGAAATCGACCTCATCTAGTTATTACTAATGAGACCTTTGCACGTTTTTTTGCATTGGCCATGTAACGAAAATCTGTGGAGCACCTCACAATTAATAAATTGACCAAGGTTGGGAGTAGTTTCTTTTAAACTTTCTAAGTCGGGACATTTTACAGGTGTTTGTATGCGTTTTTTTTTTTTTTTGGGGGGGGGGCAGTTTTGTGCCCCCCCCAGCATACAAACACGTCTGTAAAATTTCCCCACTTGGTAGAACCATATTTTCGCTATTTTGCAAGATATGACTCTCAAACATGGCCATTTTACTAATTTTTAGGTGCTTTTCCCAGCAGTGTAGATAGAAAAAAAAGTTGGAAAAACCAGTGACAGGTCCACTGATAAGTCGGTTGGTGAGTGGATGAAATCGATCCAGAAGGTATTTTTGCAGCTATGTTGCGGGCTATACAGGCTGATGTAGATAATGACGGTATATGACTGAACATAAATATTACGCGATGATGCAGTCATCGTATCAGACTCCTTATTGGAATGGTGGCCGCAACAAGATCTCAGGGAGAAGGAACGTTCGATGAATCGAGGGGAGCTTTGGTCGTTCTCATGGACATGGGGTTCATAGCCACTTTAAATCATCGAAAAATTAAGGTGGCTCTGAACCCTATGTACCGATTTTTGCAGAAAGATGAATCTTTATATGCTGATTGCAATTCAATAACAAAAAGTGGGGGTCATCCTACTAGTTTTTGAGTTACAAGCACATAAAGCCACAATTAAGGGTGTTTCTAAGAGGCTGTACTGTTGATATAGTAAAATTATATGTCAAAACAGTGATCACAACTTCTTGAGAAATGACTGGGAAATTCTTTGACAAGATGTTCAAGGAAACAAACGAAAAATTGTGGTAGTATCGATCCATGAAAGAATTGGTGTTCGAAAATAACGAAACCATTTTGAGCCACCGTAATTTTTAATTTAATTTGCAGAACTACTCACAAAGATCTCGGGAAGAGAAGTGCACAAGATGACTGCGAATTTGCAGCTGTCCCCGAATACCTGGTTGGTTATGTAATCGGCAGGAAAGGGAGTACAATAAAACAAATACAAGAACAATCTGGAGCACGAATTTCACAAACCAAACCTCACAACGAGTATGCTGGATTTACAATCCGCGGTAATAAAATGGAGCGCGCCCGCGCAAAAGAACTCATAAACATTAAGGTGGTAAGTGCAAGATTTTTACCCCGGCCTGGGAATAAGCCTGTTAAGGGCAGACTGGTGCTAATGCAATTCAGCTGTGCCGATCAATGAACATCCAAAGCAGCTCAGCCTCCTCCTCCTCCTCCTCCTCCTCCTCCTCCTCCTCCTTCTTCTTCTTCTTCTTCTTCTTCTTCTTCTTCTTCTTCTTCTTCTTCTTCTTCTTCTTCTATATACATAATGAATATGTGAATTATCATTGCAGTTATGAACACAGCTTTAACCGAGACTAACAATGCATATATGCGTGGAGAATACCGCATTTGATTTGGTGATTTCTTACTAGTTTAAATTTTGTCACAAAGTCGTGATAATGTGTGAATGGCACCAACTGGTGTGCTTACAATCATCACAGCCAATGGACCGACTGCAATTCCCGAATTCCGCTGCATATCACCGTTCGTTTGGCAACAAGGCCCAAAATGTCAGTCTTTTGGTCAAAGAACAACACCAAAACTTACACTTTTTTTGTGATCAATTTTTTAATCAAAAACATTACTCTAAAATCAAAAGCATGGATTTACAGCAAACCTCAAGCCGTTAGGGCAGGCCTTGGCATCTGGCTGGAAATTTTCCTCTCACTTTTTCCGCGCGCCACGCTTTATCCATTTTAGTCTCGCGTATCTCAAGTTGCCTTGTTCATACCCGAAATGAATTCTGGGTACTTTAGCCATATCACGAGCATACAAGTTTTCCATTGCCCATTTCAATGTTTTACTATCGGGCCACCCAGTACTACCAGCAAAATAGGGCATCGATTGAACTTATTGCCAGTCAAAACTAGTCCACATTGCCTTGGTAGGTCCCGGAATCCGTCCACAAAATAAGGAGAGAGACAGCTTCACACAGAGATGTCAACCTCTGCATGGAGATCTACAATCTGAAGAGTTTTTGTTTTTCATCAGACTAATTATGACCAAAAATTTAATTTTAAAATGTGCAGCTTGTTGGTCCCTAAAGGGTTAAGCAGTAGTGAAAATAAAGCCTGGATTGTTTTCGGGCTTTATATATATTCTTTAATCAGCTGTTCAAATATATGATTTTCATATATTCATTATTCTCATGAAAGAAATATAACTGATTTTATTTTATGCGTTATTCAATTCCAAGGCCGAGGTTCACCCACAAGGAAATAGTATCCGCACCTCCCCCGGACAAGTAGTAAACATTCCAAGACAATTCAAGAAGGTCGTGAATGGTCCGGGAGGAGACAACCTTCGAAGCGTTAGCACTCTAACTGGAGCTGATGTGACGGGAGATGCAGCTCATGCGCTGTATGTAACAGGTGCTAAGAAAGAAGTGAAACATGCCGAGTTTCTGTTAAAAAGCAAAGTGGTAAGACGTTACTGTATCATTCCATAATTTCCATATAATGTTATAACTGGCACATCATTACTAATGGTTAGCTAACGAAACATCGATCAAGACAATAATGTCATATAACTCTACCAATGTTTGTTTTCGTCAAGTGAGTTGATAAGGGAAAATAGCTGCCGTAACGAGATCTAAAGTGGGTTTTCGTCATGTGGGTTGGCTTGAACGATGGACTTATGCTAAGACATGTCGGCCTTGAATTCTCGGACACTATTCCAGAATAGATGTAATAATGGTACGATTTCCAATAGTTGCACCTTTACATGGAAAACGCAATACATCGCCAGCTGTCTGGTAATGGGGACTACAATATCGCTTAGACAAAGTCTATCCGGTCCATGATCTTACCTCTCGCGTGCTATGTATCACCTTTACACGAGTCTGATTGGTTTAAAATGATTGTTTCAGATCCACAAAGAGACAGCAGCAGGGATATAGGCCCGCTGTGGATATCTTGGTTAAGGTTTTAATATAATTTCCGGTTCCATTCAAGGATAATGGGTAGTCAAGTTCTCCACAAACTCAGTGAATAAACCGAGGAATCCACTTTTGGGTCCCTTTCGACGTCTGCAATGTACCTAGCTTGTTATATTTCATGCGTATGCTTATCCACCTACAAATGATTTCTTGTGCACTTGTTTACTCCTTGTACTCCCAGGCCTCTTCTAGAGTTCGGTCCAATAAAGTCCGCGTTTACCTAGATGAGCACAACCTGCCTGAGGGATGTGAACTCCAGCTTGTACCCTTAGAAGGAAAAAATAGGATGATATTGGCCGGTGCACGATCGCAATATCGCTTGAAACCGGCTGATGAATACGACTTAGAGCCTCAGGTTTGTGCTTTTCACTTGCGATAATCTAATCAAAACTTATCACGCGTTTCGACTTCGCGCGCTACGCTTCACCTTTTTCGTCACAGATTGCATGAACGTTAACGTTATTTTAACTATTCCTTAATAGTTTTGTCTCATCGCAATCTATACGCAGCAGAGCTCGATACTGAAGAAGATGCATTTGCAATCAAATAATGCCTTTTTCGTTATTCTGTTTTATGCCACTGTAACCAACCAATCAGAGGAAGAAAAATTAATCAACTCCTCCTTGACATTTTGGAAAATGGAAAATATTATACTTCAACGCCTTTAACAGTGTAAAAAGTAAGACTTTTCAAATAGCCAAAAATATCTGTACTTCATTCTTCCTTTCCTCAAACTTGTACTATTGTTTTGTTTCAGTTTTATGTTGGGTTTTTTTGTTTTTTGTTCTAAAACATTACTGTTCAAATTTTGACGGGAGTGCAGTAATTTTATCTTATATGTCATTGTAGGTTAGAGTGTTAATTGCGGTTTTTTGGAGAAGTTTAGGGGCCTTTGTAGTTATGAATACGAGATTGAGTACGAGTACGACTTATCAAATCTATTTCGCGTGCTTCACTTAATAACCACAGATATCAATCTTGTTTCTACGATCTGCTTTTAAGGATTAGGAAGAGTGAGGGTTCTGGGAGATGACTGGTTTCAAACTTGAAAGACGTAATCTCACTCAAAATCTAAAGGTCCCAATTTCAAGTGCAACAATGCCCACCTGGTTTTCAAGACCCGGATGTTAACCCTCCGAAGAAGAGTTCAAAGATTTGTCTTGATCCTTGTCTATTCTCCAACCGCCGCAAGCTTGATGGGGCACTGTTCACTTGAGCACTCTAACGCACACTCAAATGCAATTTTAAGGTAGCCTTCAGTTGTTAGCAGTCACACTCTAGATGTACCAACTCAAATTCAATTCGCAGGGAGCGTGCGGGCTACAAAACAGTTACGATGCTAGTGTACAGGAAGAGGCGCTGTCGTCTTTACAGGAGATTAAAGAGGAAATTGATTCAGGAAACTACCACAAGGCAGACTTCTGGTGTCATTTTGGGACACTCGTCATACGCGACCCTGACGAAGGTGGGGTGTTGTATCAAGCTTCAATGTTATTTTTGAGTTTATTCAAGAATGCACAAAATTCATGAAGAAAACCATATTAAATTTTTACCCACTTTCCTTTTAACCTCCTCTTACTGTCAAAACTCCCTTTACATGATACGAAATCAGCGATTGTTGGGGTTCAAAATCCCGGGGCAAGCATGTATAAACAAAAGTCACTGAGCATGCAAGCCTAGTGCTTGTTTAATCTTCTTTGATTTCATAAATGTTTATTCAAGCTGATTGACATTTTTAGAGTTTTAATTCACTAGCCTGTATTTTCTTTCGTCCATATACGTAATCAGCAAATCCTCCTAGATTCACTACACTTAGGACTTTCTACAGGCCTCTTAGGGGTATCCCGCAGGTTGTTACATTCACGTGATTGTGTAGTTCTGTCCCAGGCATCCCCTTGATTCGCTCAGCTTAATTAGGTGAGGCAGCGGAGAGCAAAGAAAGAGTCCCAGTGAAGTTGGTGCCAAAAGTAAATCCCCGTATTTCGAACTTACCTTGACCCTAGAGTTCCGTTTTCTTTAATTTTTTTTCTGTTTCTGGATTGGGACTGAGGCAGAAAGTTATCACGTTGACACAAGCACTATATGCCTGATCAACGAATGAAATTTCTAATTATAAAGTCATCGTAATATTTAAAAAAAACACTGTGAGGGGGAAATGGTGCCAGCACAGGAAAACATGATTAACGGAAATTTGTAACTGGCACAAAGAGCACGAAAACATCTATCTTGTGGAGAACATGTTACCGATGCTAAGAGTGGGAAAAATACTTCACCGTTACTTTATGCTCCCGAATACATGTGACCGGCGCCCGGGATGGGAAAACGTCACGGTCAGCGCACTGCATGTGGCCGGTGCAGCTGCTGTGAAGACTCCGGCATCCCATGTAATTCATTTAAATTTATTGTATAAACACCAATTAAATACCAGGTGAGTTTCGCGCGAAAACATTATATCTTCACACGTGAAAATAAGATGTTATCTTCGCACGTGAAAAGATGACCGTTGCTATGATTACATAATAAATCGCGCCTTTCGAAGCGAAAATGAAATGGTTTGGTATCTCATTCGCGATCGTGTTTATATGATAAATAGAGGATATTACATGAGCGCGCGGAGATACGAAATTTCTCTTCTCGTGTTAATAAATATTTCACTCCTTCGCTGCGCCCACTCGTAAAATATTTTTCAACACTCGAAGAGAAATTTCGTATCTCCGCGCGCCCATGTACAGATCCTCTATGTCTTGTATGTATATGTATGCTTAACTGATTCAGTAAGGTTTCAACATTTCCACAGCCGACGTAGAAGAAATATGGAGCATTACTGAAGCAGCTAAAAAGCTTCAGGCAAGCGCGAGGAAAAGAAATGAATGGATGGTTGCGTTTAAAGAAGGTGTGGACCTCAATCACGAAGTGATGAAAGAGACGTTTGGTGAACAAATAGAAGAGAATTTTACGACGAGATACGATTTAAGCTTTATAACGCCAAGGAGTCAAGCAATACGTTGCAAGGTAATCATTCTCTCCAATTTTTTAGAGTAGTACTCACTAGTTCAAACATCCGCTAAAATGATAGAAAATTTCAATGAATGCTCCAAAATTAACAGATTAACCTGAGGTTTTCAAAGGGACGGTCTAACTACTCTTGAAAATTCTAGGAGTCCAACAATATCAGGATAACTAGCTACGGTGTAGCATATCACGGGCACTTATCATTGCCACTTAGTCACTTTCTTGAGCCACCCATCTCTTAAAGTCTAGCGTACCACGGGTGATTCGCTTCTTTGAGCGCCTATTTAAGTTTATTAGAGGGTCTTAATAGGGGGTCCCTTTGACGGTTGACGGTAAAAAATAAGCCATTTTGACTGTTGACGGTTAACATTGGCTTGCTCATTTGACGGTTGACGGTAAAAATACTGCGTTTTTGACGGTTGACGGTTGAATTTTTGGCCATTTGACACTGAGTTGACGGTTAACCTCGTTGAGACCCTATTATTAGTACCTTTTCTAAACCAATGGTCACATTTATCTTCACTCATGTTTTATTCCTCGTAACTAGGTATGGGTGGCAAGGGAAGGAATTGAAAAGAAACTGGAGGAAATACCAATCCCTTTTAGCGACGTGAAAAATATCGTAGAGGAGTTGCACTTTGAGGATGAAGCAACTAGAAAGAGATGCCGTGGATGGCTTGTTTTACAATCCAAAAAATTTCTTCAGGCAAACATCATGTTTCCTGGCTGTGAAATCGACTGTAGGATCAGCCTCCGGGCACTCACAGGTGAATGTCACGTGGGGCGCATATTTTTCCTTGTGCGTTAGGGTCATTTTCTTTAAAATAAAATATGTCGGTTGAACAACATTTTCGATGAAACTACCGTTTTATCCAAGTTTTGTTGGTTGGCCTAGGCATGACTTTTAAATGCAAATGTTCAAAACGTTGATGCTACAAAGAATCATTTTCCTGGTTTCTTCAAACATTGGCTGCTGTAGTCACGTGGTGCAGTCAGTTGTATACCGGTAACTATCGCCGTAAGGCACATCGGGCTTCAACTATCGTTCACATATCACTCCTTTTTTACAGCACGTTTGTCGCACCAAAGTTGCATTCATGTACCACTAATCAGTTCGCATAACTGCATTCTCATTAAGAAGGACAGGGTCTGAATACTTCCCACTGAATACTTCCCACTGAATACTTCCCACTCGTGATCTGATTTGCTTTGCAGTTGATGTTGTTGCTAAGGCTAACGGTGTCCACGAAAAAGAGGAAACACACCTCTTGTCTGGTTATCTTTCCAAGTTAAGATTTGCTGATGCTCAGGGACTGATCCTTCCGAGTGAGAAACTACCCCAGGGATATCTATTCAGTCATAGGAGATGCTCCCATCGAACTCTGTATAATCCCCGAGCGGGATTTTCGATGATTGTATCCAAAGAGAGAAGCTGGTCATATGATTATAAGGAGGAGGAGACAAGAGAAACGGTAAGAAAGAGATGAGGAGAGCTCCATATTTTGGGCAATGTGGGGGAGGCTTCACCCAAGGAGTTGTATTTAACGCTTTTCTTTTGGAAGAGTTAGGTGGCAGTAGGTGGCTTCAGACTCCAATTTGTTTATATCTAGCAATAAATTAGTTTAGTAATGATTGTAATTAATTGATTAATCACTAATTAGTTAACTCTTTGCGTTACTTTGCATCTAAGAACTGGAACTCCCTACCTAATAATGTAAGATCTGAGTCTACTTTATCTGGTTTTAGAAGACTCCTGAAAGCAACCTCCTTTTAGACTTAACGGTATATTTAACATGTTATGCATGTAAATAGATTTTCATGTATGTAATACATTTATTTTATGTATATAGAATTTTATGTATGTAAATAGATTTTCTTTTCTTTTGTTCCCGAAGATATTAGCTGTTTCATGATACTCTGAAATTCGAGTTCAAATAAAGTTCATGCTATGTTTATGTTTAATTAAAGAGCAACTTTCAGAGAAAGTTTTTACGAATTCTTATATTCTTATATTTATTATTTAAAAACTTAAGTAGTTTAGTATTGAATGAATTCATGTCATTATAAATATTGTCTGAAAAACCTTTTCAAGATCATTATATTAAATTCTTATGTTCATTCGAGTTCATACTTTTTTCGTCTCCAGACTGATATCCATCTACACAGTGAAGAATGGGACCGTGTACTCTCTGGCGTGGACTGGGAACCAGAAATTATCGTTGCCAAATTGCCGGAGTTTCTCCAGTTTGTTCGACAAGTTCACGTCTTTATTTCTGATCATTGTAAAAATGAACTTCCGTGTGTTTCAAGTAGTTAATGTATGGTATTGTATTGTATTGTATTGTATTGTATTGTAAATAATTAGCAACGTATTGTATGCAAGTATCGTATTGCAAGTGAAATTTGTTCTAAGAAAGTAGTGTAGATTATGTTAGCGCTGTATTAATTGGTTCAGTCATGCGTAAGCATGCGTTCATCTAGATATGAAGGACGAAGGAACTTTGGAGAGCACCAAAGATGCGTAAAGGCCGAGGCACACTAGGCGACAAGTCGCTCCGTGTGTACTGCTTGCAAAACAAGTCGCTGCGACGCGTCGCCGTAACAATTCGCCTCGTCTGAAAATCGTTGTCGCTGCGGCGATCATTCGCACAAATTCAATCTGGTTTGAATTCGTGCAACTGATCGCAGCTTTTTCACAAGTGTGCAAACTCTGAGATTTGGTCCCTGCTACATGTCCCTCCTACACATCCCTGCAACATGTCCCTCGGTGTGTACTTAACTCAATTTTTTCCCTGCTTCATGTTGCAGCAGCATGTTTCTGCAACATGTTCCCTCGTGTGGGCCCACCTTAAGAGGTGCTCGAGGCTTAGCCGAGAGGAATTGCAGCTCCTTGAGCTAGTGCTCTCCAAACTTCCCTATTTCTTTATAACTCGATAAACGTACATCTGACGCATGAACCAATTGTTTTGTAACAATTTCAACGCGGTATTCTTTACGCCAGCGCCATCCGGATGCATGATGGGAAATACGAAGCACGCTTGTGCAATTGAATTTGATTACACGGATTTACTGGGTATGTTTGAAAGTGATGAATTGTATGTAAGAAATGTTTTGTACTGGGTTTTAGAGTACTTAGTAAAATAATTACAATCTCTTAAGAAGAAAAGTTGTTGGATGTTGTTGTTCCAACGGCCAGCAACACCAAACATGCCGTTCAAACGCATTCAACATGTTGATGCTCTTGGCCAACAATATACTGGGAGCCTTTGCATGGTGCTCGAATAAGGCACTTGCATGATGACGCCATTTGACTACAACGTACCAGGATCTCACAAGTTTTTCTTTCCCATGCTTATTAGAGCTATTGTTATTTTTACCCCGCTGGGATCACAAAATTTAAATAAGGTAGAAAAAACAAACTGAATTCGGGTAGTTGTAGTCAATTGACGCTATCGTGAAAGTTGCCGCCGGTACACGTAAAAATACCTGTGAAATAGCCCCTTTAAAAGACGATAAAATTGATGTTGGCTTGCCCGACAATGATGCTCCTTGTAATCTTGATTGTTTTTCCTGGTTGCTCTGAGAATCGCTGAATTACATTATCATAAGCAAGTGGACTCACTGCAGGTTATCCTTAATAAATTTACATTTTGGGACGCCCGTCTTGAGTCAACTAAAGCTAGCGAACAAATTTTTAGTTATCCCCAATTGCTTTTTGTTTCATTTGCGAAACCACTAGGCGGTGAAGAGCACTGATGCAACTCGTGATCATGACTGAGATTGGAGGAAACAAAAACTTATGAGAAAAAAAAAAGTAGCCAATTTATTCTCGAACCCAGCGCACATGTGCAAAACGGAAATTAATGCTCTCGGGTCGAGATAAGGAAAAAAACAAGGGCATAAAACTACGCATGCGTTGCGAAAATCACCAGTCAGTCCTTATCTTTAACCCATTGGCACCGTGCCGGCCAAAACCGGCCATAAAAAACTCCCATGCTTCAAAACATTGCAACTTTCTCAATCGCACGAATATTGCCTTAACTGTTAGTTGTGAGCACGAAATGGAATGCCCTTTAAATTTGGATATCCAATAAATGCAAGAAACGTAGCGATTTTGACCAAATATGGCCTTTTGAGTTTGGACAAGAACGAAACTGACCGTTTTTAACGTCAAAGAGAAACGACAAAAATGCCCCTTTTTGCCTTCATGTTTTTTAAGGAAATCATCGCCGAAAAACCAAACTTCAACCATCATAACGAAATTCAGTCCATTTTCTATCTTAGAAATGACTTTTTTTTTTCATATTGTTCTCCCGAGCGTAGATACAGCCTTTTGTTCCAGTGCATTCGGGCCTTTCCGCCATTTTCAACATCTAGACCACATTGTATGCTGGGAAATGACGAGAATTTTTGACAGCACCCGTTCTTTCTCCCAATTCTTTCACATATGAACTAAGTCTACAGCCACTCCGACCTACTGCCAAAAATTCCTGCTTGTGGTCATCTTCAGTACTTCCAAAATATGTGGCGGTAGGTCGAGAAATTCATCAATAGTCGAGTCCCAAAGGTACTAAGTGTTCGACAGGCCAAATTCCCAGTTCGTCGAGTAACAAGCCAAATTCAACAACAAAGTACATCACCTTGCTCGATTCTTTGAGAAAGTGGACTCTTAGCTACCGTCACGCTTAATGATGCTCATCAGGCAGCCGCTAAAGATGAAAAATGACTGTAAATTTAGCAGAAATCGCAAGCAAACAGAACTTGGGCCATTGTTGTCGCTTCACGGATAAAAAAACAGCTACGTCAAAATGACGTTTTCAGAAACCTTGAGCCTCCAGTGGCTTAGGACAGCACCACTTTTCCCTTGTAATTCAAATAAAGAGTCACGAATTGCTATTCATCGTTTATAGGTGGAAAATCACTCCGAAAATGTAAAAACAGCCGGTAGTCAATGGGTTAATTTTAAATGCTTCACGGCATAGTTCATAGAGGGAAATGGTTATGAAACCTAACAAAGTTCTTTGTTATATGTTTTTGTTTCCTATTTTGGGGACTGACCGTGCAGAAATAACAATAGGTAGTTACGCGTGTTCATGAAACTAGCCTATAAAAGCATTGCGATTACGTAATTCATGCATAGTACATGAGCTGAAAACAAAGAAATGTGCACGATCATGGACCTTCTAACATAAATCTCGGCCTCTTTGTCTTGCTCCTTTGATGTTTGCCGGGTTTCTTAACCATTTCCCTCTATTTACTATGTTCAGGGTAAGTGAAAATGCCAGTCCCTGCAGCTGTGCAAGTTGAGCTGGTGAACAAATTACCCAACAATCCCCGTGTTCGGTAGGGAAAGTGCTGGAGGCAGTCTGGGTAGCAAGTCAGCTGATCGAAGTTTTACATCACAAATGCTTCTTACTAAAATCACGTGAAACTGCGTGAAATTTCACTGCATGATTGTTTTTGTTTTTTATTAAAACGAAAAACAAATATTATTTTTGTCGCGATGGCAACCAAAAGTATCCGGCAAGAATGCTTTTGTGAAAAATCCCGATAGACTACTTATTGAATTTGATTATCAACACTCATCTGTCGTCAGTTTCTAAATGAAAAATCACGCGTCTTTTCCGTAGCGTTTGAAAGACTCGATTTCTTGGCTTCTTAAAGGAAATAGTTAATTTAATTTTGCAAAGCTCTGTAGGTGATTAGAGGTTCAAGCTATCCCCAGTCATTAAGGTCAGGAGCGGATCGATCACAAGTACAAGTTTGTGAGAACTTGAGAGTACACTAACAAGTATTTATTTTGTCATTTCAACTTGCACCTCATCAACGTTTTCCTCTTCAGTTCTTAAATTAGAACGTTGAAAATTTTCTTTCCTCTTCATGCGATGGGCATTGTTGACAGGAAGCCAAAAGTATATTTGGACATCCAACGCCGTATTAACAGTGAGTTTAACGTCGAATGGCATCATGATTACAGTAAATCGTATGATTTTGAGTATGATGTTATAATTGTAGTACATTGTGATTAATATGGCAATATTTGATCACCAGCATTGTGAAGAATTCAATGCAACGCACCTCTTTCGTGGAGGCAAGTTAATGTTTTCATCAAAATACATTGTGTTGTTTTAATCAGAATTCTCAGCCTACTATTCCAGTAGGGCGGTATAACACGGTCCAATCTGCATCAATTAAATCATAACTAATATCGCCACAGTTTAGCTTACACTTAACAGAAATACAGGAAAATGCTGTTGAATCGACCTTCGAGTACTTAAAATCCGATAAGCTAATTCAATTTCGTTATTTGACCTTAAGGCGGAAACGAAGAAATTATGACTATTTAATTGCCCTCTTCTTTGGTGAAAGCCTCGAATATTTTTAATTGATTTTATCAACTGAAATGGCATTAAGAATGTGTGAGTTTACTATCTCTAAATGCTCTGTAAATGTTTGTCTAACGAACAGCAGAAATGTCTATACATAGCTAAGTTTCATGCCTCGCGGTTTCCGTCCACCATCGTGAATCGATCGGTGAAAGACGAATGACAAATATGCATTCAGTCGCCGACTGTCAATTCTCTAATTAGTATTACTTGACTGCCGATCCGTTTGCCTATCTTAACTTGCCTGCATTTCTGAAACGTATATTGACTTGACTAGCTACTGGGTCCGGTTTTATTGAACGTCCTGAATTAGTCGTGATGGGAAAATGTCCGCATTAAGTGACAAATTTTGTCAAATCCCTCCTTTAGAAAAATTGAAGGCCAGCCACAGAGTTGAGATGCGAAGAAAAGCACTCCTGAAAGTATCTTCCATGTTTTTGAGCAGTAACACTATAAGATACCAACTGAACAGGCCGATCAAAATATAGATCTACTTTGTTCAGTATAATAAACTACTTAGAATATGGTCAAACCCACTCAGCCAATCAGTGCCCAGTATTTGTGTGCTCTATATCCCATAAACTGTCTTAAATTATGTAAAGAGGCGGGGGCTTTGAAGCACAGGAAAATTGTGGGGTAAAAAAACTACTCTTTAATAAGCTCTATATAGAACATATTAATGATTTCTTGTTTTCCTTTGTCTAAAAGCCTAATTAGTATGCTTTATATAGAGCATGCTAATGAGTAAATAGAGCATGCTAACGAATTACCGGTTATAACAAATTTTCTTTGAATTTTTCGCTTTACATAACTTAATCAAGAGATTAATCACCAAAATGACAAAACCAAATCCGACTTAACAATTCAAATTAAATGAAAGAGTGGTCTCACCGTGCTTAATGACATGAGATGTGGTCGAGAACGATGTGGTTGCTGGCTCTTCTCTTTGCTCAATTTCGTTCACTGTGGTAGGGTTTTGGAAACGTGCATGATTGATCCGCCAAGCACTCGGATATGTCTGCGCTCTCAAAGGCCTCACGTTCCTCGAGCTCTGTACACTGGCTCACAGCCGGAGCAAATGAGCCATCAAAACAATAATAATAATAATAATAATAATAATAATAATAATAATAATTTATTACTTAATAGGCGCAAATTAACATGTGAATATGATCAAATGCGCCGTACAACTATAACTACCAATAATAATTACAATAAAATATACTTAAGAATACCTAAAATTTATAATCTAAAAAGTAGTCACTCTAACTACCAATAACAATAATAATAATAATAATAATAATTACAATAAAATATACAACAAAGAATAAACACAGCTCCAAAGAAAGCATTGTTATTCGTGACATTCTACCAACATCACGGCGATATTCAAACAAAATAACGTGATTCCCAAGTAGTAGTAGTAGTAGTAGTAGTAGTAGTGACTTTATTTAACGAGGGTAGCACATGACACTATATATGGACAACTGATAACCCAGTGGCCCTCAAAACATTAAGAATATTTACACTAATATTTACACTAAATTACACTAATATTTACACTAAATATTTACACTAAAAAAATGATAAAGAATTAAAAATATATAGAATATCGTCCAAAGTTAAAAACTCAAGTCCTTTTTCTGAGTGACTAAAAATGTCTTAAAAAGCCTTGTCTTAAAACGTGAGTAACTGCCCAAAACTCTCAAAGATCTTGGTAAAGAGTTCCAATCCCTAATAGAACGAACTGTAAAAGAACGACCACCCTCCGTGGCATAACTATATCTAGGACAAAACAAATTTAAGTCACAATATCTTGTGTTCCTCGTATGCATGCTAGAATTTATAATTAAAAGTTCGTTTAGGTAATTAGGGGCGTTTCCTTTAAGTCTCTTGTAAATGAGTGCACATTGATTTATGTGCGACTCCCTATAAAAAGGAATCCAATTGAGAGTATTAAACAGGTCCACGGATCTTGAGTTAACAGGTGCATTCAAGATCACTCTTGCTGCCCTCTTTTGAAGTCTGAGAATGCTGTCCAAATTTGCCTTGCTCGTAGATGACCACACACTCGAACCATAGAGGAAAGAAGGCTTAAGGACAGCATCATAATAGAGCATTTTATGTGATCTTTTTAAAAATGGACTTATGTGCTTGAGAAAACTTATTTTCTCTGATAACGATTTACATAAAACCTCCGTTTGAATGTCAAAATTAAGATCTTGGTCTAGATGAATACCGAGAAGCTTATGGCTTTTGACCTGATCAATAATAGACCCATTCAATTCTGAATGACACAATTAAAATACGCTCATAAATAGAATCTGCATAATATATGGTTTGTTCGCGGATGTGACCATGTTCTAAGACAGTTAGACAATGAACGCTCGTGTACTATGGGATATAGCGCCTCTCGCACTAGATTAGATAGAAGTGCCACTCGGGCTACGCCCTTGTGGCCTTGTATCTGTGCTCGAGGTACTATATCCCATGGAACACTCGCGTTCATTGTCTAACCCCTACATAATAAACCGTGCCGATTAGGGGCTCGCGTGCGTAGTTATGAACCGGGCAGGTGGTTTATATCCACCGTGTTTTCCCTTAATGGAAACTTAGTGAAAAACAAATGATCAATGATTCCGCAAATGGAAACTCGGTAAAATCGTACTTCGAACGCGAGCGTAAGCCAAAGCCACGACATATTCTCGGTGAAACATGGTCATCGAGCAGCGATGCTAGGAAACTTAATCTTTTATTGCACGGCATTAAATCTGTAAATTACGATATTAACTGCGCTTTTTTCTATAAGTCCAAAGTTTTATAATTAACACTAATCGCTTTTCGATGGCCACTGTTTGATTGCTAAATTAATACATCCCTAGCTATTTAAATGTTTCTGTCTTTATGTCTGGCAAACAATGATAAATGGTGTTTAAATAAAAATAAATAAATAAAATCAAAAAAGCCATGAGCCAATTTCACTCGATAACAAAATGCTAACTTAATTTCAATGGACGTCATTTTAATTACTTTTTTTAAACTCCATTTTGTTGCGTCTAGTCAGAGGTATGATTTCAATTAAACTATTCTTTGTTCTCCAACCGTTGAGTGGAAATAAATATTCATAAATATTTTCAAGATCAATTTAGGCACGAAACCTTTTGGCATTAAAAAATAAAGGTGATATCTTGTCTCCGGAATATTCTTTTGTAATGGAATCACTTCTATAGAGACTAGAAATTAACATTAAGCACGTTATGAAACCTTTGCTTAGATTAGTATTTTTTTATTGGAGCACTAGTGATAGCAAAAACAAAAACTTCATATTTCAATCCATCGAGGCTTAAGAAGTCCATTTCTGTAAAAGAATCTGGAGGATGTTACATTATTTTGAAAATTACAATTAGGGAGCTGAAATTCTTAGAAATGTCTTTGTCCTCGGTGAATCTTTCGCTAATTTCATATTGCAAATAAAGAGTGAAGGGCGGCAGGTAACCGATACCCGATAATTGACTAAGGTCGAGGTCGAAATGTCAGCTGAAAAAAGCGGCCGCGTTTTTAAACCGTGAAGAATACAGGCCCAAAGAGTTAGCTGATAGTTGAGAACTGCTTGCTCCTCTGGGAACCACGAGGACGCTGTCGCCAAGGTAGACAGCGCATGCGCTGGAAAGATTCAGTGTCGAGAGACCTGCAAGACTCTGAACTTTCCTTCGAAGAGGCAACAGTGTTAGCGTAGGACCGCAAGGAGTGGTGATCGTTTGTGTTGGCGCTATGTGGGCTCGGCCCACCGCAGCAGTAATGTAATGTAATGTAATGTAGACGCGAGTCCAGACAAGTACCGGTGCGACTTTTTAAATCTAGTTCTCGTGCGTTAGTCACTTGTGACATTAATCTTATTTCTAAAATCTCCTTATCTGCCCCTAAACAATGAGGAAGACTGAGATCTTGATATACTCGTCACCTCAAAGTTCTCCTTCAAAGCAGGCTTGCTGTGGTAAACTGAGTGCAGTACTGCTCGTTTAACCGCTCTAACGTGCCCTTAAATTTGAATTTTAAGATAAGAGTTTGGCTTACAGCCAAGAAATGGCCAAAAGGTCCCAAAGCTAAACTAATATCCGCCATCCTCACCAAGAGCTTTCAGTAAGTAATGCATGAAAAAGGACTGAACACAGAATCACAGAACGGTAACTTGAATGTTGATCAAAACAGGGGCGTAGCCAGGATTTTTCAAAGGGTAAGGGGGGGGGGGGGGGGGGCGTCACGGGCACCCCAGAGCCCTCCAGCTACGCCCTTGCAAAGATTTACAACTTCAATGATTGGCACAGGTGCAGCTCTCTTTCTTTAAGAATTTGCTTGTTTTCCCCTGTGCTCTGAAACAGGATACCCAACGAGAACCACGCAAAATGGCATATTTGAGTAACATAATGTAAACTGATCCGTTTGGGCTCTACATGTATATTTACGACTCAGAAGGTTTTAACGGCGGGAGTCAACCATTACCCTTCCAAGCTTATATTGAATTTCGAAAATCCTAACTGGCCTGCTTATTTTTCACTTCAAAACAAGTCTGAGGGGGCGTCTTCATTGCTAAACACGGTTCAAAAGATGTCTAAAAGGTAGTCTTTCATATAAGCCGGTTTCAGCTTAGGCAGTTCTTTTCTGGGCAGCGCTGTTGTTCATTTGTCAAATCCTGCAGACTTCTCTCGTGACTAAGTCTGTGTGAGCGGGTGCATATCTCTATATGTTTCCTCTGAGATACTCATAAAGATAAATCGTTAATTCATAACTCACAGCAGTGTTAGCCGATGAATCTAGTCTGTTGGTGATCATGATCAGTCATTATTCCAAAATGGCGGTTACTCGGAATGATCTGGGAGAGCAGCGCGGAAACGAGGCATCGAGGGCCAAGTCAAAGCATGTAAACAACAATGGCGTTCGTAGGAGAATTGAAGACATACCTGGCAGTTCGTTGAACGGATGGGATCCTAATCAGTTGAAAAATGCTTAACTAAAATTTTGGTTCGTGTCGTGGCGATTCTTGTAAAGGTTTACGTAATTACCAAAGCACAATTTTGTAAGCGGTAAGTGATATAGTGATTTTGCTGTCGGAAACGCCGACCTTGCTAAGGCTGCTAAGGTCAATTAAGTATCTCATTTGCTTCGTTCTTTACAGCGTGAATGAGTATTATTTGAATTAAAAGACCGACTATCTTCTAGTCGACTCGGACGAAAATCTCATCTATACCCGGCATATAACGACTGAGCCGGTAAAGAGCTTTTCAGGCTGTGGTTGTATTTAACCCGGATTAGCGCTAACCATGCTTCGAGCAACTGGGCCCAGGGAAACTGACTACAACACTACAAACATGTAGAAAAAATATTCACCCGGGATTAACTGAACCAAAATTTTATTTGCTTGGAACGCTAACAAGGATATTTAAATTAAGTTTTTTTTTTCTCGGAAATGTAGTTCAGAAAATCAGAAATAATAGTTCAAAATAGTCAGCAAACTGAAAATAAATGGTCATGTTGCCTGTGCGCGAGTTATGTGCTTATGCTTACAAACACACCACATTTGACTGACAACACTAAACAGAGTAAACGCACTAGACTGTCCCATATGTGGAAGTTTTTTGTCTTGTTTTTTGTCTTGTTTGCACAACTTCTTCAGAGGTTATTTCACCTTTGGTTCCAATAAAAAGTGCCCCATGGAAAGTTGACTAATAAATGTTTTGGCACCCCCAGGTGAGATTCCAATGAGCTCCTTCAGATTGGTATGCCGGCTTTTATACGAGCAATAAAAAGAGGACTGTTTAAAGGAAGACTCTTATGCACGTCATCGGCTTCCCCGTGGGGTCAACCCCCGGCCTACCAGGGAGATACGTGGGAGAATACAAAGAGATGGACAGGATTCTTTTCCGAGGGTAGGGGAAAATCTTGACATTGTTCTACGATCAAAGATTAGGGGTGGGGGAATTCACAAGTTTGAAAAGGATGTCACGGGAACTTTCAGCTGAGAGACACCTAACCCAGGGGACTTTGTCTTGAGAGATTCCCCGACCTCCCGGGGAAATTCTCCAAGTTTGCTTGACTGATTTTACAATCCCCCTAGTTAGCCCAGGGGTCGAGCCCACGGGGAAGCCGATGACATGTGCATTAGGCATTTGACAGCAGAGCTCACTGCAGTCAATTATGACCCTGGTAGAAGGATATTTATCTTTAAAATCAGCAGGCATGTGGTCATTGATCTTTGCCCTTGAGGGTCATACTGAAATGATGCTGACCTTTAGAAACATAAATTTAATCCAGGCTTATTGCCTTGGTCTTCCTTGTTCAGGGGCATCTTCATCATTTCTCTAATTCATATTTGCTACATCATGAGAAAGTGAATGCCAATAATTAATGTTTTCACCTTCTTTTACTGGATTTAAATACTGAATTATACTCTTGAAAATGCCTCTATTGGGAAATCCAGAATAAAAAGCTAAATCTTTAACTGACTTCATTAATCTATCGACGCTAAATACTTTCGATTGTAAATCTTGGAAATATCCGCCTCGAATTGTCGAAGTTTTTCAGTTAAGCTCGGCTTTCTCACAGTCCAGATCATGGATAGCTTTCTCACAGTCGTTTTATAGCTCCCTAGAATCTCTATCAGCAGAAATATCTGAATCACGATGTTTGGTTGATGACAGTAGGTCAGGAGTTGCTGAGGTTTTCCTCAGTCTTTTTCGTTTGATCGGACTCCTATGCTTTGGTGCATTTCGTTTTACGAGAGAACACTTCTTTCACGGAAAAGTGGATGGTACAGCAGTAGCTTTCAAAGTTTTCTCGCGACCAGCAAACGAACAAGTATAACCCGAAGACTTGAAGTGGCGCAAACATACCCTTGATCGAGTGTTTTGTCACTTAAAGTTAATCCAAGATCCCTTCGTATGGTAACAATCCATTCGGCTTGAACACACTACACGTCGGTCTTCTGGAAACGTCTGATAAGAGATTTTCATACCATTTTTCCACATAAATTTTCTTAGGACAGAATGGAATAGAGCAATTTTGAAGCATGATCGCTCACGACTACCATAAATTATGTAAACACCACAAGATTTTCACGCCGGCCCTCGATGCCTCGTTTCCGTGCTGCTCTCCCCAGATCATTCCGAGCGTCCGCCATTTTGGAATAAGGTGTATAGGAAATTACATTTTGTCTTTTGCTACTGTGTTTTTGTCCTGGATACCAGAGAGAAAACACTTCATAATTACATAACATTGTCCAATAAGTGGAGTTATGACTGATCACCAACAACTAACGTCTCCTCCGATATGAGACAATAATCGGTCGCTCCTTACATTTTCCAAACCTTTTTAACCATTACGTATCTCGGCCCTGGGCATTCACGAATGAATCTGTGAACCAGGAGCTGCGTGCAAAAAAGCTTTAGGGTGGTACAACGGAAGTAATTAGCAAGGTCTTTTTTTGCCTCTCTTATCAATGCCTGAGATTACTTGGAGGTTTGTTCAATGCTGTTAACATTAACTATGAACAAAACAAAACGATCGAAACGTTTTGAATGATATATATTCTTGAACATGGGCTTAATATTCTTGTTATGTAGTAAGCAATTAAAGGGCATTCATGATGAACAGTAAAAGCTTTAATTAAAACAATATGATCGGAGAAATCTCAAACTCACATGAAATAGGGTTAAAAGGGAGGTCACCTAATTCTCATTCATCTCGGCGGGATACGTGTAGATATCCCAGTCACATGCCTAAAGCCGAGTTATCACCACATACTATCTTAAAGTCTCATCTATCGATAACTCTAACAAAAGAACTTCAACTAATGAATTTTCAAAATAACCCCTGTGTCTTTCAAAGCTACGAAACGATAATTGCCACCCACAAACGTATTAAGCAGATTAAGTTGGTCAGTCACGTATTTTGGAACCTTAGTTAGCTCTGTCAGCTTTTATCTGTCCAGTTTATTAATAACAATCTGTTCAAGAGGACTCTTCTCGTAACAAGCAGTGATCTTACTCCGTATTACACGTCGTGAATGTGTGTCTACGTTGGTAATTTTCAAAATTCTTAGGACACTTACAGAAAACTTTTATGTAAAGCTTACACTGTCCCTTCTCCCCAATGCAGTATTGCTTTGCAAGTATTATTGTTTCGGGGCAGGCCGGGTGGATTGGGGCAATAGTGAATGACGAGAAAAAACGAATTTAATGTGGGTGCAAATATGTGATCATAATACAAAATTACTTTCTGTACACAGCACTGTAGCAAATTGTCTAAAAGAATTTTGGCCGGAATAGTATCCCAATCACATACCTAAAGCCGAGTTATCACCACATACTATCTTAAAGTCTTATCCATCGATAACTTTAACAAAAGAACTTCAACTAATGAATTTTCAAAATAACACCTGTGTCTTTCAAAGCTACGAAACAATAATTGCCACCCACAAACTTACTAAGTTGGTCAGTTACGTATTTGGAACCTTAGTTAGCTTTGTCAGCTCTTATCTGTCCAGTTTTATTAACAATCTGTTCAAGAGGACTCTTCTCGTAACAAGCAGTGATATTACTCCATATTACACGTCGTGAATGTGTGTCTACGTTGGTAATTTTCAAGATTCTTAGGACACTTACAGAAAACTTATACGAAAAGCTTACACTGTCTCTTCTCCCCAATGCAGTATTGCTTTTTGAGTATGTTTGATTGTCTCGGGGCAGGGGGTGGGGGTGGCGTTGGGATGGTGGTGGATTGGGGCAATAGTAAATGATAAGAAAAACGAATTTTAATGTGGGTGCAAGTATGTAATACAAAATAACTTTCTGTACACACTGTAGCAAATTTTCTAAAAGAATTTTGGCCGGAATAGTATTCCAGAAAAGCTAACTATTGGTGGAATCTTGAGATCGCTGTGCGAAGCCGACAGTCAAAACTTGTAGGGGAGCTGTAATGAAGACTTTTCTGTGCTGAAGTTTGACATGCACAAAATATTTGACAAAGCAGCTTTTATTAGATATGGAGTTGCTCTGATCATATAGACACCACTGAAAAAAATGACTGAATTAAAAGATACTTCAAAGAGGTAACATTTTATGAAGTACAACATTTTTTAGGAATTTTTTTTATACAACTGAGCCATTATTTGGAACTTACCATTGATAGAAATATAAGTTTTTTTTTCTATTCAAATTGAGACTAAAAATAGTTGACATTGCCCTTTTGAAATAATCAAGTTAATTCGCCAGGGTATGACCTGAGATTTCGGATTGCGAAATGTCGACGTCCCCAAACCATTAGGTTACAATAAGTCAAGAGTCGTACCGCTACAAGTTTGTAGGGTTTTATTCACAGATTCAAACGTTAGAGCCACGTACATGTATGTACGTTGCGTAAAGATACGTTGCGTGTTGCTGGAGTACAAAGCGGATAAAACACTTAAGATTTTGATAAATTTGTCCTGCTGTACGATGAAAGGTAACTTCGGAATTTTCATTCCCAATGCCTGCAGGTGTATTTTGTGCTAGCTACTGCCTGACAGCAAAATCAGTTAAACCTTTAAGCAGGAGCCCATGCTTTAAGGTATGTTGCATCTTCAAGTAAAAAAAAAAGACAGTTTACAAATTGCTTCATTTTAGATGGGTTACGGGAGATAAAAAGTACAACGTGCTAGAATGGAAGAAATTAATTGTCGATCATGCTTGACACTGTTAATTCCCCAAACATTCGCGTGCGAACTGTTAATTGGTGTCTGTTAAATATGAGATCGCTTAACCGTCAAGTTGTAGAACTGAATCCTTTTCACGAGGAAATTCTTGCAAGATCTCGTAACAATCTTATCACTTTGGAATTATATTTTACCGACAAACAAGCCACTTTGCCAGTGTGCGGAGTAATGTGTTTTGGGTGTACTGTGCGGATCTCACGAAACCGAACCATTTGATATAACGGTCGAGACATCGACAAGAATTAAGACCTGAGGAATCTGCAATGTGAGTAACAATCGACTTGTTCTTAATTAGAGGAGCTTTTATTTACAACTGGTGAATGTTTAAGACAATTTACGCGGCCGTGAATGAAAGGTCTGTCTATCGCTAGCTGGTAAGGCACTAACCAAGTGCTAGGTGTGTTCTATACAATCTTTTTTCTCACTATTACAAACCTTTAAATCACTCTCCGTTGTCTCAGCGTTGTACGTGACAGCAATACTTACAACTTTTCACAATCCATTTCAAACCAGCAACAGGACGATAAAGGAGCGTTGCGATCTTTTTTATTTTGTGGCGTCTTAACTTATGACCTTGTTCCGACTATAAGTAAGATTGCCGAGTGAAAGTGGCACTCTTTTTAAAATGCGCGTTCCGTCACTCAAGGTGATTTTATTAGGATTCGAGCCCTGTTGCATATGTTGCCACAATGAAAAATAACGGTGCTGGGAGGAGACCTTTCAGATCTCAGTAGAAGACAAAGAACTGGAAATAGCGCTGATATATGTTTGATAATTTAGCGCATTCTTTCACGTGAAACCTCATTGCTTTGTCTTCGAAGTGGCAACAATGCCATCAATGCCACACGCAATTCAAGTTCCTTAATCTTCTATCGACCTTAAATGGTTTTACCTACGAGATCGAGAACAAATGTCCCAACATAATGTAATAGTTTGCTTGAGCGATTGTTAAAAACCAGCCAAAAACACATCAGTTATTCTATTGATCTGCACACAATTTTCTTTTGAACTGAAATAACTTACAAAGCCAAAAATTGAATTGAAACTAGAAACAATCACAAAGATCCGAGGTAGATAAGTGAAGATTACTTCATAGTTTTGAGGGCTTTCTCGAGATAATTGGCTGTTTAGGAATGAGAAACTATGCGAAAGATAAAGTTGTCCTTCGATATCGAACTTGGTGACACCTCAGAACAACAAGTCCCATAGATGCATCTAAATTAACCCTTTCCTTACAACTAATTAAGTTTGAATCAAGTTCTTTGATCCTTCGATTTCTGTGCTGTTCTTAACTCCCACGTATCGTAACTTTAAACGTTTCCTCTGCCGTGGAGATAAATTTGAAATTTGCCAGATCTCATAGCTTAACCAGGGAAACAATTGGCCGGAGGGATTAGAGGCTTAAGAACCTTCGTTAATGACAACGAGTTTAATTTGTTCCATGACAAGAGAGTTCGTTCTTTCGACACGAATGTTAACTAATTAGCCTAATTACTTATAAGCTTTGTTTGCTGAACGGCAAAGTTTGGGGTTATGAAGTTAAGTCCCTCAAGAGATCCTTTTTCGTCGCTTTTGCCCTCCAGTGCCCTCAAGGTTAACGACGTTACCCGAGACCCCACAATCAACTTGGACATTCTCCTAACTGTTCATCGTATATTCCTTACGATGGTACTAGAAGAATTTGTGTAAACATCAGGACATATCATCTTTGGTGATCGCTTCATTTATTCCACATGGCCTGCACGCTTGATCGCTTGGTACCAATGTTAGGAGAAATTGCATGCTGGTCAGTAGTGAGGTTAATTAAGAGACACGTTGCCGGGACTCACAGAAGGTGAAAGTCAATGATCCTGTTGTAAATGGGTTTAGTAAAAGCGCCCGCGGGATCCTCGAGGTAGTACGGGTACCTAGTGAGGGATTTTAGAGCAAGTGTATGACTGAAACGAGATCTCGCAGATGGTGGTCTATTAAGGGCTACAAGGGATTAGACATGACTGGCAGGGAGCGAGAACCATTTAAAATAGAGTTGGAGATCGTTAATTCACGGAAAGACGGTCAGTTTTTAGAAACCTGGCCTCTTAAAACAGTCTTAATCGAAAACTGATGCTAACGGGATTTCATAAAGTCGGATGCTGCTTGTAATTGATGGATCGAAAAATGTTTGCACCAGTGCATCGGTTGATTGAACCTGTTTCAGTGGACCACTCGCCATGCGAATAGATTTCATACCGATAGTACAGTTTTTGATTGACAATAGATTCTTGACGAGAATGGATGGAGTAAATTGTATTTGTTTTTGTCAGTGGGTGTTTCATAATCGCCGTTGTAAGACTGAGGGTATCGCTTGGAACATAGAACACTTTCCAGATTTTAGAGGAGCGAAAAGTAATGTCAGTAATTCTGAAGATGGCAACAGAACAATTGAGTGACATAGGTGCCGAAATGTTTTTTACTGATTTGGCTGCAGACTCGTTCACGACGAAACTATCTGCCTGACGCAGAAAAATTCAGATCAGTTACAAACATTATCTTGTAGAAAGCCAAAGACTGCGACAGGAAGACAACAAGGCGCATCCATGCACATATAGATGGCTCGTGATGACCACAAAAGCTAAAGTCACTTACAGACATTCAAATACGTGCGTAGACAACCACAATAAAAGAAAACGTATTTTGTTCAATCTCTTAACGAAAAGTGAGATTATTAAGCCTGCGACCCCGTTAAAGGTTGGAAAGTATGATCCATGTTTCATTCCCGTAACTGAATTCAGTTCACACAGGAAACTGATAGATTGAGGTCATTAACGATAATTAACACCTTGAAAGTTGAGCTTTCAAGAATAAACGAACACTTATCTGCCCATGCATCCGCATGGTCTACACTTGGCCATATACTCAAGCACTGCTAATATATTATCCAAGCTAAACGGATTTTTCATCAAATATTCTATTCTCGACCGAAGAAAGGAGACTTTTAATGTATTTTCATATCGGAGGGTGATTAAGAAGAGAAACGAAAAGGTCTAGACCGCGAGAAACGAGACGTGTGAAAAGCAGAACTTGAAACAATTTCTGCGTAAGCTGTTGTACAGGAAATGTGTTGAGGTTTATAGATATCTTGAGGCCTGTTGTAGTTAACCTTTTGAGGTAACCTCTAGTTGTTTTGAAACATGTCGAGTCGAGGGCTAAGTTAAATTTACATCCAAGTGTTCAATAGTTTTATTTAACCCCTCTCTCTCGGATAAACCGATAACCACAGCAATTAGGATATGTTTATTTTGCGATGTGAGCATCGTTTATCATCCAATGTTTACGAATTTTCCCTCGCCATATGTTTTAGTATTTAAGTTAATTTCAATGTGACGGATCACTTTATCACAAATTTAACATGGTTATTTGGGTCAAAAGTTAAACCGAATATCGAACAAGCTTAGTCAAAATAAAGAGTCATGTCGATTTGGAGCACCGGTTACTGCCAATCGCCTGTGGCAGATGAATAAAGTCTTATCTGATAATCTTAAAATGAGAGAGGAAATATCTAAAATATCTTAAACATCTGGCTGTAAGGGAAAGACGAAGTTTCAGTTGGATTGCACAAGGAGCGAGAATGCTCAGCCGTTTGAAACTTATAGTACATACGTATGATTACCTGAAGAATTTCAGAAGACAGTCCACCTTAATCAACCGGATTCGTAGGCTTTATAAACACGGTGGGTAACCACAGTAAGTATTTTAGTTCTGCCTCCCTCGCCTGAAACGAAACAATTACGAGCTTGTTTTCTTTTCTGTCTACTCATAACTTGTAACAAGGTCTCATAATTTTATCCCACAACCTCGGTCAAAAGTTTCATCGTGTTAGTTATGGTAAACAGCAGCGCAGGGAAGTCATGAGAATTTTTCCACAGACGTAGTTCTAAAATAATTTGTGTATGCAGCCACTTGGCTCAGTCCAAACACATAACTGTTCCTTTTGAAGCAAAATGGAAGATACAGGATTGGAATTAACTTGGTTTATCTGAAAATGGACAGCCAAATCATTGGTGTTTTTGAAAACAAGTTTAGTGGTAAAGTTAGACTTTTCGAACAGCAGATTCTTTAAGATCATCTCAGAATCAGTTGTCCTATGTACTGCGTGGTCAGTATCCTGATAGACGGGGCTCCTCATTGGGGCACGCTGATTACGGACAACTTAGGCGATTTATGGTACTTTTGTTTGAAATAGCCATAGTGTCGGTATACTTTGTGTTGGGATGAAAGTTAATTTGTTTTTAAATCCATCATCAAAGGGAAAATCAGTTAAAAGCGAAATCTTTGTTTTTCTAGCTTGAAACGAGCGAGTAAACGATAAAATGGTTAGTTGTTTTAATGAGAAGTGAAAGTGGGTTTAATAATCTACGAGGCTGTGAGCTTCAATTTGTTACATTTATGAGTTTAACAAGTTGTTTTTACTTAAACTGTACGCTCGTTCGCAATCTAACCAGGTAAACGCTAAGTAAAGTTTGGATTCGGCACTCCTTTTAGTTAGGTTACTTCAGCCTTCTATGCATGTCCGGCTGTTCTCAAGTGTATTTCTTCAAATATCCCACAGAACCAAACGATGTCTCAAGATGTTTATATCATCTAAAAACGATCTCTCAGATGGCCAGAAAGTATTTCTGATAAGACTTAACCTACCGTAGCCATTCGGCTTTTGCCTCAAATACCCACTTTTAAATTATCATAGTTAGAGATCAATTTCACCAGACCCGGCGGCAGCTGGATTTTCCCAAAATGGAAACCGCCGACCAACCACGAGATGACTCAAACTTTTAAAGAGTGTTTTTAAAAGACTATTGGAAATACTTCATCCAATTTATATCAATTCATATTTAACATACTAACTTTCGTTCACTTTGCTTTCATCTTGAAATTCTTTCGCAATTTTTTTTCACAAAAAATCGAAAATTGGGACATTAGAATGTGGTTCCTAGAGTTTTTCAAAATGAAATCACAGACGGCAACTTTTGTGACGTTTGCACGCTCAAAGAAAAATTTATAGGTTTCATGTCCTTCAGGACAGTCAGATTCACCAATGCATTGATTATCCAGCTTTGTAACCTAGGGCATTTTTGTTGTGACGCAAGCAATGCTGCCAAAGCTTGAAAGGAAATCAGATATATTTGATGTTATTACAGATACAGTAAACCAATGAATGGCGTTAACTTGAAAGGATAAACATAAAGCAATTTACATCATTGTTAATTTTTCTTTGTTTTATACCAATGACAAGAAGACATTGATTATCCGATGATACTGAGCGACAAGAGTTGACAAACTAAAATAGCTGTTTCTGGCCAGTAATGTCGCGTTGTTTACTTGCTGCCAAACTGCAATGTTTATGAGGACAAAAAAATCTTTTTAACATCCTCTCAAGATATAAGAAATTTCATCAATTATTAAGACAGACCCAGCGCCGTCTTGCCTGGTGAATAAACTATATTTTATTTACAGCTGCAGCGAGAAGCAAAGAGAAGTAGTTTCGCTTTTCCGAGCTTTTCGTAAAACACACAAGATATCCTAAACTAACATGGTATGCTTTCAATTTGACAATCTTAGTTGAATCGAAAGAAGCGTTTATCTTTCAAATTACGGAGTGAATAGCAGTTTTGATTACAGAAAGGGAAAACTCATTTATCAATCATCCTACATTAAGTCGATCTACTTGAGTTTGAAAGATAATAGAAAGTAATTCGAAGACTAGCTTAAGGTAGATGTCTTCTTACGATCACTACAATGGTTTTGGTCAGCAAGCGTTCTTTGTTTCCCGTAGGCGTTTACAAATGGCTCAAACTGGGATCATTTTTAGAACAAAAGCTCAGTTGGCGATTTAACTCTATCATGATTACGTTTACGTGTGTTTATATAAAACAAGGAGCGTTGCACGGTTTCATTTGAGCTCAAAATCAATTGATGCCCATGGTAACTACCAAAAGCTTACAACTCTTATTGCACGGCAGGTAAGTAGATATTTCATTATTTGACCAGTGTTTTTCCTTACGAATTCGAGGAAGAACATAAAGAAAATCATGCATTTCCCAGAGCCTTCAAATCAATGTAAAAGAATTAACTAAAACCAAAGGGATAACCTGAATATGAAGGATAAAAAAACTAGGTGGGGAAAAGTTAGAACTGAGACACTTATTATTCTACGTTTTTGCCAGTGTTCTTGTCGTAAAATTTTATTAAAACCAGCGGGAATTGAACGGGGCATAATGTCCATTTTATGAATCTTCCTTGGCGGTGAAAAGTCAAACGCTTTGAGAACCGTGCTTTGAATATTTGTGCTCGCTAAACTGAGACATCTGCGCTTAATTCTGTTATCACTTCAGTCATATTTTCTCCTTGCAGTGTTAAAACATTGTTGTACCGAATGATAATGAGAAAATAGAAAGTGATCAACTGGGACTAAGCCAAAGGCTAAGTCATTTGATTCTGTTTAACAGGATACTGCAGTGATGTATGACCAAATTCTCCAAACTATATAGGTACAGCATGTGTGTTACTTTCAATTAAACTTATTTTTCCATGATCGGGGACTGAAACAGCAAAAGACTCCAGTGGTGGGAAACAAAATCTCTGTCGGAAAACAAGCAACGTGCCTTTAATTTACCTGACTGAGAACATTTTTCTTACTTGGAACTTGCGTATGTAGCTCTTCTTGAGTTCTATTTATTCCAATGCGAAATAGTCCTTTTTTTAGCCCGGCTATTTATTCGTTCAGCAACAATTGTCTGTTTTCCTCGCCGTGAAGAAAGCCGTTGACGTCTTCTGAACGTTAACTTATAAAGTGACTGTTAGTCTTTGCGGGAGACTTCGAATTCAACATCCCACTGCGGCTTAAAATAATTATTTAAATACGCTTGGAGTGCTGAAAAAGTTAATAAAGGGATTCCCAGCTCTTGCATCTTCCTCAAGATATTGAAAAAACAAACGTACTTATTTATACGTGTCAGTCCACACCCTGATTTGGTGACTTGTATTTGATGGTGGCCACAAAACGCAAATCATGGCACTACCTTTTACAGCACAATCAACAGTGCCACAGGAAAGTACTGCTCAGTAGCTTTCATTTGAATGATCACACTTTAGAATTTCACCCACAGACTCAAAAGTTAGAACCACCTTGTACAGCATAATAAACAGCATTACAGGAAAGTGCTGCTCAGTAGCTTTCATTTGAATGATCACACTCTAGGATTTCACCCACAGACTCAAAAGTTAGAACCACCTTGTACAGCATAATAAACAGCATTACAAGAAAGTGCTGCTCAGTAGCTTTCATTTGAATGGTCACACTCTAGGATTTCACCCACAGACTCAAAAAGTTAGAACCACCTTGTACAGCATAATACAGCATTACAGGAAAGTACTGCTCAGTGGCTTTCATTTGAATGGCGGTCCGCTTTAGAATTTCACCCACAGACAGCAAAAGTTAGAATCACCTTGTACAGCATAATAAACAGCACCACAGGAAAGTACTGCTCAGTAGCTTTCATCTGAAGGGTAAAAAATCAGAGGAGTACTTACTTTTCTTTATTTAGTGTGGCTAGCTTCCTTTTCTTTCAACCCGTTTTAGTGAGAAAAAGCTTCTGTCAATTTAGGTGACCAAAACAACAGTATATTTTGCTTATCGTGCGTACACGTCAAATTTTTCATTACATGGTTTGGAGAGGGTAATTTATTATGACGACATTACCTCGTTGAATTTACTCAATTTGAACTCTGACATCTAAAAACGACGTAAGAAAACATTTAACTCTACAATTTTAGTACCGCCTAGTGACCTTCCTTCGTGGAATTCCATCTTACGGTTCTAGTTGTGCTGCCGATTTTAATTAAGAGAGCGGTATTCATTTCAAAAGGAAAGCAACTGAAAAGTGCGTTGGTTATGTGTGCTGTACAAGGTGGTTCTAACTTTGGAATCTGTGGAAGAATCCTAAGTCGTGATCATTCAAATCAATTAATGCTACTGTGCAGCACTTTCCTGTGGTGCTGTTTATTATGCTGTACAAGGTGGTTCTTAGTTTTGAGTCTGCGGATGTAATCCTAGAGTCTGACCATTCAAATAAAAGCTACTGAGCAGTATCTTCCTGAGGTTCTAGTTACACAGACCACAATGTTGATTCTAACCTTTGGCGCTGTTGATATGATCTCAAATTGTGACCATTCAAATGAATGCAACTGACCAGTACTTCCCTGTGTCGGAGTTAATTATATAGGGGAATCCTTGTTTACAATATTTGCCTCATTAGCATGAACAATTCAGTTTCTGATGGAGCTACAAATAAATCAGTTCTGAATATTGAAAGGTCATAGTGTGAATAACTCTGCCAATGAATATGAGCCTCATGTATTGAATAGTTTTTGTGTAACGCGAGTTTAAAAACTCAAAATTTTGAAAAGAATGTATGAGCTCATTAGTGCTTTTGCCACCCAGTAATTTTGCAGTTTTTGGAAGACAATATCTCCTAGAATACCACACCTAAAGAGCTAAAAATTTCACAATGTATTAAATTTCACTAGCTCTTTAGCTGCCTGGAGTCAAATCACATCTAACATGTTCCTTCTGTAAGCAAAGCCGTATGCAAATGAGCAAAAATGTAAACAATGACGTCAACATTAATCCCCCTATAGCTTATAACCGTGACAGTACATACTTCTTGATCTATTGCAACTTTTTCAGGATTTTTTTACATTGTAAAGGCTTAAATGGCTCCCTTTGGGAAAGAATTGAAGATCATTAATGCACAAAACGAGTAGCCGAGTCTACTTTTTTTTGGACGCAAGAATATTTTGCGCCCATCGAAGTGGTCACGCCGGAATAGCTGACAAAAAGAATGCGATTTACTGTTTGCAATTTCATGTAGCGAGACTATGTAAAACTTTCTATTGAAAGATTTTGTTTTCATGTTTATTTACAGTGGGATTCAAACAAAGATGATGCTATTTGCAAAATCCCAGAGAAGCCAAAGTGAAAATCATTAAGTACGCCCCCATCATTTAAATATTTTAGAGACGTCAACAAGGCACTTAGCCAGTCGGCCTTATGATCCGGCAGACTCGAGTTTGAAAGAAAGATGAAAGATAGAACTCCAAAGAAACGCTGACGTGCTTTGATAACATTTGTATGTAGCATTTTTTGAAATAACGCCTTCGCACCTGTATAATTTTCGCCGTGGAAAAGAAAAACGTTTGTACAGGATACAGAAGTTGTAAAAACTGTCTACTTTTCGATTATGGGCGCCGAAAAAGGAAATTGAATGGTTATGGCTGTTGAGGTCACCAACTAATACAACCCCTAATTTAGAGAAACCTCAAAGTCAGATTCAGGAAATTTGGAACACGCGACTAATTTAATTCGATTTGTGCTTGATTTTGCTGTTATAAGCAGAGACAAAAAGTGTGTATATGCGAAAATATGCTATGGTATTGCCATCTGTCATATTCAATTGGACAGTTTATTACGCCAGTTTCTCAATTTTTGAACCTGCATTCAGAGATACGCTCTTAAGTGCAGTAATCAACAGAGATAGCACCGAGATAGCCTTGTATCCATTCAGTTTCGTTGTAGCCAGTGTTGTATAAAAGAAAGACAAAAGATGAGATTACGCAGACATGTCAAAACCAGGGGGGCCGGGGTGTTTCGACTCCAGTACAAATACAATCACTCGAAAAGTAGTCTGATTTAGCAAACAGCTCATGATTGCTATAACGTTTCTACTGTTGATTTCGAAGTCATCGCACCTTCTTCAGTTTGAATCGAATTTACTTAACAAGGACTACAAGTTATAATTGCGACAACTTTGTCACAAAACAACTTTCGTTTGATTCACTGGCGGTTCTTTGAAATTCTTGGCTCGTGACCTAAACAAACCAAACTAGTTTTTTCACTGAAAGAGACTAATTTTCAGTGACCTTATTTATACCAAAGAAGTTAAGCCTGTAAAAAAAATGCCATACGACAACTGTGTACTCTCCATCTCTAAGATGATACTAAATATTCGGCAAGGTATTATTTTAAAATTATTTCGAGTCAATGACCCATGCTGTATTGTGTAAGGTATTTTCTCTGGGGCCCCACCAGCTATTTGCAACCATCCGGCTCTATGTATGAGACCGTCTAATTAAAGTCGTCCTCGATTGAATCACTTTCAGGTGTACAAAATTCATGTGTCGTATAACAATAAAAAAAAGTCTCATGGTGATTGTTTTTCTTCTTTTTGCTTAACCCGAGAAATAAACAAAGGCATCACAAAAAAGCTAACTTTAATCTGCGGCGATGTTTGAAAAGAGCTTTTGGAAATTCGGTAAATATCCTTGGCGATATGCACTATGAGCCTACGATGTAGCAGTGGGAACTAGCGCAGACAGGCAAAACCGAGTCAGCTGTTTTTCCGATCGTCTCTTTATCCCCCGAAGACAATCGGCTTTCAAAAGAAGAATCATGAAGTTGTAAATGCAGTTGGTTCCTTGACGGGGTAACTTCAAATCTCCAGTGCAGATGTAGACTAGCCTATTTGATCGTAACGCCAAGTTGCTAATTACAGTTATCAACTTTTTTCGCAGGTGGTTAGCACATTTACATATCAGAGCTTACCGAAGTGGGTACTAAGACAAACATTGCTATCACCTCCTTATTACGCGGTCGAATCGCTTTAAAAAGTTTCTTTAATTTTAGGTAAACCGATGAAACAGTGATGACCAATAGAAGCCTCACTGCGGCGGAAAATCTGCAAGGAAGCGACAAATCTCTCAATAACCTGAGCAATTTTCTCAAGGACGCCAAATTTCACCTCCAGCCACAATTTTACGGGTCATATCATCTGGCTGAATCCTACGGGCGTTAAAACCACAAAGGCATAAACTACAGCAAATGGATTGATTTGGCGTTTAAGAACCGCAATTTTGACTCAAGATATGAACGACAAAAATGACACGATTACCGTGCCCACGGAGAACGGTAACTTCATCGAGCCTCCCCCCATGAGATGGACACTTCGTCTGATCTTTATCGTTGTCTTCATCGTTGGAATCATCGGGAATTCCGTCGTGTGCATAGCTGTTATCAGACGCAAACGAATGCGCACCAGCAACAACATATTTACCTTTAATCTGGCACTATGCGATCTTCTTAACGTAGTGATCTACCTACCGACTCAAATGGCCGCTTTTGAGAACGATCAGAACTGGGCAGTTGGAGACTTCATGTGCCACTTTGTGTATACGCTCGTTCCTCTATGCCTGTCTGCATCTATAGGCACACTACTTGCAATAACCTGTGACAGGTACAGAGCCATAGCGTATCCTATGAAACCTCGGCTGAGCGGAAGGAAAGTAAAGATTATCTTAGCCATTATTTGGTTTGGCTCTCTAGCGATTTGCTTTCCGCTCATCTTTGTCGCTGGAGAAACAAGACCCGCAAATGGGACGATCTACTGCGACGAAACCTGGCCCGCTGAAATTTTTCGCGTCATTTATTGGAACTTCATATTCGTGATTCAGTACTTTCTACCATTAGTAATAATCGCCGTGTTGGCGATTCTGATCGCGGTGAAAATTCGCAAGAACAACGCCATTCAGCTTTTTCCAAAGAGTTCCCAAGTTGTCGCAGCGGCTATGAGACAACGGATGAAACAGACGTCGAAAATAACAAACATGCTCATCGCACTTGTGATTCTCTACGCTATCTGTATGCTACCTCAGCATATAGTCTTCTTATGGTGGACTTACGGCGATTTAGGAAGCTCGAAATACCGCGTTTACGTGCTCCGTTTTTCGAACGTCTTTCCGATGGCGAATAGCGCGCTAAATCCCATCGCTTATGGAACGCTGAATAAAGAATTCAAGAAGGTGTACAAGAGTTTCTTTAATTGCGAGTGCTACAAGACTGATACAGTTTTTCGTAAAGCAAACGGAAATCATACAACTATGAACAGAAGTGGCAGGTTTCGATTAGCGATGTATAAGCGCCCAAGTAATCCAAGCTCGTCTAGCGACGAGGAGAAGCGTCGAAAATCCAGCACTCCTTCTTGAGTTCATTTACAACAAGGAAAATACTACAGAGGAAGCTAGCAAAAAATGACTATCAAAAGGCAAAAAATCAAGAATTTGTACGCAATGGAAATGCCACCTTAAGCACAGTTGTGACAACCCCTACTCGTAAGTCAAACGAAGATGAAAGCTTCATAGAAGCTTTAATGGACCAAAAAGGTGCTCGCGCTAACGCTTCGGAAAATACGCCAAAAGAGCGGTTAAAGCTTTGCACAAGACCGCCTGTACTTTACCGACCTAAAGAAGAGCAGCAGTTATTGTTGAATGGCAAGGACAGATTTGAACACAGAAGGAATGGTACCGCTTCTATGTCAGGCGAACGCAAGCAAGTTACTTCACAAAAAGGCAAGAAAATTGCAGACAGATCACTATCACAGTGCGATGCTAGTATTTATGATGAAAAGTCCAACATGAGCGCATTACATTCAAAAGAGAAATTGGAGACAGAACTAGTGTCATCTAATTTTCAAAACGATCCTTTCATCAATTGCAGGGTTGAAGTGAACGAAATAGACCAAAAACTACTAGCGTATATAACCGCATTAAAGGAAACCGACATTTAGAATATACGAGTGTAGAGGAAATTTGCTCAATGTGGCGAGATTGGATTTGCGCTAATTAAAATGCAATTTTTTTCCTGTGGTGGAAAGCAATAACAAGATAAGACTTGTGTAAACAAAGTGAACGAAATCTTCGTTGTTATTGATTAAAAATCCAAGGGGTTATTTTAGGACAGTAAATACAATAAAGATTTTTATAATCAAGCTCACAACAACAAAGTCATGCGAACTTGAAGTGGGTCAGTAGAACGTACGACCTTATGCTCTGTTGCAAAGTTTGAATAAGTTGTGACACAGAATCAAGTGCAAAAGGCAAATAAAGCACTTCGAAAAACAAATTAAGGCAACGTTAAGTGATTCTTCCCGGATTGGTATACAATCATAAACGTGACCTGAGAAAAATCTCTTCTCTCTTATACGTGCTGTACAAAATCTCTCGATGTGGATCCATACAATTAAGTAATTATTTCCCGCTTTAGTGGCAAAGCGCAAGATTCCTTTGAAATCGCGACGGAAGAATGCAGTTTTAAACAAGCAGCTCTAGAATTCGCAATAAATTTCACGGTCGAACAAGGCACTAAGATGAATTTAATTAGCTTGTTGACGGCACTAATGGTGTTTTATCAACACTTTTATTACACATCAATAAAATATCACTTTTGCGGACTTCTGTTAATGCATAAACATCGCGTATCCAAGAATATAGTTTATCCTTATGCATAATATTTTACACTGCAAATAAGAGGAACAAAAAAGGCCGTTTCAACGTCGTACCATAAAAACGCGATATCCCATAGAGACAAAGGGTTCAATTTTAATATCCTGAGTTATTTTTTGAGCCAACAATTAATTCTTTTCTTCTTTTGTCTAGTAGCAATTGCATCAGACCCTCCAAAGTGTTTTTTAAGTGTTTTTTAAAATGACTTCTTTCGAGTAATGACGGTTTCTATGGTGCAAGATTAAATCAGGCGCGAATTTTTTATTTACCTAAGCTGATAAAGATTGATTCCACTTTAGCGAAATTAGACATCCATCAAAGGCCTTCATCATATTTATCTGATACTTCAAACTTCGCTCGCCTTAATAAATCTTTGTTTGCGTTTTTACATATCGCAGCCGAAGCCATTATGCATTCGCTTATTCTCTCACAAAGTAAATTCAATTTTACTTTTGTGTAAGTTAATTGAAAAATCGAGGTGTGGTCTTCGTTTACTATCTTGAGCTCCCCAGGTTACTTGCTGCTGGCGGCGTCTTCCAATGAAAGAACTTTTAATCAGCAAAAACTAAAGTAACCTGTACCTAATTCAGACAATGAAGAATGAAAAAGACTGGCAAGAGCTCATTCTCGTCGCGCAAACATCACTTGACATAAATTCTTGATCATAGTACACATTTCATTTTCTCTTGGTAGACTGTGATGCGAATTAGCTAGAAATCTCGAGCTAGCGAGCAAACTAAGGGCCCTTTGCTAACGGATCGAGTTTTGCTTTAGGGTTTGCTGGTGTGGTTAGCTAACTCTGATCCCCTGGTCGACTATCAGCGAAGACGCGGAATGCAGGCAGTACGCCTACTCTCAAACAGTTTGCCATCTTATCGATCGACTATCGCTTTTGCTTAACCACGGCATTTATTTTATTCGCTCTCTTGGCACTTTTGAATTCTTTTACAACACTCTTTGATGCAACATTTTACCAGTTTCATTCGCTATTGGAATCGATTGTTTAGTCAAAAATGATCACTAGCTTAGAAACAAAATTCTCACAGGAGGTGGACAGCTTATCCCGTAATTAGAATTAATGAAATAATGATCTTGTATAGTAGCACTGTAATTTACGGTAAACAAACAGCCTTTTGAGGCGTAATGTTGACTGCATTCTCGATCATTCTCTAATGCTTTGGTGCGCGACCTGTGACAGATTATTCTCCTTGCGCATGTCCAATGACGTCCTGTGTGGTTAAGAAACTGAAGGGCCTGGGGTCGAGGCACAAAAGACCAACTACGCCTGCGACACATGGGTATGTGCTCAAACACCGCATTCACTAAATAATAAGGGGAAAACTTTTCGCTTTACTTCTGTGGCGTAATTTTCGCGGCGCAGTGTTTATTCATATAGCAAAAACAAAACAAAACAGTGCAATCGAAAAATCACCGTGTCATGATCAGTGTTTCCTATTCGTCTCATTGAGTATCCATTATCAAAACGTTGCCTCCTCTCCCCTAACCCTTCCTTAAAAGGAAAGGGCAAAGTTTTCCCATGCCCGCCAGTTTTACTGCTAGTGGTTTGCAATCTCTTACCTAAGTCTTCATTTGGTTTCCTTGACCTCCAGCCGTTGGAAAACGGCGCTGGACTCTGAGCATGCGCAGTTCAAGTGGAACTTCTGGATTAGAACTTTCCGATGTCACTCGTTTCAAAGGGAACGAAGTTATGAAGACTCAAGGTACGAGACTGTTGCGTGCCAGGAAGTCTGTTTAACTTCAGCTCATTTGTATTAGGGAGCTTAAGGCAACGAGGACGACGACGCCTTCGAGAAAACGTCACAAAACAATAGGATTAATGAGCAATAACAATCGCTCTGCACGTGCGTTTTACATTTTGGTTCATTTCGTTGCTGTCCTCTGCAAAACAGCAACGTGAAATGACCAAATTTTATATTTTGTCGAGAACGTGAGCGCATGAGATTACAAGACATCGCTATCTTTATGTTCAAAATCAGGAATAGATTACTGCCCTACAATATACTGGAACTCTTCTTGCCATCGCCCTCGAACTACGACCTGAGGAACTCGGACTTTCATGTTCAAAGGGTAAAAACTGTTAAATACGGAAAGCATTCCCTCAGATTTTTTGGGCCATTTTTATGGTCAAAATTGAGCATGAAGGACAGAAACGAGACCTCTTTAAGAAGGTTTAAAGCAGATATAAGGAGAAAAGATCTGAGCAAATTGGTTAGTGATAACGCATGCAAAGGGTGCCACTTGTGTAACTCATAATTCATAAACAGAAATTATTATAACTAGTAGAGTCGATATATTATAAAATTGTATATATAGTTTTTTTATTGAATATGTGTATTTTTGAAGTATATTGAATATTGTGTACATTTGAAGTAGTCTTAGAATAGTTAAATTTTATCATCCTATAGTATTATGTATATATATTTATCATTAATAAGTAATTTAAGTAGTGTCCCGATTAGTAGGCCTGAGGGCAAGCTAGAAGATTAGACACTCAAATAAAGTTGTTGATTGATTGATTGATGACTTCAATTTTTTCTTTCTATTATCTTACGTTGAATAGAATAGATGTCTTTAATAAATTCAAAAGATAAAAATACATATCTCAAGTTATAAACAATCAAACAAGAAAAATATCTGATAAGAAAAAGTTTAGAGCTCTGGAACGATTACACATCTATTTACATCAAGGAATAATAAGTCTATTCACACAGGACGATTTGAAACGCTCTGTTGTCACTATAACATGGTAAAAGCCTGGTTTTCTTAGCGCGTAATTGGTGATATTCTTTTCTGGTAAAATCTTCACAAGGGGCGAACTTTCTAAAAATACGGCAATCTGACCTTTCAAGCAACTCCCTTATATTCTATTTCTTCGATATATACCTGCGTTTATAGCACCTATCTAAAAAGTTCTGTATGTTGTTAAGATCAGAAGAGGAGGCTCCGTACACCGATAAACCATACAAAACATTAGGCATAACAATTGAATGAAACAGATAATCCAGCTCCTCCTGATTGTACCCCTCTTGCCAAGAGTTCTTATAACGTGCAAGCATTTATTAGCCTTAACAAGCTTTTCACGCACGTGACTTGCGTATCATTTACAATTGTGCTGGAATATCACACCTAATAGTTTAAAGTGCCTATGAAGCGAAATTCGTTTCTCCCTAATTTTAAAGTTTAATCCATAAAACTCAACATTCCAAAATTTGAGGTGCTCTTGATTAAAATCGGCGATTATACAAGCGTTTGAAATTGGGCTATTTTGCCCTCAAAAATGGCATTTGAATCGCGCGGCCAAAAAGACACGTGACAATAGCTGTGACGTAATTTTGACGTAATTTTGGGGACAAGTATTCCAACTATTTCACTATAATTCATAAGCGCAAACACATTTTTGTACCCAAAATGACGTCACATCGCGAATAAACACGACCCAGACCCTGACCATTTTTAAAGGCAAAATAGCCCAACTTCAAACGCTCGTAAAACCAACAATTTTAATCACAAGCACCTCAAATTTTGAGATTCTTGCGTTTTTAGGGTAAACTTTAAAATTAGCAAGAAACAAATTTCGCTTCGTCGGAACTTTAAGCTCGCTGCATTGCGGAATGTTATGTATTTTACACAGTTCCTCTACAAACCCTTTTTTATGCAAGGTAAGTTCTTTACACTTTCTAGGATTGCAAGACATAGAGTTTTTTTTTTCAGACCAACGTAAAAAACTGTCCACCACTTCCGTTGACTGATCAACTCCATCATTCCACAAAGGGATTTCGATATTCGTGTCATCGGCATATTTAAAAAGTATGTCAACACCTTTTAACTGTATATTAAGGTCATTCAGAAAAACATTGAACAAACAAGGCCCGCTGACAGACCGTTGGGTTGTGAACTTATTGACATCCTTCCATTTTCCGACGAAGCTCAACTCTTTGTTGCCTGTCAGAAAGAAAACTAAGATACCAATTCTGAATATAAGGGTTGAGATCAAGACTTTTAAGCTTATCACCGAGTAGGACATGCTTCACCATATCGAAAGCCTTACTCAAGTCCATACTGAAGAGTCTAACCCCTTTACAAGCAGGATTATCAAGAAAACTAAGAACCCTGTGCTGAATAGTCAATAACGGACTAGTGCAACTACCTCCGTCTCTATACGCAAACTGCGAAGGCGCGAGATTATTCTCGAACGATTCCTTGGCGTGAAAATGATAAACAACCTTTTCAAACACTCTCGCAATAACCGGCGTTACATTGATACGGCGGTAGTCGCCGTTTTCTTTAGGCACATCAATCTTGGGGTGGGGGTTAATATTAGCCCTCTTCCAAGATTTAGGCCATGAGTGAGACTAGAGCGAAAGGTTCCGCAGCTTGGTAACAACGCCCGTGAGAATTTTCGCGTGATCCCTCATACCCAGTAAGGTATGGCATCAGGCCCAGTGGCAGTTCTTTTGGCCCCTTCGAGCGCCTTCCACACCTGCAACACGCTGACCTCTGGAATAGATACACTCGAAGATATTGACATCAAGCTAGGCTTAACAGACGTATCGTCATGACAAAGGGTTCCAAAATAATCATTTAACGTTGTCAGTAACTCATTATCGAGACAGAAGTTTGCAGGACGACTTCGCCGCTGAGAAAGAGTATCAACCCTTTTCCACCACGCTTTGCTCCCTTTTAAAACATCAAAGTTTGTTCTATTCTGACGAATCACTTCAGAGATCCTCCTGTTTATGCCGTTGAGTTTCTCCCTGTTAAACGGCGAGATCCTTGATTTAGCTCTTTGCAAGCACTTAACAAGGGGCGTCACCCAAAACGGGTCGCGTGGAGATACAGAGACCGTCTTCAGAGGCATGCAAGAGTTCATGTGGCTATGGATTGTTCTTGACGTCGTTCATATAGAAATTTAGTCCCTGGACAGTTCGCCAGCATTTTTTAAGTAAAAAAAATTTGAATAATCGTGAAAGAGTTACAAAAGCGAGAAGTTATATTTCGAAATAACGTTTTCTTTGCCGTCGTCGTCGTTGTTCGTTAAGCTTCCTATTGTTACCAAAAGCCAGACGAGCTTGCTGCTGCGCAGTAATGAGCGAATTAAGACTCGAGGTCCAACGACTCAAGTCTTGTGCGTCCTTCTTTACTAAATGGTCTGTCGGAAAAGCGAGGAAACAGACTGATTTTAATTACAGCACTTTTGGATAAATCTGTAATTTATTATCATATACAGATGTGAAGAAATCCTTTATAGAAGAAGGTGTTCTTGAGTAATAAAACAATATTATTTACTAACCATTATCAGGAGCTCATCACTAGGAATGTACAATTCCCACAATAAGCCTATGTCACGGCATTTTTATAGACTATCTTTTCCCACGAAAAAGAGCAACAAGGACGTCAACGGCATCAAGAGCGCCACAAAACAATACTTTTAATGAGCGAAAGTAGAGGCTTTGCAGGCGCAGATACTTGTGGCACGTGCAGCAATTTGTGATTGGTCAGCGGGGTTCCTGCGGAAGTCTGACATTGGCGGAAACTTCAATCTAAAAATAAATTAGTCTGTGAAAACGCCTTGAGAGGAATATAATGCAGTGGTACGCTCCCATTGATGGGCTCCTGTCATAATACAATAATAACAAATTCGTTGTAGGTCTCTCGCGCCATGTGTATAATTCTAAACTTTCAACTCTTCCGCATTGTGCTCGACTTTCTTTTTCCTGCGGAAACTTTACTTCCAGTGGGACTGGTTCCAGCAGAGGCGAGTTTGTCCGAATTTGAAGACGTCTTTGATCTGATGCCGGGTCTCAGGCTCCCACGGCGCGGGCTTCGTAAGGATCTGCCGCTGACCTCTAAGGTGTCTGTGGGCGTGCGACGTAAAGTCTCTGAAATGAAAGTACATGATTATGTCACTTGAGTGGACTTTTGAAGCTCGGACCTCGGGTTTACAGTGTTGTTAGTGATAGGATTGGTTCGTTTTAGTCTCCAGAGCTTCTCAAGACAAAGGAAATGCAAATGAAGAAAGGCTTTGTGGAAAAGATAATGACTAGTTATATATGTGAGAATGGATATATGAAAACAGGTGATGAAAATCAATTTGCGCAGTTTTTTCAGGACTTATTTTCGACCATTCACATCTTCAGTCTTTAATTCGCAGCTCAAATATATAAGTTTCATATAATCATTATCACATATTCATCACTCACGGTTATATTACGAACGTACCAGCTGCAAAATGACCAACTGCAGCTCCCAGTTGGCCTGTTTGCTCAGTTGGTAGAGCACTGCATCGGACATGGGTTCCACTCCCGTATTGCAAGCCAGATTTTTTTACGGCTTTAGTTTCACTACTGCTTAAATAGTGTTGATAACTGAGATGATCATTCGCATATTCATTACTTATTTAAAAATGGATGACTGAAATTTCTTGCTTACCTAAGAATTGTGTCGTTAATACGTCCTCGTCTTTAAGAAGAGGGGTGTATAAAGGAAACTCGCGTCCTTCGGTTGGGTTTTCTACGACAAAAAAGATCAGCGATTCCTGATTTCAATATCTGATGATTGCGTTAGCTTATACAGAACGTCAGGGTGAAGTGTTTGACGAAGATTGATGGGCACAAACCCCTTAATCCTCATCTGTAGTTTGGTAGCCTGTTCCGGGCTCTCAGACAGTGAAGGCGAGCGACTCTCGCGTGGAGCAGAGCGAAAGAGGCAAACGAGCGACGAGCGTCCCTGGTCTATTTTCTTCGCTAGTTCTCGATCCCTCGCTTCCAAATCCTGTGCAACTTTTTCATAGCCTTACAACTTTTATCTTTTCTTTCCTTTCATCTCCGAGATATTTAAGGAATATGCCACAATTTTCTATGGTTTATAGGCTGATAAAGTGGTTTATTAGCCTATAAACCATAGAAACGTGTGTTATATTGCTTTTATATAATAATCCTAAAGACGCGCGAAATTTCCACGAGTTTACCTGCACAATAAACCATGGCTGATTGACCAATCAGAGCGCGTGCATTGATTTTGCCATTATACAAAACTTATTCACCTTGGAACTGATTTTACAGAGAGGACTTCCAGGCTACACTAAATTAGATCAGATTTCGTCGATGATCTATTCAACGAAACATAAGAGAGGAAACAGATGGAACACGGGACATAGAAAATTACCTGTTAGCAGAAATGCGTAGCGTGTTCACTAAAAGCCGCGCAGGTTTGTCTCTGTTCGCCAGCCCAATCAAAATGCCATTTTCCAGTAAGGTTGTTAGATCTTGCCTGTGTATTGCGGTTTGTCTTTTCAAGGCCAAGCAAAAATCGCTCCTTCATTTAGATTTCATAGTCATTGTACTGGATCTATCATCATCAGCATCTATCATCAGCATCATCAGCATCTATCATCGCTGGCCATTGACGGGGATTACCACTAAAACATCTGGATATGCACACGCTCGCACCAGTCCAGTCAAATACCAACAGGCTCTAATAGTAAACCTGTTATAATTAACAATTATCTAGCGAAATCCCTCGGAATATTGCGGAAGCAGGCGATATTCCGCAAAATTGAGCAGGATAAATGCTTTATAATTCAACACATTAACGAGAAAGTGCATTTTTCTGCGTTTAATTCAAAAAAGAAAACAAAAACAAAGCGCAGGATATTTTTTGAGTACCCAAGACGATTATTGAGCGCGCTATGACCATATTTGGCGGTATTTGGACATTGCCACGATATGTTAAATAATAATTCTGTGTATCGCACTGGAGTAACTTACTTTCAACTCGAACAAGAATAAAAGTTTCCCTTTCGTCGAGGAATTCGCTGGCGTTTGATGACTGGTGATCCGTTAGATTTTTCACTGCGCCCCTCATATCCGACAGATCAATCATAACTGCAAAAAGAATAAAATGAACGATGAGTTCATTGAAAGAGAGATTCTCAAAAGTGTTTAGACTTCTAATGGTTTATTAAAAACTTGGTCATTGGATAATGCAGTTCCAGAAATTTCAGTAATTGGCTTAGCGGCAATAGAATGTCAGCCATTATACCATGCCCATGAGACAGCAGCCATGACAGCCAAATTCCTTGTATCGCGCTGGGCGTTTTCGAAAAGTAAAATGGTTTTTTCTGTTCTGCCAAATCATCTGAGTGGCGACGGGGCTATTCAAATCACAACGAAACGCGTCGTGGATCGGCCTGTTTGCACAACCCCGTCCCCAATAAGATGATTGGCGGGACAGAAAAACTCAAAATCCCTTCAAAGTTTGCAAAACACGCAGCGCGATACAACGAATTTGGCTGTAACTCGCTTTCTGGTTAGTTAAGCAGTAGAATGATTTTTTTTTTTCAGAATGAAAACAAACTCATTCAGTTTGATATGAAGTATAAACGTGTTCAGCACAAACCGTTGTCAGGACAATTGCATCGCCTTTTAATGTCTTCCAGCAAGTGAAGCGTGCGGCAGTTGGGGTTGAAAAGCGCTTCTTCCTGATCTAGAAGATCAAAACAGGGAGCGATAATAACTAAACAGAATACCTCCAACACTATATTGAATAACTGCATATTGAATCTGGGACCGACTTGTGACTTTTTGTGTAGTTGACGAGCGCTGCTTAAATGAATTGAATCACTTCAAAGAGTCGCCACTAAAAAAAAAAAAAATTAATAATAATAAATAATAATAAAAATCTTTCTTAGCAAATTTGGGTTCTTTTGCCGGGTGTTAAAAGAGGAAGATGTCTCCAAATGAGACCTCTGTCGTCGAATAACATATATTAAAACAAAATATGAAATAATCTCTACAATAAATGATTAAAAACTGTTGAACATTGAATTCAAACGTTACACTGACTCAGGTAAAATTTATCCTTTATGAATTCATAAAATTCCACATAGCTGGCGCCAATCACGGCAAGTTAATCCAGAGATGGACCTAGAGTATTCGCTTCTCTCTGCGCGTCTCCTCGCGTGGGGAAATTTTCGCGCGCTTGCGCGGGTTTCGCTCATTTCTACTGTCCCGAAGAAAATATTGGACTACTCTTAGCCTAACCAAGACGTAAGGGAGCCTTACTGGACTGTGATTTAATTATCTAGTACTAGCATTGACGGGAAACAAAAAGCTCAACGAATTACTAAACAAACAACTAAATATGAAACGTGAATAGTTCGTTTGCCACGATAAGTTTAGGTCTACAACTGTATGTATTAACCGTTATTCATCAGTGCCTGCCGTGTCCTCTACAGTCAAAATGTCATTTTACTGGATTACCACAAATCCAAAATCATTACTTGATAACAACTCGAAAGAAGAATCACAACATATCTCCAGCAATGCGGACGGGGTTAAAATTATAATGCCCTTCACTACCCGGGGTAAGATACTTTCAAGAAGCTATGAAAGCCGGGAAACAGATGAAATAAACTGTTATAAATACCTCCATATTTCACCGTGATAAACATTTCGTCGATGGGCGTTTCAGGAACTGATTGAGCTCCGACGCGAGTTAGCGTTTGTCTTGCTGTGCTGCACGGGGTTAGAAAAGAATGCTGCAGTTGACAAGGTTTAATTAATTCTCTTGTAAAAGCGTGGCTTTTCAGATAATAAAGTAAACAAATATCTCGGCGTAAGTCATCAACTCGTCCTTGATTGATTTTATGATCACGAGTGCGGAAGAGCCCGGAGGAAAGGACAAGAGCATTGCTGTTGTTTTAGCTGTGTGCATCTACGTCAGTAACTTGCAAAATTCTTGTCAGGACAGTTCGCAAAGTGTTGTAAAAAACTGATAATAATAAATAAATAAAATAAATAAGTAAATCCAACTACGCCAGAGATGTCTATGTTATACTGAGCTCAATTTCATCCTTGATTCAATTTTTATTTTCTTTTGTTTTTGTTTATGATAATGGATTTAAAACAAAGGAAAATAAAACTGAACCACAACATCTACATGGAGTTCAAAGCTGACTTCAAATGACTAATAATCTAAGTGAGTGTTTGCAGGTAAATTGTTCCAATCAATGATCGTCCTCGGCCAGAAACTGAACTTCTACGCATCACGTGATGCTTGCAGTGGTACAATTAACTCTCGTTGTTGTTGTTGTTGTTGTTGTTGGATAAACTTCAGGGATGGGCGCGAGAGGTACGGAGAAGAGTCTGTTCTGTTTTCTATTCCTCTCTACTTCTCAGTTGTTTTCCATTTTTGTCTAAAACATGCGCCAGTAGCACAACTATGCACTGGTGGAGCTGGCTTGGGACCAAACCTCCAACCTCTTTCAGTTGCAGGCCCATTTAGGCCCGAGAAAGAGCCTCAGCTGCACCTCTGAACACATCTTTTCTCCCATCCGCTTGCAATAATCCGCCTGTTTTTAATTTATCACACCCATTTTGAAATCATTGGTGATACTTGCAATCTGATTGGCTCTCAACAGTGCAATTTATTCTCAAATTGCACCATTTAATTTTTTACTCTAAATCGCATCCTTTCTGCAACTCATCAAAATGAAAGTGAAATAATACTAACCTATTAAATTTCATGGATAAACAAATATTAATATTGACAAAAAACTGTGCGGTAATGGTAATTGAACTTCGTGTCATGCAATTTTGGTCTGAAATCATACTTGCGATTTCAAATCAAACTCGAGATGCGCGCTCGTTCGATTTTGAAATCGCGCGTATGATTTCAGACCAAATTGCACTCCACTCAGTTCAATTACCATTATAAGCCACCTTTAAACCCCTACCTTTTCCTGAAGCTATCATACCGATCGGTTACCATGCAGATGACCTTCCTCTTAAATCACATTTTCCCAACCTCTCTGTTTGAAATGCCTCTCTTTTTAACCGCAAAAAGATTTTTTCCGGCAATCAGTCTATTTTTCCCCATCGGACATCATAGTGGAACATTTTTCATCCAAGCATTAATTACTTTATAATTACCTTGTCAGAAAATAATGCAAAATCAAGTGCCCAGACTATAGTCCTTTTTGCTCACGTACTCTGAACGATATCGATGTTCTTACAAGGAAAATGGCACCGCGAGGTGAATCGTTGACTTGAATATCTCAAAGTAAACGCACCTTTCTTCTGCATATTCCTTGTACAAAGTGGTATATCAAATATGAAACCAACCTTCCCTTTGGAAGATACGTAAACATACAGGTGTCCATATTCACATAACGATCTGCGGAATATATAATTTATAATCATTACATTATTTAGTGTTATCGGAGCAAGACATTAGCTTCCTCGTTTCGGTGAAATTACGGCAAGGTGCTTGCAGAAACCTCAACGCTCTAAACGAAATTTCCTGCGAATTTTCGTTTGCTCTAAACTAGGCGAGATTTCGTCTACAGGAAACGAAAGTTCGTCTGTGTCAACGGTTTCGTAAACTCGAAGGTTACGCGACCAGATATTGCCAGTGAATGAAAACACAAATCTTACAACACAATAACGCACGCGCTCAAATACGCGTTTTGAACGAAAAACGCGCATGCTTTCGCCTCAAACACGCCTCGCCTTAATCAACTCAAACGGTAAGTTAGGACATACAAAGCCTTTTCACTCCAGGTTTATTTCCAACCATGACAATCATATCTCTAATTCTGGAGAGCTTCATTTCTCCAAGTTTTTCATTAAAATAAAGCTTTCAGCTGTGGTTACAAGTTTACAGTCTTTTTATCTCACTCTATACAAATAATGATCAGCTGCATCAGTTGCTGCAACTTTACACCTAATTCTACGCGTTGAAGAACGTCTTTCTCTAGCATCCTACAACAAAATGACTCCTGTTTATGTACCTGTGAAATATAATCAATTTAATCCGTGAGTATAAAGAGTACTTTCCACAACTTTTAAGTTAGCCGGGAATATTTTTGCTTGTGTTACAACGCCGGAAACATGGTTCATTTTGCAGCCAGTAATCAGCTCCCTCCTTTTTCTTGTTCTTGTAGAAACTTTTCAAACTCTTCGTCTATTTCGTCATCAAATTCCGGGTCCTCGTCCACATAATATTCACCATCGTCCTCGTGACTGAAATGGGAGAATAATACGCAAATCACGACTAGAAAAGTAAAGAAATGACGAGGAGAAGAAACGGTTTAGGGTGCTTTGCAGAGTTTAGGACGGTTTGCAAGTCCCAGAGAGTCCCACAATAAGTAAGTTGCAGATAGATATAAGGCATAAAAATTGTTCTGCAGCTGTTTTCGTTGTCGAGAGCAAAGTTCACTCGACGTTCGCCACAAGACTAGGGGAATGAGCTTTGAGATTTGAGTACGAGTACGAGATCGAGGACGAGTACGAGTTTCAAACTTCACACCAGTCACCTCAACAGAACCCTCACTTTGCCTTGTTGCTTAACGGCAGATAAAAAGATTTTAGAACCAGGATTGATTTACGAAGTGATTATGGAAAGCACACGAACTAGATATAAAAAGTCGTACTCGTCCTCAATCTCGTACTCATAGTCAAATTTAAAGGTCCCTATTATGCTGTACAAGGTGGAGTCTGTGGATGAAATCCTAAAGTGTGACCGTTCAAATGAAATCTACTGAGCAGTACTTTCCTGTGGTGCTGTTCATTATGCTGTACAAGGTGGTTCTAACTTTTGAGTCTGTGGATGAAATTCTAAATTAAATCGTCTTCTGGTTTCTCTTGCAAAATTAAATAAGTTTGATTCAGCAATATTTCTCGGTTGTTCTTAACAAAACAATTATTCCACTGGCGCTTGCTTGATATGAGTTGATTATAACCACCTCAGGACACTGTACCATCTCATATCCAACACACGCCCGTGGAATAATTGCTATGTGTATAACTGCATGTATACATACCTGAATTCCTGGTCATACTGATCGGGGAAGTAATATCTGTAAGTATCATGAATCGTAGCTGTTTCGTCGCCATCATCGTAATAATCACTCCACTGCTCTATTTAACCAAAGAGAAAAATGAATGCAATAATTCAACCCAGTCCCGACAGTCGCCAGAATCTAACTTCTCCTTTAAACAACATTCAAAAGAAATTATTGTTTAATTAACGTTTAATTAATATTTAATGAGTGTCTATATCTGATATAGACATGGCTAAATTTTACGTCCAATTTTCTAGGCCAAAATAACCCAAAATCTAAATATTAGTGTAAGAATGTATAGATGTACAATAAATCTTTTGAAGCTGTTCACAAAAAAATTGCAATTCACGTTTTAGCAACTCCTAAAACACTCGGCTTTGCCTCGTATTTTAAACTTGATAAAACACTGCTGCTCATTTATTAAATAATACACATAATACTCCTTCTGAACTTCAGTCTACATGTAAATTTGACGGTCGATACACTGATCATCACAATTTTCCTTACCTGGGTTTGTTACTGGGGTTAGATCATCATCTAAGATTAATTCATCCTGAAATACAAATATGATAGTAATAAGAATGCAGTTGGTTAAGGTCTAATTTAAAAAGACCTTATAATTTGATATGCCTAACTGGTACAGTGGAATAGAACCTCGATTCAACGAAGTGCTAAGGGACTAGGGAAACTGGTTTGTTATATCACTGGTTTGTTATATCAAGGTCCTTTCCCATACATTTTAAAAGGTCGAGGTGAAGAATATCATATTTCGTAATATCAAGGGCTTCATTATAAAATTAAAGACGTTTGTTAAATTGAAGGGCTGAGAGCATAAACTGCCTATGTGTAATTTTAGCTCGTTTTTCGATTTTGCTCGGAAATGAAACAAAAATCAGTTAATAAAAATACCGGACAATGTTTTGAATCGAATTGCTTGCAAGTCACATACAAAAATTTGTTTCATTTCAGAGGAAAATCGAAAAACGACCTAAAATTACACATAGGCAGTTTATGCTCTCAGCCCTTCAACTGAGGTTCCACTGTACAAGCAAGTTGGTGAAAAATGAAAAAGCGTGGTCCCCAAAAGTCTTTTCAAGTTTTAACTAGGACGTCTTAAAAGCAGGCGTTCAACAGAATGAAGACCGTAGCTGGAACATTTGTATTTACCAATTTACCCATGGCAAGAAAACACACAATGATAGGACACTAGGTCCCCTACAAGGCATATCATCCTAACCGTCTGACTGTCTGCCCTTCCCCTCAAACTCCCCCCTACCCCCCCCCCCCCCCAAAAAAAAAAAAAATAAGAAAAAAAAAAAAAAAAAACAGAGCGAAAGACCACAGATCACAACACCAGGGGCTTCATCCCCTACCCCTTCTCTAGGGGAGCAGGGTTGGCGTAGTGGTGAGAGCACTTGCCTCCCACCAATGTGGTCTGGGTACGATTCCCGGATTCGGCGTCATATGTGGGTTGAGTTTGTCATTGGTTCTCTACTCTGCTCCGAGAGGTTTTTCTCCGGGTACTCTGGTTCTCCCCTCTCCTCAAAAACCAACATTTCCAAATTCCAATTCGATCCCCAATTTCTAGGGCCAGTCAAGTTTGTCAGTCATAGACTGTAAAGTGTCACCCTCATTAACCCATTGACTACCGGCTGTTTTTACATTTTCGGAGTGATTTTCCACCTATAAACGATGAATAGCAATTCGTGACTCTTTATTTGAACTACCAGGGAAAAGTGGTGCTGTCCTAAGCTACTGGAGGCTCAAGGTTTCTGAAAACGTCATTTTGACGTACCGGTAGCTATTTTTTATCCGTGAAGCGACAACAATGGCCCAAGTTCGGTTTGCTTGCGATTTCTGCTAAATTTACAGCCATTTTTCATCTTTAGGGGCTGCCTGATGAGCATCATTAAGCGTGACGGTAGCTAAGAGTCCACTTTCTCAAAGAATCGAGCAAGGTGATGTACTCTGTTGCTGAATTTGGCTTGTTACTCGACGAACTGGGAATTTGGCCGGTCGAACACTTAGTACCTTCGGGACTCGACTATTGATGAATTTCTCGACCTACCGCCACATATTTTGGAATTTCTGAGTACTGAAGATGACCACAAGCAGGAATTTTTGGCAGTAGGTCGGAGTGGCTGTGTGAAAGAATTGGGAGAAGGAACAGGTGCTGTCAAAAATTCTCGTCATTTCCCAGCATGCAATGTGGTCTAGATGTTGAAAATGGCGGAAAGGCCCGAATGCACTGGAACAAAAGGCTGTATCTACGCTCGGGAGAAGAATATGAAAAAAAAAAGTCATTTCTAAGCTAGAAAAAGGACTGAATTTCGTTATGATGGTTGAGGTTTGGTTTTTCGGCGATGATTTCTTTAAAAAACATGAAGGCAAAAAGGGGCATTTTTGTCGTTTCTCTTTGACGTTAAAAACGGTCAGTTTCGTTCTTGTCCAAACTCAAAAGGCCATATTTGGTAAAAATCGCTACGTTTCTTGCATTTATTGGATATCCAAATTTAAAGGGCATTCCATTTCGTGCTCACAACTAACAGTTAAGGCAATATTCATGCGATTGAGAAAGTTACAATGTTTTGAAGCATGGGAGTTTTTTACGGCCGGTTTTGGCCGGCACGGGTGCCAATGGGTTAAACAAAGTTGATTTAACATTATTAAAAAGTTTGGTGCAAGACCATACATTGTAAATCCCTTTAAAAGTCCATTACATACCAATTCCAGGGCATAATCAGGAAAGTAGTTCTCATCTTCCACAGGATACAAAAGATAAGCTCCGGAAGGTCCCTCACTTGTGCCACCGCCCCACTTAGAGGCTCGAAGTGTGATTACTTGCGACAATAAACCCTTCACACTGCCAGAACAACAGATTGAGTACAAGATTAGTTACTCCCATATACCAGTTATTTTGATTCATAAATAAGGTCTGTATGTATATGAACAAAAAACAGTTGAAAATTGAGAGATGCAGTCCTTGCTACATGTATATGTTGTAGTTCAATTTTTTCCCTTGGCACAATTTTTTCTGAACTGGTACAGAATATATTGAACAGGTAAAAAATATTTTGTACCAGTACAATTTTTTTTAAACCAGTCCCATTTATCTAACATTCTAAAAAGGGATTCAATTTATTTGGGGTGTGTTAAAAAAAGGGGCATGGTATTTTTTGGGGGGACGATTAATTGTAAACAAATAAAAATAAAAACAAACAAACAAACAAACAATAAAAAAAAAAGTTTAAAAGTGCGAAGTGTCTTGTCCCTGCTTGAAGCTCCTACACTTACCCCATCTCCATTCCCTTCCTCCTGTCCTCTCAGTATTACATACCTCAGTTGACCTTCCATTCCGAGGCCGGACATGTTTTGTTTTCTTTTTTTTTTCACAGTACCTACTAGAATTAGAGCAACCTACCTTTAGATATTACTGACTTACCAATCCGTCATCTTATCCACTGGGCCACCACTGATTCCGTTGGAAGGTCTCATTTAAATTGCATTGAAATTCTTACTGGAGTTTCTAGACTCCTATCATTTCACTTAATTATGCACACATGCACAGAACTTACCAATTCAGACTTCGAAAGAAATATTGTGGCTGAAATTGACATCCCTTCAAACAATCATTGAGTGTGTGTCAAAAGAAGCCTTCTACAAAGAATTAGACACCTACAGAGCCAGAAACGCAGTACTTAAAAAATAACTCTTTACATTGAAGACAAATTTTATGACTTGGCCAAAGAGTTCCTGAAAAGCCAAGCTGAGAACGCTGTCAGCGACTCCAATACAAATCACGATACGACGAAATCGACGAAGTGGCAAGCAACAACAATCAAAAGAAAGAAATGGTCCTACCATCAAGGGAAAATCTTAACCACCGAGAAAAAGGTAGTTGTACCGAAGAGTCAACTCTATGACGTTCTGACTTTGCCGCATCAAAGAACAGCAGACAAATAATGTCAAAGTGGATCAACGAGAGTTATTCTGAAGTGAACGAATGAGTTGTGAACATGTTTGTGAGTTTGTGCCAAATTCACCAAGAGCAAAAGACCATTACAAGCCACGTCAAAATAGTCACCAAGCCACTCCAATCTTCTGAATTCCTGTCACTGATTGAGATCGATCTGATGGACTTTCGAAATACCCCCTGCGATTGCAAGAAGACACATACTTGGGCAATGAACAATTAATTGATCATCACACGAAGTTCGTGACAGTTGTTCCCATACATCAAAAAACAGCTGATGAAGTAACATCTAACCTCAGAGAGTACTGCTACACTTACGGATTTCCAAAGAAAGCTATTACCGACAATGGCGGAGAGTTCCAAAATAGGAAGTTAAAGATGTTTTGCAAGGATAATGGCATTGAGTTAGCACATGGCGCACCTTGGACTCCAACAACCCAGGGGCTAACTGAGAGAAGCAACCTATCTTGGAAACAAGACATGAGGTCACTGATAGTGAGCACAGCAGACAAAAACATCAAAAAATGGTGCCAGCACACAAGGGAGGCCTCATACACAAGAAACATCTCTTATCACCGAGCCATCAAACTCTCCCCTTATGAAGCCGTGTACGGAATCAAACCCTACAGGGAAAAGCTAAGTGAACAGAGCAAAGGAAGCCAATCAGAAGAAGAAGAAAACAGTTTGGAAGAAAGTAATGAAAACAGTTCCCAGCCACAAGATGAAGAAGAGCCACCAAGAAAACGACAAAAAATAATTGAAAGTTACCAAACAAAATTCAATGCAGCCATGGTGAATCAAACAAAACGAAAGCAAGAGAAAAAACAGCCCAAGTTCAAAGTAGCTGATAAATTGGTAGCAGTCAAAATTGACAGAGTGGACAAAACAAGCCCGCTGCACTCCAACATGTTTAACTGGGAAAAATTTACCTCAATTCAAGAAAGTGGTTTTGTACAAATTGTCACCCAGTATGGGAAAATAAACACTCTTATTTCTCCGACAAGGTTATATCCCTTTACAGCTACTAATGTACAATCAAACTATTCAACTGAAATATCTTTCACAGCAGCCTGTAAGAAAGCAAGTGGGTTTTCATAGCAATAGCACCCTAAAGAATTGAAATGTTTACTCCTAGCCAAAAAAAAAACAAACAAAAAAAAAACAAATGATGATTATGTACAAAAAGACAACAAAATGACAACATTATGAAGAATTGTAACTTTATTGTAAAATGATTTCTTAAGTTGTTTCCAGTAAATCCAAAAATGACTATCATGAAACAATCACTAAAGAAAAGGAAACAAACTATGATTATGTATAAAAGACAACAAATGATAACATTGTAAGGTAATTTAAATTTATTATAAAATTATTTTTTCCAAACAAAAGCAATTTAAAGTAAATCACAAAAATTAATACTTGCCTACCCCTAACCCTAACCCTAAAGCCAACCCCAACCCCAACACCAACACTAACCCTAACCCTAAGCCCTAACCCAACCCCTTCCCTAACCCTAGGCTCAGGTTTATGAAGAATCACTAGCCAGGGATGATTGTAAGTAAAAACTAACCACAGTAGAACTAATTAAAAGCATATTCCTGATAGACAAGTGCTGCAAAGAATACATGTAATATTATTGTAAGTAACCAACAAATTGTTCTGTAAAATTCTATAATAAACTGGTACAAAACATTTTGTACCAGTTCAATTTTTTATTCTGTACCGGTACAAAAACAAATTGCCTTAGTGTACCAAGGTGCAAATTGAACTACAACACGTATATATATAATGTGGCTGTAGATGTAGAGTACCTTTCTGACAAACTGGATTCCTGTGAGATCTTTTCCACATCAGTGAAGACTTTATCCACCTTTTCTTTCCTGTCCTTGTCCTCCAGCATGAAGCGCGGATCATCAAGAAGAAATCCTGTCATCTGGAGAGTGGGTGGTATGAAGAGAATACAAAGTCAGCTAATTTAGATTATAAGCGAGTGTGTTACCTCTCAAGGAACTTAAGGTCATTTCTTCTTTGCAACTGTAAAACTGTGTTAATGGACCCCTGGTATAAATCAACAGCATTGACAGTCATTGGAATAGAAATAAATTCCTTGACGTTTCCCAGACGCTTCACTAACCACAAAACAATTTTCACAAACAATCCAATAAGGCTGTAACAATACATCAGACTATCAATTAATTGTGATATTAATGCTGCGATAGTGATGGATCAATAGTGAAAATGAAACATCGACAACAATCGTGATAGTGTAGTATTAACTATTGATAGTTTTGATAGTTTCTATACTTCCAACATTTTAAACCATCTTTGATTCTCAAGGTCACAATAATGATGAAAAAGAAACTAAAAACAATCCACCTACTGCACCTAGAATGTTTTAGCATCTTGATTCTTGAACTGCCACTATTAGAGTCACACCATCCTCATTCCCAGGGTCTACGTTAACGTTTCAGGAATATTAGAATGTTACAAATGTTTTATTTCGTTTTACCATAAATTGTTTAAATTCTACAGCAGTGTTCCAGTTTTCATGAATCTACTACTGAACAACACTAACAACAGTTGTGCTTGTTAAACATTTTGGTTTCTCAATAACTTTGATTAAATTCCACTGCACTGTGTTCCACCAGTATTGGCCACTACTTCTTAGTTATTAATTTTCTTTAAGTATAAGGTCCATGTGACCAATAAAATATTGCAATACAATTGCAATTTAGTTAAAATGTCCTCAATAGTCACCCTTACAATCCAAGATAAATCCTGGAACAATAAAGGCAGTAGTGAAATCGCAGAAACCAATTCCTTTGCAGAAATGTTTTGAAACAACAATACCTTTACCAACAGGAAACGCTTTCACAAAACCTATAGCTGCTAGCCAAAAGTAAAATTCCCTGACTTTTCACTGATTTTCGGGTAAAATTTAGAATTTCCCTGACTTGATGTACAATTCCTTGTCTATTCCCTGACCTTGAACAAAAATGTGTTTTTCCTCACCATGGCAACCCTGATGAAATACAAGTTTGATTCTTCTTTAGCTCCTCAAAATCTAGATTAGAGTTGATTTTGGATACTAACAATATTATTAACATACCTTCAGTATTTTGCCGATGCAGCTGAGGCATTCCTCTGAGCGGTTTTGTAAGAGCGCGTTCAACATTTCTAACAATCCTCTGTGAAAAACCTTTAACGGTTCACTTTCACCTAAGGGCTGCAAAATATTAAACAATATTAATACACTATCTGACGATAGTTACACAAGTATCTAATATTCATTAAATAGAACATTTTATTGGCATGTATAAGTTCCAGCCAGCAATCCTCTAAATTAATTTCACTGGACATCAAGTGCTATAGTCAAACCTTTATTATCAAGAATAGCTGGGACTGGAGTTAACAGTCCAGACAATCGCAAGTCTGGATAAATATAAATGAAAAACCAACATTTGATTTGATTTGATTTAGAGTTAATTCATAAATGAAGAGCTACTATGTAGAGATGTTGCCAATAAAGCCATTATTATTAATATTAATAAGACAAAATAAAACTGAATTAATTAGGAAATGGGAATTTAATGCGACAGCATTCTGTATCATACCTGTAAATGAAATTCATGGATAACTTTGGTCTAAAAAGTTCTCTCTGAGAGGAAAACAAACCTGTTTCAGATGCACTTTTTCAATGCCTAAATTTAAAATAAATCATAACATTTGATAGTTTCTAAGGTTAATTTATTCATCATACAAAAATCTGGGACAAAAGGAAATAGTCAGGATAATCGAGGTTCAACTGTACTAATAAACTAAAGGAAGACATGCAGTGCCAAAAGTAAAAGGGGAATAATTATTTATCTTTTGACTTACCCTGTAGTTACAGAAGAGCTCAGCTTCAAACATTGCAAACCCAAGCAGTCTTGATGCTGTTTCTGAGTTTTTAAGAGAAGCCTCTCTGTTCACATGTTCATCCCTACATCTGGAAAATAATAACATTCATAATGAATTCACTAATATTCAATCCCAGAACAAATTTTTGATCTTGTTTGACGTTGAAAGCCTTTTCACTAATATTCCGCTTAGAGAGACAATCGACCTCACCGTAGAGACCATTTTTAAGCACAACCCTCAGTTTCCTATTAACAAGGCTAATCTTAAAGAATTGTTTACTTTTGCTACTTCACAAACCCATTTCCTGTTTAATGGTTCTTTCTATGATCAATGTGATGGAGTTGCCATGGGTTCTCCCTTGGCACCTCTTCTCGCTAATTTATTTATGGGGTATCATGAAGAGCAATGGATAGATAATTACAAACTGGTAAGATTCTCAGTTGCTCTATTACCGCAGAAACATTATACTTGTTTTTAATAGGAGCATTAAGACAAATGTTACACATTAAATAAAGGATGTGAAAACAGGAATAGGGTGACATAACAATGTTCAGATGTAAGCACAAATGGCCAGACGGATAAAGACTACTTGTTTTAAACTGATTTTTTACTTAAAAAATGCAGAACTTGTAGATTACCTGTTCATCAAAACACTACGGAACTTTTCACCATTTTGGAGTACAATGCTCTGTTCCTTTGACAACCTGTTACACAGTTTGGCAGCAATGTATTGGAAGTTAGGCTCTGTTATTGACTGAAAAAAACATGCAAGCATAGCAAAATGGTTAATTCCACTAACAGGTGACCAGTAAATGGTACATATCCAGGTAAAATTACTAGAATTTTTTTTCACACTTTATTGCAGTACAATCATGGCAAATTAAATACTATTAATGGCAAATAAAAATTAATAAGTTTCATTTAAATAGAAATACCACAAACTAAAAAGATTTAAAATCTGTAACCATGATAGGTGTTTTTCACGGTGGTTAATAGAAAATGATTATTAGCGAAGTCAATCAGTTTGATTTAATCACCTACACGTACATACATGTAGATGTGAGTGGATCGTGACATTTTGACCACCATACCACTCATATTCATCAGGCAATGGTGTCAACTTGCTGCGGATCAATATAAGCAGCAATCTCATACCCAGAGTTCTCGGGCTGTTTGGTCAGCGGGTGGATGCCCGGAGAGACTCTGGGATAATGGACCACGATTTTCCCAGAAAATCTGGGGTAAAACAAGAGTCTCTCCTGGCGACTAACCACTGGCCAAAGAGCCTGAGGACTCTGGGTACAAGATTATATAAGCAGGGGCAGATCATTTTCTTTGAGGGCAGGTGCAACATGTTTTACTCCAATACCATTATACCACAGTTTTTTTCCTCTTTATATTAGAAAGCCACATGTTATCTTGGGGGAGGGGGAGAGGCACCACCCACACACCTCCCCTACAGGTAGATCCACCCCTGATAGGTATCACCATGGTTGTGGGTGACTGGTGGTAACTACCTGATTGAAGGATTTCGATCAAACAACACAAGACCTGATTGGTACCACAGTAGACTACTCAGGGAACAATTTCTAGTCTGAATGACAAGGACTAAAATCCTTCAATCAATTAATGTATGTATTCTAAGCAATGTTCTCCTACACTGAAGCTATCCCTAAATAGACCATTTCCGAATTACCTTTGGCCTCTTTTTCAAAGCGAGTCCTGGTGCTCATCTTTTCATATGAAAATTAGTTTCCATTCACATGCAAATTTAACTCATTTTCATATGAATGGAAACTAATTTTCATATGAAAAGATGAGCACCAGGACTTGCTTTGAAAAAGAGGCCGAAGGTAATTCAGAAATGGCCTATTGTTGTGATTCAATCTACTGTTAAGTAATTAAATTATGAGAAATTAATTAATGATTAACTCAACTATTGTTAGATACACTATAATACAGTTTAATACTTACATATTCAAAGATAAGATCCACAACCTCTTTTAGCGAATTAAGGGAACTCAGCCATTTTTTCAGCATGTTCACCAAAGTGTTAACGTAATAATGCAGCTCACCAGGGCTTTGTGTCAAACCAAACAAAACATCTTTAACACAGTTCATCAACTCATTCTCTGGTTTATTGCTCCGCTGTCGGAGCAGCGTAGGTCTATCCATTTGTTGTGGATATTGACCAGGAACAAATTCAGGAGCATCAACTGCAGACTGTAGCCCGACAGCTGAAGATTTTGGAACAAATTCTGCTGCAAAAGGTGACAAAGTCATGGCTTTGTCTGAAGATTCTGTTTTTAAATCGTCATCTTTCCCTGTTGATTGAATTTCTGTGTCTTGACTTTCCAAGTTTTCACTTGTAGAACTTGAGGCTTCCACATTAGAGTCACTTGCTGCTTCAGAAGCATCATTGTTTGTATCTTCACTGAGTTCAGTCTTTTGAGACACGGTAGCTTCCTCGACTGATTCTTTTTGCTCACTGCTTCCTTTATCAGTTGGTTTTTCCTCAGCAACTTGACTTGGCTGGGATTCTTCCACACCTAATTTACTAGCTATGTTTGACAATGGCTGACCTAGTAAGGATGAAAAAATACACAACTAAGAAAGTTTCGTAGGTTGGGTCTACCCTCTGGGAGACTTCAGATTTTGGATCATACATCCCGGTCTCCAAATTAGAGTCTGAAATCTCCCAGATAATCGCCGAGTTTGCCTTTTCTTGTGAGATTAGACTTTCACAACAATAAAATTTCAAATATTTTGCATTGTTTGAGCTATTTTTCTGCTAACATGGATAACAAAATAATATTAAAATGTTTCCTCATAAAATCCAACAAACCGTTCTTGCTAGCGTTGCCATTGTAAGCAATGTGATTTCTTGGTAATAAAACAATCAGATCAAAATTATGATACATTTACATCATGTGCGTTATGATGTCATCTATCACACTCAATATTTGAAGACTAGAGAAGTTGTCAGCCCTGCACAGACAATGTCAAAACATGGTGGGAACATCAGTCACAAAATTGTCTAAATCATGAAGCAGCATAAAGGGCAAAATGTTGTTCAAAGAGAAAACTTTCAAAGTCTTGCTGTTGGGTAAACAGGATGGAAACAGTCACTCATATCATATCAATCAAAATAACAACACAAATCAAAATAACAACATATCATATCAAAACAACAACACAAACAACTACTGTAAAAGCTCTATTAAGCCCCCAGGGGGCTTATTTAATTTCAGGCCTTTTTAATGGGGGGCCTATTGGAGAGGGGGGCTTATTTCAAATCTTTGAACACGCCGTTTTCGTGTTAAATAGTTTCGGTACAAATCTCAAACAACTGCAGTGAAACTTTATTATTTAATACTGAGCAGGAAACAGTATTGTGTTTTATTATATATTTGTTTAAAAACAAACCAACTGGGCTACATAAAGTGTAATTTGTAAGAGGGAATAGGAGGGAATAATTACAAAATCTTGTGTCCCAAAAAGGAGGGAGGGCTTATTGGAGAGGGGGGGGGGGAGGGCTCATTATGAAACCGACTCCCAAATGGGGGGCTTATTAGAGAGGAGGGGGGGGGGGGGTTAAAAGAGAGGGGGTTCAGAAAGGAAAAGCCTCTCATAGCAGGCCTTCTGACAGGGTGCGGGAAAAAAATGAAAATTGTGCGCTTTTTTGGAGGCGAATTGTGCGGGACAAAAAGTCAATTGTGCGGGTAATTGTGCGGGATTGCACTCGAAGGCTGTTTTGAGTGTGTTGCTTTCCCGTAGCATTCTGTCCTTTCCAGATGTGTGCAGCAGACTCCAAATGTTTGTCAATTTTGTGTTTCCTGGTGTGATCGATAACGATGTTACATGTCGAGCAGAAAAGAAAGCCGTCGTCTGCATGAAGCGTTCCCGTTCCATATGAAATTTTGCCGGCGACGCGACTGCCAGTAATTGCCAGCTACTTAAATATATATTTCATCAGCTACGTACTCTTGACTAGAAAAAACTGAATCAATTTGAGTTCGCCAGTAAAAGCTACTGTCAATGGAAGCAGTGTTTTCTTATTTCACTATGATTTACGAAAATTATAATATCTGATAAACCGTCCGTCCTGTAAGTGCCAAGAAAGAAAGATTTATTTTCACTTTGCATGAGAAAGCCACATGGCCAGCCACCTTATTTAACAACACCCGTGATTCGTTATTTGAAAACAAAAGCTCGGCACAAACCGCCAACGAAAAATTGAGTTAGAAGTAGACTAGTGCCCAGGACAGCCCAGACTACGGTAAGAACGCCTTGTTGTTTGGGTAACGCAATCGACGAGTTGTTTTTGAAGGTAAATAGTCTGAAAATAGTCTAAAAATATTCTAGAAATCTTGATACTCAATAGAAATACCCGTTTTAATTAAAATTTCAAGTAAACATTTCCGTATTGTGCGGGATTTTGCGAATTTTCTCGGATTGTGCGGTATTGTGCGGGTTTGACCGAATTGTGCGGTTCCGCACCCGCGCACCCTGTCAGAAGGCCTGTCATAGTAGTAAGAATAACATAGCATCTGCAGTTCACAAATAATACATAAAACATACTATGTGAAAATACAACATTGATGAAATAAAAGAAAAAATTGCCTTCTGCCTCAGCCAATCAGCATTCAGTAATTCTGCTCCGTATGTGATAAACATACTTACATTTTGAGAGAGGATTTCAATCTTGCTTAAAAACTCTAAAAGTTCGGGCTTCTACCATCTGCTGGTTATCAGAGCGCTGGGCCAGATTGAATCTATTTTATTTCCAGCTTGTCAAACCATCGGTCTCGAGCTTAATGCAATGAAACGATGAGGAGTACAGGAAATCTCAATTGCAACACGATCTGTGCATGTACATCTTACTATGTATACATGGTGTTACATGGAGCCAAAAGTGTACGTGTTGTAAACAGTAAGCTTACTTAATGAGCCAAATTTCAGAAAATTGCCAAAAAAGCTCCGCAGATTGACGGAAAGTGTGACGCCAATGTATAGCGCAATAAATAGGAAAATGCTTAGCGATGATTCTGAGTAAAATGGAATTCACTTTCTTACCTTTTTCAGTTTCGTTCGTGTCGGAAGAGGATTGTTTCGCGTCATCTTGTGCGATCGAAGTATCTCGCTTTTCACCCGGTCTTCTCAGCGGTCCTTGATAATCCTTAGATGTTATGTCTTTCTTTCCAGGCATATTCAATCTTTACAATTCCTTCGCGTTTTGATTCACGAAACCATCATTTAGTGCGGAATCAGCACAACAACTACAGATTGGAGCTTTCCAGAGAACAGGTTCCTCCTTCATGTTACGCTTACGCGAAATAGATATAACTTGCGTGTATGGGTAACAGAGTATTACAGCGCGCATACACGTACTACCCTGTATACCCCTGTACACAATGTATACCCAGGTACACCCTGTATTCCCCTGTACACCCTGTATTCCCCTGTACACCCTGTATTCCCCTGTACACCCTGTATTCCCCTGTACACCCTGTATTCCCCTGTACACCCTGTATTCCCATGTACACCCTGTATTCCCATGTACACCCTGTACTCCCACGTACACCCTGTATTCCCATGTACACCCTGTATTCCCCTGTACACCCTGTATTCCCATGTACACCATGTATTCCCCTGTACACCCTGTATTCCTATGTACACCCTGTATTCCCATGTACACCCTGTATTCCCCTGTACACCCTGTATTCCCATGTACACCCTGTATTCCCATGTACACCCTGTATTCCCATGTACACCCTGTATTCCCATGTACACCCTGTATTCCCACGTAAACCCTGTATTCCCCTGTACACCCTGTATTCCCACGTACACCCTGTATTCCCATGTACACCCTGTATTCCCATGTACACCCTGTATTCCCCTGCACACCCTGTATTCCCATGTACACCCTGTATTCCCTTGAACACCCTGTATATCCATGTACACCCTGAATTCCCCTGTACACCCTGTATGCCCATGTACACCCTGTATTCCCATGTACACCCTGTATTCCCTTGTACACCCTGTATTCCCCAGTACACCCTGTATTCCCATGTACACCCAGTATTCCCATGTAAAACCTGTATTCCCACGTCGCCCTGTATTCCCATGTACACCCTGTATTCCCATGTACACCCTGTATTCCTTGTACACCCTGTATTCCCCAGTACACCCTGTATTCCCATGTACACCCTGTATTCCCATGTACACCCTGTATTCCCATGTACACCATGTATTCCCATGTACACCCTGTATTCCCATGTACACCCTGTATTCCCTGTACACCCTGTATTCCCCTGTACACCCTGTATTCCCGGTACACCCTGTATTCCCATGTACACCCTGTATTCCCATGTACACCCTGTATTCCCATGTACACCCTGTATTCCCCTGTACACCCTGTATTCCCATGTACACCCTGTATTCCCATGTACACCCTGTATTCCCTGTACACCCTGTATTCTCATGTACACCCTGTATTCCCATGTACACCCTGTATTCCTATGTACACCCTGTATTCCCTTGTACACCCTGTATTTCCTGTAAACCCTGTATTCCCATGTACACCCTGTATTCCTATGTACACCCTGTATTCCCATGTACACCCTGTATTCCCATGTACACCCTGTATTCTTCCTTACACCCTGTATTCCCATGTACACCCTGTATTCCCATGTACACCCTGTATTCCCTTGTACACCCAGTATTCCCTGTACACCCTGTATTCCCATGTACACCCTGTATTCCCATGTACACCCTGTATTCCCATGTACACCCTGTATTCCCTGTACACCCTGTATTCCCACGTACACCCTGTATTCCCACGTACACCCTGTATTCCCATGTACACCCTGTATTCCCATGTACACCCTGTATTCCCTTGTACACCCTGTATTCCCACGTACACCCTGTATTCCCATGTACACCCTGTATTCCCTTGTACACCCTGTATTTCCTGTAAACCCTGTATTCCCATGTACACCCTGTATTCCTATGTACACCCTGTATTCCCATGTACACCCTGTATTCCCATGTACACCCTGTATTCTTCCTTACACCCTGTATTCCCATGTACACCCTGTATTCCCATGTACACCCTGTATTCCCTTGTACACCCAGTATTCCCTGTACACCCTGTATTCCCATGTACACCCTGTATTCCCATGTACACCCTGTATTCCCATGTACACCCTGTATTCCCTGTACACCCTGTATTCCCACGTACACCCTGTATTCCCACGTACACCCTGTATTCCCATGTACACCCTGTATTCCCATGTACACCCTGTATTCCCTTGTACACCCTGTATTCCCACGTACACCCTGTATTCCCTTGTACACCCAGTATTCCCTGTACACCCTGTATTCCCATGTACACCCTGTATTCCCATGTACACCCTGTATTCCCATGTACACCCTGTATTCCCTGTACACCCTGTATTCCCACGTACACCCTGTATTCCCACGTACACCCTGTATTCCCATGTACACCCTGTATTCCCATGTACACCCTGTATTCCCTGTACACCCTGTATTCCCACGTACACCCTGTATTCCCACGTACACCCTGTATTCCCATGTACACCCTGTATTCCCATGTACACCCTGTATTCCTTGTACACCCTGTATTCCCCAGTACACCCTGTATTCCCATGTACACCCTGTATTCCCATGTACACCCTGTATTCCCATGTACACCATGTATTCCCATGTACACCCTGTATTCCCATGTACACCCTGTATTCCCCTGTACACCCTGTATTCCCATGTACACCCTGTATTCCCATGTACACCCTGTATTCCCTGTACACCCTGTATTCTCATGTACACCCTGTATTCCCATGTACACCCTGTATTCCCATGTACACCCTGTATTCCCTTGTACACCCTGTATTTCCTGTAAACCCTGTATTCCCATGTACACCCTGTATTCCTATGTACACCCTGTATTCCCATGTACACCCTGTATTCTTCCTTACACCCTGTATTCCCATGTACACCCTGTATTCCCATGTACACCCTGTATTCCCTTGTACACCCAGTATTCCCTGTACACCCTGTATTCCCATGTACACCCTGTATTCCCATGTACACCCTGTATTCCCATGTACACCCTGTATTCCCTGTACACCCTGTATTCCCACGTACACCCTGTATTCCCACGTACACCCTGTATTCCCATGTACACCCTGTATTCCCATGTACACCCTGTATTCCCTTGTACACCCTGTATTCCCACGTACACCCTGTATTCCCATGTACACCCTGTATTCCCTTGTACACCCTGTATTTCCTGTAAACCCTGTATTCCCATGTACACCCTGTATTCCTATGTACACCCTGTATTCCCATGTACACCCTGTATTCCCATGTACACCCTGTATTCTTCCTTACACCCTGTATTCCCATGTACACCCTGTATTCCCATGTACACCCTGTATTTCCTTGTACACCCAGTATTCCCTGTACACCCTGTATTCCCATGTACACCCTGTATTCCCATGTACACCCTGTATTCCCATGTACACCCTGTATTCCCTGTACACCCTGTATTCCCACGTACACCCTGTATTCCCACGTACACCCTGTATTCCCATGTACACCCTGTATTCCCATGTACACCCTGTATTCCCTTGTACACCCTGTATTCCCACGTACACCCTGTATTCCCTTGTACACCCAGTATTCCCTGTACACCCTGTATTCCCATGTACACCCTGTATTCCCATGTACACCCTGTATTCCCATGTACACCCTGTATTCCCTGTACACCTTGTATTCCCACGTACACCCTGTATTCCCACGTACACCCTGTATTCCCATGTACACCCTGTATTCCCATGTACACCCTGTATTCCCACGTACACCCTGTATTCCCACGTACACCCGTATTCCCATGTACACCCTGTATTCCCATGTACACCCTGTATTCCCTTGTACACCCTGTATTCCCACGTACACCCTGTATTCCCATGTACACCCTGTATTCCCATGTACACCCTGTATTCCCTGTACACCCTGTATTCTCATGTACAGCTTGTATTTACCTGTACACCCTGTATTCCCCGTACACCCTGTATTCCCTGTACACCCTGTATTCCCTCTACACTTTGTTTACCCAGTATTCACCCTTTCTACCCATGTAATGATAATGATAATAATGATAAAAATAATAATAATAATAATAATAATAATAATAATAATAATCAGTTTATTTAAGTCTTAAATCTAATTAGCCAAGGTATTTAGTCATTCAAATTATATTAAGAATTACTTTTTTAATAAATCCAAGGTAATGAAAATAGAATGGAGAGGGGAAGTAATTAGTGCCCTAAATAAAATTTAATTATTAATATCTATAGTTTTTTACAAAACATATAAGCACACACACAGAGACACACACAAGTATACATCATGGCACAAAACAGGGTACTGAGCACAATAATATTTGAAACTTGCTTTTCTAAAAAGGAGTTTTAAAAATTTTAGTAACGTCAATAATAACTCGAGAATATTTCTTTTCAATTGCATTGATCCTTTTATCTGTAGGACTTTTGCTTCTTTTGATTATGATTTAATGTTAAATCAACATTATCAGTTTAAGTTTTAATTAGTTGGATATCTTTTACAATTTCAAACTTAGATTAAGAGGTAATACCATGTATATATATGGGAATACCGGAATAAATTGTTGTTGATGTTATTTCCTTTCCCTTGTAGACCTTGTATTCCCATGTACACCTCTGATATTCTATGAATTGCGTCTTTGAGAGTCAAGTACAGACTTCCGTAACAGTGTCCAGCTGCATATATCACAAATATATTTCAATCAGCCCGATGATCCTGGTTTTAATCCTAAACTGTACGTGAAATCAGGCTGGAATCCTCCACGGGACAGAGTCATCTAACGAACGGACACGGGACACGGAACACGGGACAGAGTCATCTAACGAACGGAATAGATTGCGTGAGATCAAGAAAGATCCTACGGTTCGTGTCTTAGCAAAGGAGTAAAACCTTGGACCTGCTCCTATCTCCACAGAATGGATAGAACAAGAAACTCTCAAGCACCTATTAATGACACTAAATCTTATGCTAAAGCCACCAACCAAAGATGACTGGAAATTCATACGTCAAAGATGCTTGCGACAGGAGAAAAATTTATTAAAAGTTACTCTAGCTTTCTACCTCCAAATTCTTACAAGTTTCTTCGTAGTCCTGATGATAATTCTAAGAGCCTTGATTTAGCTGGGAGACCTATCGCATCTTCTCATTCTTTCATCACCAGGCATATTGGTATTTTTTGTAGATTAGTTAGTTAAGGTGGGGTTTTCTTGAATTAGAGTGAAATTTTAAGGAGTGTAACTTGAAGGAATTGAATGGCAAAAAACAAAATGAAACACAACCTGACAGTTGACACCCCCAAGAAAGGCACTCCAGGTTAGTATAATATTGCTTCAAACGCGAACAAGAAATTTAAGTTAAATCCACGTTCAGAGAGGAAAAAAAGATCTTCAGGTGACCCCCGCCTTAGACCATCTTTTAGCAAACCTACGATATTACGTGACCCCGGCGAACTGATCAAATGTCTACCCACAAATGGCGGATGTGTCATCACTTTACCGGAACACTGACACTAAGAAGGCTATTATTGCTCTTGACCTCTTGCTCCGTAAGGGTAAGGTAACGCAAACCACTCCATTGGGTCAGTTAACTGTATTTGAGAATAATTACCTCAAATTAGAATGCACCTGTGACATATACCATTATACGCACGGTATCGTTATGGGTATATAGCGACAAGTGCATTTGTGTAACTGGCGAGCGAAGCTTAGGGAGCTGAGCGGGGGACTGCCTCGCTCACCGGTGTTGTTTTTGTTATTATTATTATTATTATTATTATTATTATTATTATTATTGTTATTATTATTGTTGTTATTATTATTATTATTATTATTATTATTATTATTATTATTATTATTACTTATAATTCTTGGCTTGCTTGTTTAGTCTCTGAAGCACCGGGGCCAACCCATGGGCCTCAGGTACCACAGAGTTCACTTGATTGACAGGACCCTTCTGAGGATGCGAGCTGTTCCCAGAAGGGTAATTTTTTGGAGCTCATCAATGCTGACTGTGCCTGGGATTTTGCCAATGTACTTTTCCAGTCCCTTCTTAATGACCCCTAGTGCACCAATGACAACTGGTATCGTCTCTGTTCCCATTTTCCACATTCTTTCGATTTCAATTTCTAAGTCTTTATACATTATACTCAGAGAGTTTCTTGACTACCTGAACGGATGTATTTCTGTCTGATGGAACTGCCATATCTATAATCTGACATTTCTGATTCGTGTGATCTCTGATTATGATATCTGGTTTATTAGCCGCTATTTCTCTGTCAGTATGAATTGACATATTCCACAGAATCGTTGCTTCTCTACAACAGTATCCGGTTTGTGGTAGTACCACTTGTCAGTTGTCTTGATATCATAGCTCTGGCACACCTTCCAATGGATGTATGATGCTGCGTTATCATGCCTCTGAATGTATATGTATTCAGTTTTGGCAAGTTCTGGGCAGCCAGATAAGACGTGATCGATAGATTCATCAAACTTGCCACACATCCTACATAATGGGTGAGTACCATCTTTAATGATGATGATGATGATTGTTATTATTATTTAACAATTCATTCAATATTTACCAAAAATTTATTATTATTATTATTATTATTATTATCATTATCATTATCATTATCATTATCATTATCATTATCATTATCATTATCATTATCATTATCATTATCATTATCATTATCATTATCATTATCATTATTATTGTTGTTGTTATTATTATATTTTTTTTTCGCCACTTTCCTTCTGTTCGCTCCTTAGCCCCTTTGCGGAGACTGGTCCCAGGCTACGATAGAATTGTATGCTAAACATCTTACTCTTTACAAGCGATTTATTAACGATATATTTGTCATCTGGGATGGGATGCGGGCGAATCTATGATAATTTATGAGTGCTACTAATACTAAGGATGGACGCATTAAGATAACGTATGAAAGAAGCGATTCTAAGATTTCCTTTCTAGATTTGTTTGTTTTCTAAGCCTTCATACTAAACGCTGCAATACTCTTATTTTCAGAAACCGCTTCATAAATATTTGTACATACCTTTTGAATCATTTCACCCCACTAGCGCCATTCAGATTAGCAATAAGCATTTATAAAAGAACTTTTGCGGTACGCCCGAAATAGATCCTGCGCGTATTTGTGTGTGGTTGTCTTTAGCTGTTCGCACCCTAATTTTAACGTGATTTGTACTGTAAACATTAAGTATCTTGTGAAAACTGAACTTGTGAAAGCTGTAATGGCTAGTCTGACAACTGTTGTTTCGTCGCCGCCAAGCGACTCTTCAGAGACCTTCCTGATATCTGGCAAACTCGTTGAACATCTCGCTCAAAGTCCCGTTTGCAATCAGTTCAGCACAAGCAATCTGGACTTATATCGCACAAGGATTCCCGACAGTTATTCACAAGTTTTCACAATTGTTACAATGCTCTCGTGAACTGATTGCGAACGTAAACGTAAAGCTTGTCACTCCAGCCACATCCCACAAGCCTTACGTTTTCACTGCTTGTTTTATGGATATGTGGGTACTTGAGCCTGAGCATTAGCTATGCCATGCTGATGAGGCCTAACAAGGCCGAAACAGCTGTCCATGGCTGCTAATGCTTGGGCTCAATCTTTGCTTTGGTAGATTTAAGGGGTAATGCCCGCTACCATGTGGCCTTAGTGCCTTTAGAGAGGCTTCAGCTTACCAAATCACATTAATTTGTGAGGTATATCCTTGTCACTCCAGCCACATCCCACAAGCTTTACGTTTTCACTGCTTGTTTTATGGATATGTGGGTACTTGAGCCTGAGCATTAGCTATGCCATGCTGATGAGGCCTAACAAGGCCGAAACAGCTGTCCATGGCTGCTAATGCTTGGGCTCAATCTTTGCTTTGGTAGATTTAAGGGGTAATGCCCGCTACCATGTGGCCTTAGTGCCTTTAGAGTGGCTTCAGCTTACCAAATCACATTAATTTGTGAGGTATATCCTTGTCACTCCAGCCACATCCCACAAGTTTTACGTTTTCACTGCTTGTTTTATGGATATGTGGGTACTTGAGCCTGAGCTATAACGTTCGCTATCGCTAGTGGTATTAGATCGCCCAGTGGCCCTGAAAATATTCCCGGTTGACTGAAACGGTCTGCTTCAGAAACAATGTTTGCCTCACTTGGCAAAAATGACTGATAAAAATCCACTCGTTCTCCTTTCAACTCTTGAACTACTTGGCGCCTAAGAATACTGGCAATACAAGAGACTGACGAAGACACATCTATTCCAACCTGTTCCTTAAGATGTGACATGAATAGCGATGGTTTGTCTTCCGCGTTCAAACTCATCATTTGCTGCAACTGCAATGCCACTGCAGTAAATAGACAATTGCCGTCACCAGTTACTTCTGCAATGCCAAATCCCCAGGTCGAGGCTAGATCGGTGAGTCTTTTTCTTTCACTTCCAGTTGCTGCTTCGCCCACTTCGCTAGGTGCTGTTTCATTTCCTGGTGATGTTCTCAGTTTAAGTGGTCTAACTTAGGTGATAAGTTTTTGAAAATTGAAACGCTTCGTCCCCAGCTTTTCCTCAACAATCTTGCTCATTTTCCACCATTGTAAGGCGTCTCTTAGAATAACAGGATTTTGCACATCAGTGTTTGAACGGTTCTCCGTATCTTCCGCATCGCTACAACTTTCCTCATTAGTCCTCTGAATCAGTGTGGTTAGACGGGTTTGTATTTGGGAAATGTTGCGTACGGATATTGTTTTCAAATTTATCATTTTCCTATCATTAGTGTTCTCAATTTGAATCGCGTTTTTTTTCTTCAGCTTTGTTGCTGGTTCCACCCTTCTGCTGAATTTTTGTTAGCAACATAGTCTTGGCATTGCTTATGAGCATGTCATCTATTGATGGCAAGGTTTCATCGCGTTTCCTGTTTGTATTAAACAAGGTCCTTTCAACACGGGTTCTTGCAAGATCTACTCCAATTCGGTTTGTCACTGTTGTTTTCTTTAGTTCTCTGTGCAGTCGCTCATTTCTTGTTGTCCCACAACCTGGGGGCATGCCTGACAAACATCCTTTTCTAATATGGCACTCAATATTCTTCAGTTCTTTTTCAATGTTTTTGTTGATAATAGAACAGCTGCCGCTTGAAATCGTAACCTTTATCCATTTGGTGATAAAGTTATTTAGATTGCGCAAAATCTCGTCAGGGGAAGGTGTTGTAAGTCTTCTCTCGTTGGCTTGATCTCTCTGGTCTCTAAAGACCAGTTACAAAGCTCTGTAAAGATATGGGAACGTTTCGATACCTTTCTTGTTATTCTTTGTACGGCGTGAAAGAAGTCCAACTTTACTGGGACGTTTGGAAAATACGAAGCCAGCAAGTGGTGCCATTTGCAGCAATTGTCTATATATATCCCTGGAAGGCTTACCCCTCGTTTGCTTACGTCAGACGACAGAGCCTCAAAAAGAGGTTTTACTTCATCAAAGCTCTCAGACATTGCGAATGACCATCTTACAACTTGCCCTTTCTCGTTGACTATGCAGAATAAAGATGTATACTGTGTAATCCACGAGCCATCTTCCTTTCTTTCGAATCCAATATTAGCAGCTGCCTTGAAGGTATGATCACAGCTAATCCACTTAGCATTTAACGAATTCATGGCAGACGTAAACAAGTGTTTCTTCTCGTCAAACTTGGTTATATAAACGCTTCTTATCAAGTTGTCACTCGGGCAAGGGAAATAACTGTCAAGAACTTGAAATCTCAACTCCTTTTGTGACTGTGTGAAACCAATTTCGTGCGCGTGTCCTGTGTCAGTAAAAAAGCGTAGCAACCTGTTTCTTATTGTTCTTTTATACCTTTCTTTAATGAGATCTTCCACTGTAGATATTGCTAATCCTCTGCCTAACAAATCTTCAATCTCATCAGACAAACGGACGGTAATTCCAGACCTGTGTGTGAGAAGAAATGGTGGGCACATATAAGCCTCTGATACGCCGTGGCAATAGCTTGCAGGAATATTATGTCCATGCTCGCATTTATAAACTTTGCTGACTAGTAATAGTGGACTTTCGACGTCGAACAACATTCATTTGTTCATGAACTGTGGGAATTCGAGTACAGATTCCGGCACCTCTGGCAAGATCCAGATCCATCAAGTTGTTTGTTCTATAATCATTGTGGTTATTATTATTATTATTATTATTATTATTATTATTATTATTATTTAAGTAATATATGAATTGTAAACAGTTTACTTAACCGCCACTTTGCAGAAATGCAGCCGTCAGAAAAAAGAAAGAAAAAAAGGAAGAAAAAACTGTAGCATCCTTTGCCGATATTTGCCACAGTTCGTGTTTTACCTGAAACGGAATTTCTGGATCACCTCAGAATTTTGAAGTATAAAAGTTATATTATTTACCTTGCATCAAAGTTCTCGTTGACATGACCAGCGCAAGTCATATTTATTCACAATTAGCGCAAATTAATGATCATCAATAAAGTTGAGCATTTGTTGTCATATTTTTTTGCGATGCCAGTGCCATCAATTCAATGATAAGATAAATTATTGTTTACTTTGTAAGGAATATAACGTATGGAAATAATTTTATCTATTTGAAATTTATTTAACTTCAAGGTTGTTGCAAATGGCTGATCATTTTGAGAAAATAAGTTGAATGTGTAAGTCATTGTATTAAAAACAATGAAAACGTGATCATTCTCAGCATACGAGATTCTTAATTGTTGAAGACGTTGGGTTACCTCTTGTTGAAGATGCTGACTTGCCTTGCCTTGTCAGAAGAGCGAAAGACAAAGCTATTGGTAGCCTGTGTACATCCGCCTCCTCCCCTCAAATTTAGGCTAAGCTCTTCGGAAACTCTGCTCGCAGGGTAATGTTGTTTGCTTTTAGTACAAACTCCCACCCACTCGGTCAAAATAGCAAATAAATGCCCCCTCTCCAAGACGAATAAGCACCTTCCTACCCTCCCCATCGCTTCCTTAAATAGTAGAGATACAAGGAACACCTGTTGCTTTCGTCATGCAGTTAATTTATAATCTTAGAAACTTTAACTATGGTAGCAGCATCAGCACATGTAGGAGAACAGTTTACTTTCCGTTATTATAAATTCAGTTCCAGTTATTTCTATCTCTAATTGCGCCTGCAGAGTTTTTTATGTGCATTAACCAAAATAAAGTTGCAGTTCGTTGGAAGAAAACGCACCCTCGCCCCTTGATTAAGCGCCCTCATTCCAATATACAAGAGCCCGGGCGCTTATTCGAAGAAATACCGGGTAATAAGAGTCACATTATAGTTATACCTAAATACAAAGGTTAAAGCTCAGCGATCTCAGAGATGGTAATTTGGGATTGTTGCTTTCAACGCGTCTTCCGCATTCTACTGATCCACGTTAAGCGTAGGAAACTTAATCTTTGCCAAATTTCGATGCATTTGAACGCAGACATCGAACACTGAACGCAGTACGACAATTCTTAGGTATCAACATTTAACGTATCGCTTATTGCACCTTATTCGACCTAAAGTGGTCTTAAAGTCCGCCAACCATGTAAATAATATCATGATATTAGTTTCTCAAGATGAAGAAACAAGCTCTGATCCGCTTTACATATTTTTCTGACCACAGTCAACATCCAACAAAAGCAATTTCTCTATTTCCGAAGGGCCAGTGTATTACCGCTACATTTTTCTTTAAGCGAATGATACACTGTTCACTACTTGTTGAACAACAAATGTTACAGCTGCTGTTCAACAAATCTGAAATGTCGTTTAACACTGACGGCATGTCTAATTCACGGAACCCACGGAACCTACGGAACCCACCGGGAACCGCCTTTTGTGTAAATGTTTCGTCATCTCTTTTACTGATGTTTTGTTTCATTCAAAAATAGTCAGAATACCACGTGGGCAATGGGGAGAACAATAATGATAAAAATAAATAAGACAATAATAAAAACTTTTTTAATGTGTCAATAATTACCTAATTTACACATAGTGTCTATGTATTTTCAGAAAATGCGTCTGTTTCTGCAAGAAGTTGTAGCCTGCGTTGCGATTCAGTGCCGTAGCAAGACATTTTAAATTACCTTATTGTGTTTGAATTCTCTTTAAACTGATGTTTTCGTAAGCTAGAAGAATTTAATCTGTACGGTTCCTTAGCCGAAATTAGAATTGACCGAAAATATAAGCGAACGAAATCTTCCTTTGAGAAAATGACATTAAACAGACGAACAGACTGAGTGTACTAGGAATACAGGGTGTGCATGGGTAAACGGGGTTTACAAGAGAAAAATGGTCTACAGCAACTACAGGGTGTACAGGGATTACAGTGTGTAAATGGGCATACAGGATGTACAGGGGAATACAAGGTGTAGATGGGTAAAAGAAAATGAAAGGTGTACAAGAGTAAACAGTGTACAGTGTACAGTGTACAGTGAACACAGGGTGTCTAGCGGAATACAGGGTCAATATGGGTAAATAGAGTGTACATGAACATACAGGGTGTACAGGGGAATACAGCGTCTACATGGGAATACAAGGTGTACATGAAAATACATGGTGTACAAGGGTAAACAGGGTGTACATGGGAATACAGGGTGGACAAGGGAATACAGGGTGTACGTGGGAATACAGGGTGTACATGGGTATACATGGTGTACATGGATATACACGGTGTACATGAGAATACAGGGTGTACATAGGAATACAGGGTGTACAGCGGAATACAGGGTGTACATGGGAATACAGGGTGTACATGGGAATACAGGGTGTACATTAGAATACAGGGTGTATATGAGAATACAGGGTGTACATGGCAATACAGGGTGTACATGAGAATACAGGGTGTACATGAGAATACAGGGTGTACATGGGAATACAGGGTGAACATGGGAATACAGGGTGTACATAGGAATACAGGGTGTACATGGGAATACAGCGTGTACAGGGGAATACAGGGTGTACATAGGAATACAGGGTGTACATAGGAATACAGCGTGTACAGGGGAATACAGGGTGTACATAGGAATACAGGGTGTACATAGGAATACAGGGTGTACAGGGATTACAGGGTGTACATGGGAATACAGGGTGTACATGGGAATACAGGGTGTACATGGGAATACACGGTGTACATAGGAATACAGGGTGTACATAGGAATACAGGGTGTACAGGGGAATACAGGGTGTATATGGGAATACAGGCTGTACATGGGAATACAGCGTGTACATGAGAATACAGCGTCTATATGGGAATACAGGGTGTACGTGAGAATACAGGGTGTATATGGGAATACAGGGTGTACATGAGAATACAGGGTGTACATGGGAATACAGGGTGTACATGAGAATACAGGGTGTACATGGGAATACAGGGTGAACAGGGGAATACAGGGTGTCCATGGGAATACAGGGTGTACATGGGAATACAGGGTGTACAGGGGAATACACGGTGTACAGGGGAACACAGGGTGTACATGGCAATACAGGGTGTACATGGGAATACAGGGTGTATGTGGGAATACAGGGTATACATGGGAATACAGGGTGTACAAGGGAATACAGGGTGTACATAGGAAAATGGGTGTACATGGGAATACAGGGTGTACGTGGGAATACAGGGTGTACGTGGGAATACAGGGTGTACATGGGAATACAGGGTGTACAGGAATTACAGGGTGTACATGGGAATACATGGTGTACAGGGATTACAGGGTGTACATGGGAATACCGGGTGTACAGGGGAATACAGGGTGCACATGGGAATACAGGGTGTACATGGGAATACAGGGTGTACGTGGGAATACAGGGTGTACATGGGAATACAGGGTGTACATGGGAATACAGGGTGTACATGGGAAAACAGGGTGTACAGGGATTACAGGGTGTACATGGGAATACAGGGTGTACAGGGGAATACAGGGTGCACATGGGAATACAGGGTGTACATGGGAATACAGGGTGTACGTGGGAATACAGGGTGTACATGGGAATACAGGGTGCACATGGGAATACAGGGTGTACAGGGGAATACAGGGTGTACATAGGAATACAGGGTGCACATGGGAATACGGGGTGTACGTGGGAATACAGGGTGTACGTGGGAATACAGGGTGTACGTGGGAAACAGGGTGTACAGGGAATACAGGGTGTACGTGGGAATACAGGGTGTACGTGGGAATACAGGGTGTACGTGGGAATACAGGGTGTACATGGGAATACATGGTGTACAGGGATTACAGGGTGTACATGGGAATACAGGATGTACAGGGGAATACAGGGTGCACATGGGAATACAGGGTGTACATGGGAATACAGGGTGTACGTGGGAATACAGGGTGTACATGGGAATACAGGGTGTACATGGGAATACAGGGTGTACATGGGAATACAGGGTGTACAGGGATTACAGGGTGTACATGGGAATACAGGGTGTACAGGGGAATACAGGGTGCACATGGGAATACAGGGTGTACATGGGAATACAGGGTGTACAAGGGAATACAGGGTGTACATGGGAATACAGGGTGCACATGGGAATACAGGGTGTACAGGGGAATACAGGGTGTACATAGGAATACAGGGTGCACATGGGAATACGGGGTGTACGTGGGAATACAGGGTGTACGTGGGAATACAGGGTGTACGTGGGAAACAGGGTGTACAGGGATTACGGGGTGTACATGGGAATACATGGTGTACAGGGATTACAGGGTGTACATGGGAATACAAGGTGTACAGGAGAATACAGGGTGCACATGGGAATACAGGGTGTACATGGGAATACAGGGTGTACATGGGAATACATGGTGTACAGGGATTACAGGATGTACATGGGAATACAGGGTGTACATGGGAAAACAGGGTGTACATCGGAATACAGGGTGTACATGGGAATACAGGGTGTACGTGGGAATACAGGGTGTACATGGGAATACAGGGTGTACAGGGATTACAGGGTGCACATGGGAATACAGGGTGTACGTGGGAATACAGGGTGTACATGGGAATACAGGGTGTACATAGGAATACAGGGTGTACATGGGAATGCAGGGTGTACATAGGAATACAGGGTGTACATGGGAATACAGGGTGTACAGGGATTACAGGGTGTACATGGGAATACAGGGTGTACGAGGGAATACAGGGTGTACATAGGAATACAGGGTGTACATGGGAATACAGGGTGTACAGGGATTACAGGGTGTGCATGGGAATACAGGGTGTACATGGGAATACAGGGTGTACGTGGGAATACAGGGTGTGCATGGGAATACAGGGTGTACATGGGAGTACAGGGTGTACATGGGAATACAGTGTGTACATGGGAATATGGGGTGTACAGGGATTACAGGGTGTACATAGGAATACAGTGTGTACATGGGAATTAATACAGGGTGTACAGGGATTACAGGGTGTACAGGGAATACAGGGTGTACATGGGAATACAGGGTGTATGGGGGAATACAGGGTTTACATAGGAATACAGGGTGTACATGGGAATACAGGGTGTACATGGGAATACAGGGTGTACGTGGGAATACAGGGTGTGCATGGGAATACAGGGTGTACATGGGAGTACAGGGTGTACATGGTAATACAGTGTGTACATGGGAATACAGGGTGTACATGGGAATACAGGGTGTACGTGGGAATACAGGGTGTACATGGGAATACAGGGTGTACATGGGAATACAGGGTGTACATGGGAATACAGGGTGTACGTGGGAATACAGGGTGTACATGGGAGTACAGGGTGTGCATGGGAATACAGGGTGTACATGGGAGTACAGGGTGTACATGGTAATACAGTGTGTACATGGGAATACAGGGTGTACATGGGAATACAGGGTGTACGTGGGAATACAGGGTGTACATGGTAATACAGTGTGTACATGGGAATACAGGGTGTACAGGGATTACAGGGTGTACATGGGAATACAGGGTGTACATGGGAGTACAGGGTGTACATGGGAATACAGTGTGTACATGGGAATATGGGGTTTACAGGGATTACAGGGTGTACATAGGAATACAGTGTGTACATGGGAATTAATACAGGGTGTACAGGGATTACAGGGTGTACAGGGAATACAGGGTGTACATGGGAATACAGGGTGTACGTGGGAATACAGGGTGTACATGGTAATACAGTGTGTACATGGGAATACAGGGTGTACAGGGATTACAGGGTGTACATGGGAATACAGGGTGTACATGGGAGTACAGGGTGTACATGGGCATACAGGGTGTACAGGGGAATTCATGGTGTACATGGAAATACAGGGTTTTCAAGGGAGTACAGGGTGTACATGGGAATACAGGGTGTACATGGGAATACAGGGTGTACCTCATTATGGAGATGATATAGTTTATTATCCATATATGAAGGTTAAGTCTATTTCGCGTAAGCGTGACATGAAAAAGCAACCAGAGAACAAAAGCTATGCATCCTGGCCTCTGTAACCAACTACTTTCGAGAGGGACTGGGGTAGTTTATTCACTATTTTAAAAATTACCTTATGAATCACTTATAATATGCTTAAGTAGGTTGGGTCTGCCAAACCCTGATTCATGGGAGATTCTATAAAGTTTTAAGTTTAAATTTACCATAGCCTGGGATCGACGCGTTTGTGAGATTTGAGGGATTGTTCATTCTCGTAGCCAGAGTGATAGCACTCCATTCTCGACCCCAGAACTCGTCCCTTTTTCGCACGTCACGAGTTCTGGGATCGAGTATGTTGTGCTTCTTGACCAGCGGTCTGGAAATAAGCGACTCCCGAATTAATTAACGGCAAAAAATAAACAGGCTGATTATATAGTTTAAAAAAATAATATATAGTTTAAAAAGATATTGCGGGAGGCACAGCCTTCCTTCATCAGGGTGTTACAGAGTGTGTATGACCCTAAGGTAAAACGACGTTACATGCCCAAAACTATCGCACTTCCGGTTGAACTGTGCATGCTTGCAATGTTTCGTGCAACTTGTCTAGCAACGCCATTGTGAAACAGGTTGCACGAAACATTGTACCAAGTTCAACATACCTTCCGACGGCCCAAATCGTCGCGACACAAGTTGCACGAACCGTTGCAGAAAGTAGAGCTCGATTCTACTTTCTGCAACGGTTCGTACAACTTGGTACGAGATTGGGGATTCTTTCGGGAGAGAACGAACTAAAAAAAATGCCGAACCAAGTAAACTGCTGAGTATCTTTATAATTTGTGAACGAGTAATTTTAGAAACCCTTGGATCTTAAATTTTAAGAATTCTAAGAGAGCAAAATCGTACGTCACGTTCGTTTACTATAGTGTCCCCCCTACCCTCGCCGACATCACACTGAACCCCTCGCGTGGCACTCTCTATTCCAGTCTTTTCGAAAGTGAGCTAATCCCATCCCGTTTTTCAGTGCACTTGGCATTGGTCACAATTAATCGCCGAGTATCTTAATGTACACTTCCGGAAGTGTACATGACATCACTCCGGATGTGATGACATCACATCACTCATCATTCTGGAAATCTACTTCCGGAAGTGTACATTAAGATACTCGGCGATTAATTGTGACCAATGCCAAGTGCACTGAAAAACGGGATGGGATTAGCTCACTTTCGAAAAGAGCTTTGACGCAAACGTCATCAAAGTGGCATATCACACCGAAATCAAATAAAAGTGCATCCCACGTTGGAATCTTTTTATTACAAATATCAAACGTAGCCTTGCAAATCCTGTTCACTTCCATAGATCATTTTCACACACGGAACAAATCTCAGTACTTTACTCAATATTCCAACAATGAACCGTGGATGGTTTCCACACAAGTGATGTTTCCTTCACCAGAGTAAATCACATACGACTGATTTTCATAGATGACGTCAGTTCCGGTTTCATCCTCAAACCAACGGTCTTCATTCACGTCAAAGCCTTCCGCTGAAACATCCGCTGACCATGATGATGGCGGACTCAAGTTGAACTTTGCTTCAGAGGAGAAGTCTGCAATAGATTCAACTTTAATTAATAGTTTTGCTGTGGCTTTCTTGAAGTAGTAGTAGTAGTAGTAGTAGTAGTAGTAGTAGTAGCAGCAGCAGCAGCAGCAGCAGCAGCAGTGGTAGTATACTCACTCTGACTGCTTTAAAAAAATACAGTCAATCTACATCACTTGTGACCAGAGAATGAAATGATCGTCAATACGAATTCCATTTTGTAATGTCCTACATTTGAATATAATCTTGAAATCTTTCCGACAAACACCTGTTAACTGAAAAAAAATTCAACTGAAACACATAAGAAACAACTGATAGTTTTCAAATATTTCATTCTGTGATGTTAGAAAACGTAGCTTTATATCGTCAACAAACTAGGGAAAT
>JAEMWC010000029.1:1847500-1880000 GCA_016490735.1 Pachyseris speciosa
GTTATGATGTACAAGGATGGTCTAACTTTTGAGTCTGTGGGTGAAATCCTAAAGTGCGACCATTCAAATGAAAGCTACTGGGCAGTACTTTCCTGTGGTGCTGTTTATTATGCTGTGCAAGGTGGTTCTTAGTTTTGAGTCTATGGATAGAATCTGAAAGTGTAACCATTCAAATGAAAGCTACTGGGCAGTACTTTCCTGTGAACCTGATTCTTTATCATGCTGTACAGTGTTGATCCACGAAATATACCTTGTACTGATGTGCCTTTCACTGCTATTTTCTCAGCTGGCATGGTCTATATTCTGTAAGCAGATCGTTGTATAAAGCCTGGTTAGTGGCAGCTGATAAATCGTCTTTTGGCTTCTCTTGCAAAATTAAAGAAGTGAGATCCAGCCATTTTTCTTGGTTGTTCTTAACAAAACAATTATGCTACTGGTACTTGTTGGGTATGAGATGATTACAACCACCTCAGGACAATGTGCACCATCTCATATCCAACGCTCGCCCATGGAGTAATTGCTAAACATTATGTGTATAACTGTATGTATACCAGAATTCCTGATCATACCGGTCGGGGAAGTAATATCTGTAAAGCCTGGTTTCCATAAGATCTTAAGGGTCTGCGATCGGCGCCATGATCAGCGATCGGTCTGCGACACTTTGCAGACATCTGCGATCGGTGATCGGGAAAGTAGAACTAGGTTCTACTTTCCCGGTCATTCCGACCGTGTGCGCGCAGACCGCCGCCGGACGCCGGGGACACATGTTTTCATATGTGTCGCAGACCGATCGCCTATCATGGCGCCGATCGTGTCGCAGACCGATCGCAGACCCTTAAGATCATATGGAAACCAGGCTTAAGTGTCATGAATCGTAGCTGTTTCATCACCATCATCATAGTAGCCACTTCACTGCTCTATTTAACCAAAGAGGAAAATGAATGCAATAATTCAACCCAGTCCCGACAGTCGCCAGAATCTAACTTCTCCTTTAAACAACATTCAAAAGAAATTAATGTTTAATGAGTGTCTTTTATATCTGATATCGACAGAGCTTAATTTTTACGTCTGATTTTCTAGGCCAAAAGAAACCCCAAATCTAAATATTAGTGTTAGAATGGATAGATGTACAGCAAAACTTTTGAAAAAAAATTGCAATAGTCTACTGAGTTTCGAGTTCGCCATAACCGCTGAATAAAAGCATTGACAACGCATTTGCACACCGTCAGCCTCGACCTAAAGTGAAATATTCACAAATACCGGCGGGAAGGTGCCATAAACAATAGACAGAGCTGTGAACAGGTCATCTTCTCGCTTGAATTTGTGAATATTTTGCTTTAGATCGAGGCTAACCCTGTACAAATGCGTTCTCAGTACTTTTATTCAGCGGTCATGGCGAACCGGAAACTGGACTATTTACGTTTTATCAAGTCCTAATAGAGTACTAAAGTGATGACGTCACAAAAACTAAATTTTAGAAATTATGGGATTTGTTCGGATATTCAGAATGAACACGATAGAAAGGTCTACTTGCCAAAAGTCGTAATTTCCTTACAGTTTGAGAGCGAGATATTAGCACAGTTACGCTCTGTTGACTCCATACAAATCCTTCTAAATTTTACTCGGCTCAACGTTTTGAAGCGTGTAAAATTTAGAAGGATTTGTATGGAGTCAACAGAGCGTAACTGTTTTAAGATCTCAACGCCAATTTGCTTTCACTTTGTTAGGTTAGGTAGGTTTATTTCACAAATACATGGCAGCCCTCTAAGGGGCTGAATTGCGTATTTACAGTAATTGTAATAGAATATCTAATAATACGACAAATGTAAGAAGAATAATAAGCCTAAAAGTGAAATTGAACACTGTAGAATGCAGAACTTTCTGATTTTTGGCAAGTTAGCAATTTTCATCATGCTCTTTCTGAAAATCTCAATAAATCCCATAATTTCAAACATTCCAATATTTGTGATGTCACACTTTAGAACTCTATTTAACACTCAGCTGAGTCGCATATTTTAAACTTGATAAAACACTCTTGCTCGTTAATACATCTACTGAACTTCAATCTACAAGTAGATTTCACTGCCAATACACTGATCGTCACAATGAATTATCCTTACCTGGGCTTGTTACTGGGGTTAGATCATCATCTACATGTAAGATTGATTCATCCTGAAATATAAATATTATGGTGTCAGAATGCAGTTGCTGAGGCTCTAACCAATGTAAAAACAACTTATAATATATACCTAGATCAAAGCCACACCCACATTTTGAAAAGATAGACGTTTGCCCTTCCCTTCAGAAATTAGATCAGAAATTGAAATAACAGAACGAACTCATTTATTGGCATTGGCCCAGATCTCCCGAAACAAGTTGTTGACATGAAGAAAAAACTCATCCCTAAAATGATCGAGGCGAGGAAGAGAGGAAAGAGGGCAGCTTTCAGTAGGTCACAACCTTATATTTTATTTGTTGACGGTGAGAAATTTGTTAAAGCTGTACATATCACGCACAAGCATAATTTAAAAAACCCTGTGGCATCCAGGTAAAGGGACAATGCTCATTTTAAGAAGAAAAATTCCTTTGATTTCCTAAATTTTGCGTTGTTGGATAAAAACAGTTTATTAGTTGTTGTTATGAATTTAAAAGAAACATTGAGGGCTCTTCAGGTGGACTATGCAAATAAGGAGTACTCTTGAGACGACCCAATACGACATAGCGCTAATCAGTCTTTTATCACTGGCTACGTTTCAATCTTTTGTCTCTATGTTTGATGTGATGAGTGTTTTAATGTTAGTAATTCTGCTTATTGTTTTGGGAAGTACAAATACCCATGGGAGTACCAGCTGCTGCTCTGTTGGTTTCTGTTTTCACCTTTACAAATATCAATGGATAGCAATAGCCTAAAGTTTAAAATAATCTCGCTGAACGTTCGAGGTATACGAAATTTCGAAAAGCGAAAATCAATTTTCAATTGGTTAATGAAGCAAAATTCCGACATCTGTTTTTTGCAAGAAACATACAGCTCTGAGGATATTGAAAATCAATGGAAAAAACAATGGCCTGGAGACATATACTTCGCTCATGGCTCTACCCATAGTCGTGGGGTTGCTATCCTTATACGCAAATCCTTTGACTTTAAATTGCAATCTATTCAAACCGATAAGGAGGGGAGATTTTTATTTATAGAAGCAACAATTCAAGATGAGCCGTTCCTTTTGGTAAATATCTACGCCCCCAATAGTGTCACAAGCCAGTCTTTGTTCTTCCAATCATTGACCGAACTTCTTTGTGACGAGCAATACCAAGGGACTAATCAAAAAATTATATTAGGCGGGGACTTGAATATCACTTTCGACCCTGATCTAGACTGTTCGGGTGGAAAACCAGTGCTAAAAGAATCAGTGAAGTTTGTAGACGACATTTTGTTAAATAATGATTTAGTAGACATTAGGAGAATCCGTAATCCCGATACTAAAAAGTTTACTTGGAGACAAAAAAGCCCAATAATTCAAAGGCGATTAGACTACTGGCTTATAATTATAAGCGATTTGCTACAAGACGATGTAGCTAATGTAGACATTGTGACAGCAATCAAAATGGACCATTCCGCGATAACCCTTGAAATTAACAGCTTAAAAGATCAACAGCGTGGTCCCTCTTTCTGGAAGTTCAATAACAGCCTATTAGAAGACCCTCTGTATGCTCAGTACTTACGTGATGGTTTCCGGCCCAAAATGGCTTGACGAAATTAATTATTGTGATGATTTGAGAGTTAAATGGGACTGGATGAAATCAAGAGAAAATGAGGAAAGTATATCTTACAGTAAATCAAAAGCTAAGGAAAGGAGAAAGAAAATGCAAGATATTGAAAGAAAACTTAAGTTTTGTGAGGAGAAAATAGCGGAGACGCCCGCGCAGGAAAACTTAGCAAATCTTGAATCGGCTAAAGTGGAATATGAAAACGAGTACAATTATATTCTGAGGGGATCAATGATTCGTTCCCGTGCAACATGGCTTGAGCAAGGGGAAAAAAATAGTAAATACTTTTTGAATTTAGAAACAAGAAATAAGAAGAAAAGTTGCATAAGAAAACTGGTTCGGGACAACGATGAGGAGACCACTGATCCAAAAACCATAATGAATGAAATATACAACTTCTACTCAGACCTTTATGATGAAAAGCCCGGAATACGAACTGACTATACAAATTGTCCCTTCCTTCAGAACTCTTCGTCAATTACCAAGCTATCTGATTCAATACGCGATTTGTGCGAAGGTCAGTTAACATACTCAGAATGTTTTAAGGTTTTGTCGACATTTAGTAACAATAAAACGCCTGGGAATGATGGGCTTACAATTGAATTTTACAAATTTTTCCGGCCAGAACTCGGGACGCTATTAGTGGATTCACTTAATTATGCTTATTTTTATGGTGAACTATCAAATTCACAAAAGCAAGCCGTAATAACCTTAATATAGAAGAAAGACAAAGATAGGAGATGGATCAAAAATTGGAGACCAATCTCTCTAGTTAATGTGGATGTCACAATTGGCTTAAAAGCTATCGATCAAAGGTTAGAAAAGGTTTTACCTTACATTATTCACCATGATAAAAATGCCTTTGTCAAAGGGAGGACCATCTTCGATGCAGTGACAACAATTAGTGACATCATGGAATTCACAAGTGCGCGAGACTATCCAGGCATAATGACCGCTACAGACTTTGAAAAGGCCTTTGATTCTCTTAATTGGAACTTTGCTTCAAGATCATTAGAATCCTTTGGTTTCGGAGCATCATTCTTAGCATGGATTAGAACATTTTATAAGAACATAACCAGCTGTGTTGCTAATAACGGTTTTTTCACTCCTTCATTCAAACTCAAACGAGGTGTTCGACAAGGCGATCCATTATCTCCTTCACTTTTCATCATAGTACTTGAATTACTGGCGATATCTACACGAAACAATGGCCAAATTAAAGGTATCATGGTGGACGGGAATGAAATTAAATTAGTTACTTTTGCGGATGACATGACATCTTTTGTCTGTGACAAATCATCCCATAGCTCCCGTTTTGACACCCTAGAGTTGTTCGGTGCATACTCCGGATTAAAGATTAACCAAGACAAAACAGAAATCCTCCTACTCGGAAATATGAACATCAGCAGTTCAGAATTGGGGGTGAATGACATAAGCAAAGTTATAAAAATTTAGGGATCAATTTTTACAAAAAAACTACTCACTCTTCTACAAGCTCAATTTCGAATCAATTGAGAAATCTTTGAAAGGATTGTTAAACTGCTGGGATTGGAGAGGACTCATATTACTTGAGAAAATACAAGTCATTAAATCGTTTGCTATTCCCAAGATTTTATATAAAGTTACCCTTATCTCAAGAAATAAAGAGTTCATAAAGAAAATTAACACCTTATTATATTCTTTCGTATGGAAAGGAAAGGACAAAGTAAAGCGCACAGCATTGATTAACTCTATTGATAAAGGAGGTTTAAAAATGCCCGATATTGAGTCAATGATCTCGGCTCAAAGAATAATTTGCATCAAGAGGTATCTATCTCATGAGCCAGCTACATGGAATTTATTCTTAGATTTCTACCTTAAAAAAAAAAAGTCGGGGGAAATTCCTGTGTTATTGTAATTTCAGCTATCCTCGGCTTCCTATAGCACTCCCAGAGTTTTACAAAGAGTGTTTAGTGGCATGGACCTCTCTCAGCCAGGATAACCCTCTCTTAATCTCTGAAATAGCAAACCAAGTCATTTGGAATAACCGTTGTATTTGTATTGAATCTAAATCAATTTACAATCAAAGACTGATTGACTTCGGAATTGTTAAAATTGGCGACTTATGCGACTCAAGGGGAGAATTAAAGTCCAACAAGGAGCCATTTCATTCAATACTTTCTCCAATAGAACATTTCTTACTCTTTAGTATTTTTAGTGCAATTCCACAAGAGTGGCGGAAAACTTTAAGAGCGAATAAACTCTCTGTCCCCTTAAATACGAGAAATATAATTCCAGGTGCCTTTTATTTGCATATTAAAGAAAAAAAATACTAACTTGGAGAAGCTCAACTCAAAAGAAATCTACGATAGTTTTATTTCCAAAATATCCAACACGCCAACAGCACAAAAGAAATACGACGAAATTTTCAACACAAATACCTTTCAGTTAGATTGGGAAAAAATATATTTACTGCCTTACGAAACTACCTTGGACACAAAGCTAAGGGAATTCCAATACAAAATATTAAACAGAATATTGTATACAAACGACATGTTGTTTAAGCTTAAAAAAGTCGAATCTCCTCTGTGTGATTTTTGCGGAAATGAGATAGAGACTTTAGAACACCTCCTCTTCTATTGTGTTAAAGTACGTTGTTTTGGGGCGAATTGAAAGAATTGCTTAAATCTATGAAAATAACTGTTAATTCTTTCGAAAAAGTCGAATCTCCTCTGTGTCTAACTTTAATGTTTTAATGTCTTTGTTTTTGTGTTTTGTCAGGGCTCCATTTAAACTAGCTCTGCTAAATTGGATGCCCCTGGATAAATAAATAAATAAATAAATGAATAAATAAATAAAAGAAATTAAAGGCATTCTATTCGGAATTTTAGTCTCATCACACGGAGGTGTCCTACTTAACTATATTATCCTTGAAAGTAAATTTTTCATATATCGTAGTAAACTAACCAAGACCGCGTTATGTTTAACATCACTAGTTGCCAAGTTTAAAAGAACTTTCGAATCCGAACGCTTCATTGCGAGAAAAAATAATAAGTTAAACTTTCATTATGAAAAATGGAATCCACTACTTTCAATGATAGAGCAGTAGCCGGTACCGAAACAATTTTAACGTCTCCCGAACTCTTGTAGTTAGTGTAATGATCCATATTACTTATCGTAGAGTATGTATTTTTATTCCGTACTGTATGTAATTTGGTGCTTTTTATTCTCTTTTTTGTTTTCCCTTCTCATTTTAGCAATGTAAGTAGCGTTAGAACTATGTTAGTCTTGTGAAAAAAAAAAAAAAAAAAAAAAAAAAAAGAACAAACTCATTCCAGTGTGACTAATACTGGTACAACCAAGAGTAAGTATGTGAAAAATGAAAAAGCGCTGTCCCCTTAAGTCTTTTCAAGTTTTAAACAAGGATGCCTTAAAAGCCAGTCCGTCAACTGAATGAATACTGTAGCTGGAGTATTTGTATTTACCCATGGCAAGTGACACAATAGTACACCATGTCTCCTACACGAATACACGGTCTCCTGCACGAATAGTTTTTATCACGGTTGTTAGTATATTTAGGATATTTTTAATTTTTATACCTAGCTCACGCCCCAACTGGAAACCAGCGATTGTTTTTTTTTTTTTTTACATTGTTGAATAGGCTAGCGTGATAAAATAAAGTTCTTATCTTATCTTATCTTATCTTATCTTATCTTACGAGGCATAGACAGACAGACAGACAGACAGACAGAAAGACATGTTTTTATTTGGAGTCTTATACAATATACAGTACATCGACTACGAGTTCCAAATAACTAAAAGTTACAAACAACAAAAATTGTTACTTAATTAATTATTAATTAAGTTGTTAATTGATTAAGTCCTAGAGTATTTACTTTTTGCCGTCTTCCTCTATCCTTTTTTCCTTATCTCATATCACCCTAACCCCCTACCCCCCCCCCCCAAAAAAAAAAAACAGAGCGAAAGACCATATCACAACACCAGGGCTTCATTCCCTACTGTTTGTACCTGTAAAACAATATGTGGGCTCTTCAAGGTGGCTAAAAATGGGTTCGTTATTTTTAAACACCAACTCTTTGATGGATCGATACTCCCACAATTTTTTATTTGTTTTCTTGAACATGGTATTAAAAAATTTCCCAATTATTTCTCAACTATTGGCGATCCATATTTTGACATATAAGGTTACCATAGCAACAGTGCAGGCTAAATTTTGGCATTATGTGCTTATAACTCAAAAACGAGTCCGGTGACCCCAATTTTTATTATTGAATTGCAATCTGCATATAAAGATTCACCTTTCTGCAAAGTTTAAAAAAAATTACATGGAGTTCAGAGCCACCTTAATTCATTTGATGAGTGCAATTCAATAATACCCCCCCCCCGGGGAGGGGGGAGGGGGTCACCGGACTCGTTTTTTAGGTATAGGCACATAAAGCCAAAATGTAGGGTGTTTCTAAGAGGCTGTACAGTTGCTATGGTAATCTTATATGTGAAACAATTGATCGGAAATTTCTAAGGTTATTAATATTCAGCGTGCCTTGTTAATAATGCATGCAAAACTCTGGGACCAAACTAATAGTCAGGATAATTGAGGTTTGTCTGTACTAACAGCGGAGCTCCGGCGGCCCAAAGGGCCGCCAAGCGGAGCATGAGCACCATTGGTATGAAAATATGGTAACCCATCTGTTCAAGAAAATTTGGTTTTGGTTACCGTGCGTACGTGCCTACGTACGTACGCCGATTCATGTATGCGCTGTGAAATGTCCTATAGTAATAATAATAGTAGTAATAATAATAATAATCCAACATGGCAGCCATACTCCAGTTGACCACCTAGTTTACAGCATACATCTTTAATATAAGACACCCTCGGACATCCATGTTATGGTCAATTGACAGCTGTCAAAACAAGGCATCCGCTTACCAGTATCAAGTGACCATATCGCGGGCTCAAGTTTGAAGGGGGGTATAAAAGCAAGGGCCGATACAACGTAGAATGGTTCTAAGTTTTGTGTATTATATTTCGGCTGGCCAAACCAGCCTTCTTCAGGTACAATGAGAATTTACATTGGAAGGGGTGTTTATGTAGTTATATACCGGAAACACGTGAAACTAAAATGATTGACAGTGTAAAATAAAATACTAGAAAAAAGGTAAACTTATAAGAAAAAATTAACTAATATGTTTCTTCGCGGATGTTAAGACCTTCAGGATCAATTGTTCTGCCTTTTGAAATTAAAAATGCTTCCCTGGCCTTACGGATTGAGTCTCTGTTAGAAAATATTTTCTCAATGGGGATTAATTGCATGTTATTAGCAGTGTGGTTAGGAGAGGAGAGGAAATGTTCCGCGACTGTGGTAGGTTTAGATTTGGTGTTAGGGTTATCTATGGTACGGCGGTGTTCATTAAATCGGTCTTTTAAACGTCGTTTAGTCTCTCCTATGTATTGTAAATTACAGCGGTTGCATTGAATCATGTAAATGAGGTTTTTAGTGTCACAGGTCAGGTTAGATTTAATATGGCGCGTTTCACCTGTAGAAGAGAAAGTATAGCTTGTGAGTCCATCTGAAATGTAGGGACAAGTAGCGCAATTTTTACCGCAACGGAAACAACCAGAAGGGAGTTGTAGGTGTGAATTAGTAGAATTAGAAGAAAGTTTAGCTGTGACTAGTAAGTCACGGAGATTAGGGCAACGTCTGAAGGCAACAAAAGGCAAATGCTGAAAAATGTTTTTGCAGCGGTTAGAAGATAGCAGTAAATTGTAATGTCTTTTAATGATGCTAGAGATATGAGGAAGTGATGGATTAAAGGTCGTTATAAAAGGTATACGTTTAGGTTTGTTGATGTTTTTGTTTTGTAAAGTGAGTCTGCGGGGGATGTCGGCGGCACGTTGTATTTGTTTAGTGATGAAATTGCGGCTGTAACCGCGTTTGAGAAGATATGTAGTAAGTTGAGCAGCGCGAGTATTAAACGTTTCGTCGGTAGAACAAATACGTCGTAAACGGAGTGCTAGACTGAAAGGAATGGCTTTTTTAGTATGCATGGATGGAATAGAGTAAGTGTTGGTGCTTGTCTGTAGGTTTAGTATAGAGGTCGGTACAGATATACTAAACCTACAGACAAGCACCAACACTTACTCTATTCTTCTTGCCATCCCATGCATACTAAAAAAGCCATTCCTTTCAGTCTAGCACTCCGTTTACGACGTATTTGTTCTACCGACGAAACGTTTAATACTCGCGCTGCTCAACTTACTACATATCTTCTCAAACGCGGTTACAGCCGCAATTTCATCACTAAACAAATACAACGTGCCGCCGACATCCCCCGCAGACTCACTTTACAAAACAAAAACATCAACAAACCTAAACGTATACCTTTTATAACGACCTTTAATCCATCACTTCCTCATATCTCTAGCATCATTAAAAGACATTACAATTTACTGCTATCTTCTAACCGCTGCAAAAACATTTTTCAGCATTTGCCTTTTGTTGCCTTCAGACGTTGCCCTAATCTCCGTGACTTACTAGTCACAGCTAAACTTTCTTCTAATTCTACTAATTCACACCTACAACTCCCTTCTGGTTGTTTCCGTTGCGGTAAAAATTGCGCTACTTGTCCCTACATTTCAGATGGACTCACAAGCTATACTTTCTCTTCTACAGGTGAAACGCGCCATATTAAATCTAACCTGACCTGTGACACTAAAAACCTCATTTACATGATTCAATGCAACCGCTGTAATTTACAATACATAGGAGAGACTAAACGACGTTTAAAAGACCGATTTAATGAACACCGCCGTACCATAGATAACCCTAACACCAAATCTAAACCTACCACAGTCGCGGAACATTTCCTCTCCTCTCCTAACCACACTGCTAATGACATGCAATTAATCCCCATTGAGAAAATATTTTCTAACAGAGACTCAATCCGTAAGGCCAGGGAAGCATTTTTAATTTCAAAAGGCAGAACAATTGATCCTGAAGGTCTTAACATCCGCGAAGAAACATATTAGTTAATTTTTTCTTATAAGTTTACCTTTTTTCTAGTATTTTATTTTACACTGTCAATCATTTTAGTTTCACGTGTTTCCGGTATATAACTACATAAACACCCCTTCCAATGTAAATTCTCATTGTACCTGAAGAAGGCTGGTTTGGCCAGCCGAAATATAATACACAAAACTTAAAACCATTCTACGTTGTATCGGCCCTTGCTTTTACACTTTCTGTTGATTTTATTACGCCGATCAGATCATCAGTTTGATCCAACGTATACCAGCAGGATTATTGTCCACGGTTGCTTGCTTGAACATTTAATCTCAAATTTGAAGCTCATCGAGGCCAGCTGTTTTCTGAAGTTGACCGCTGACCAGGTACTGGCTTTCGATTAGATCGCAGGCTCAAGCCAAGTGTGGGACACCCAAACCAAAACGAGGCTTAATTTTTCGCGCGCTTTCTGCGGCTCGAAATTTCACATTCAGTTGGTTTCTTCATTTTGAGCAAAACAACGTCATCTTCTTTCGAAGTTTTTCGCGTAAAAGGCATAAAAATCAGGAACTAGTTTAAAGATACTCCGGAAGGTGAATTTCCAAGTGATAAAACTGAAGAACAAAAGATTTTTCTTAGGAAAAGCTTAAAACTTGGATCCACTTGTATGGCGCCCGGATTGTATGGTTGAAAAACAAAATGATTCAACGCTTCAAGGGCTTTCACTTTACCGCGGCATCTTGCAGCTCACCAAGAAATGTCACTTAACAGTTAACCGGCATTAATGGGAGGAACGAGTAGCTCAAACTTAGTGGAAGAAGTTCTTCCTTTGGACAAACCGCTTGCTAGTTTTAGATATTCGTGTTTTTACTAAAGTGGATACGTATTTTCAAGAACCTCGACATCACAGGTGAATCAAATAAAAGAAAGCTTAACATTTGGTTTAATCGTTCTTACTTTCCTTGGATCAGGAATGAAACTTGTATTTTTCTTTCGACTGGACATAAATAATGATCATCTCAACTCGTTTTGGACGCAAAGAAGTAGTTGAATTGTTTGGTTATTTTGCTGTTTTGCTTGCAAGCAATCGCGAAAGAGTGTTTTGAGACTTTTTACTCGCTTGGCTGACTGTTTTTCGACGTCTGTGCCTCAACAGCGTTAAGAAACTTTTGCCCTTATCTTATTAACACGTAATCGCAATGAGTCCTCGTAAAAAAGGATTAAAGCCCCGGCTGAACGATCATACATTTTCATCCAACATCGTTTTTGTCAAACATATAACGTTGGGTGGCTAAACGCACAAACAATGTTTGACCAAACAGTAGACAGAGTGAGTCCATAGAACGAATTTTTTTGCGTATTATCGCTGAAATTTCGACGTTATTTGGTTCATTTGGTTGAATGCTTTGTTGGTTGGGATGGCTAAACAAACATTTGTTCGTAACGTAAAATGTTGGATGAAAATATTTGATCTAGACCAAACATGGAAATCAATTTAAATGCAGTGTTGAGAGATGTGGCTAAACGGTCAAACACGTTCGTCCAACACGATGTTGGATGAAATGTTTGATCGTTTTTTGCTTGTTTGAATTTGTTTTCGTACAAACATACGCGTACTATATTGTTTTCTTTGAGCCATGCGAAGTTGTTCAATACCGGTACAAAATAAAATTATAACCGTGGAGCTCCGCTTTTAGGCTTGGCTAAATTTATATATTAAACTAAAGGAAGACATGCAATGCCAAAAGAAAAAGAGGTATAACAATTTATCTTTTGGCTTACCCTGTAGTTACAAAAGAGCTCAGCTTCAAACATCGCTTTTTACCGTGTACAAATTACATCGTTAGAATATAGTAGGATTAAGTCCTACTATGTGTAAAACGATAAACACATAACATAATATATTAAAACACATAAGGGACATCCCCTTTTTTATCATTTCAAACCCGGAGCGGTTTACCTCCCTTGTGTTTTAATATCAAGATGGCACTTCCACATAGTAGGACTTAATCCTACTATATTCTAACGATGTGCTTTGCACACGGTAAAAAGAAACTTTGAGAACTATATTTGAGTACGAGAGTCTTTTTGTTTTAGTGAACAGCAATGATTAAGAACTTGATCTCCACGAATCGTTGTTTGAAACATTATAGTTTTTTAAGTTTCTCGTGTTTGAGTTGATTCAGTTTCCTTTTATTTACATGTGCTTCTCCATGGAAGGCACATGGGTGGGGGGGGGCGGGGGGGGGCGGTGTGGGGAGTGTCGGAAACTGAGTAATTAGCATGTTATCGGTAGCAGACAGATTTGATTAACACGTACTTAGCCTTAGGACAACAGCACGTTTTTCTAACATGTGTGATTGCGAAATGCTTATGTTATGTTATTTTTCCGTCAACAAGCTAGGTTTAACCAATCGCATTGTTTGTATTCAGGGAGTGACAGAAATAAGAGTCCTTTGTTTTTTGTCGCATGAGTCTTTTTTCGATCTGCGAGAGGGGTTTGTGTGCTAGCGAAGCCAAAGAAACTGCGTTAATAAAACTGAATGAGTAACTCCGTGAAAGTGTGGGTAGCCTGAGTCTATTTCCCACACCTTTCATATACTTCAACCCGTGAAATCCCTACCCTTTCATATACCTGAAACCTGAAGCGTGAAAAAGGTACCCCTTTCGGGCGGAGCCTCCCCGTATAGGCCATTATAGAATTATAAGGAGCCCTACCTTTTCCCAAACTGTCTGTTTGAAATGATTATCTTTTCCGGCAATCAGTCTATTTTTCCCCATTGGACATCACAGCGGAACGTTTGTCATCCAAACACAGGACATTTATTGGAGCCGCTAATACGTTTAAACCAGGTAATTTCGTACTCCTAGTCACTTTATAATTATCTTGTCAGAAAATAATGCAAAATCAGGAGCCCAGACAATAGTCCTTTTTGTTCACGTATATGCTCTGAGCGATATCAATGTTGTTACAAGGAAATGGCATCGCGAGGTGAAAATTCTACCTTGGGGTACTGTTGACTTGAATCATATCTCAAAGTAAACGCACCTTTCTTCTGCATCTTAGCTTCCTTGTACCACGTGATACATTAACTAAGATACCAACCTTTCCTTCAGTGGAAGGTACGTAAATATACAGGTGGTCATATTTACCTAAAGATCTGCGGAATATATTATCTATAATCATTACATTTAGTGTTATCGGAGCAAGACATTAGCTTCCTCCTTTCAGCGAAATTACGGCAAGGTGCTCGGAGAAATCTCACTTTTGCTCTAAACTAGGCGAAAATTCGTCTACAGGAAACGAAAGTTCATATGCATTCGATAGGAAAGTTCGTGTGTGTTAACGGTTTCGTAAACTCAATGGTTACGCGACCAGTGACTGGAAACAAATCTTAGAACACAATGCACGCGCTCACTGAATACGCGTTTTGACCTACAAACGCGCATGCTTTCGTCTCAAACACGCCTCGCCTCAACCAACTGAAACGGTAAGTTAGGACATACAAAGCCCTTTCACTCCAGTTTTATTTCCAACCATGACAATCATCTCTAATTCTGGAGAACTTCATTTCTCCAAGTTTTTCGTGAAAATAAAGCTTTCAGCAGTGATTATAAGATTCCAGTCTATTATCTTACTCTATACAAATAATGATCACCTGCATTAGTGGCTGCTACTTTTTACGTAATTCTACGCTACGAAGAACTTCTTTCTCTAGCATCTTACGACAAAAGGACTCCTGCTTTTGTACCTGTGAAATATAACTAATTTAGTCCGTGCGTATGAAGAGTACTTCCCACTTAAATGGAACCTCCACCCTTACAACAAATTGGAGCTAAATTGTTGGAAATAATGACTAGATTCCAAATTTTGTTTTGAAACGTGGATATAACATTTAAGTGTACAAAACGAATTTGATGTCATCATGGTCTATTTTCGCTTTTAAATTTCCCGGGCGCCGCCATTTTGGATTCGATGACGTGTCATGATTGCAGCTATTGTCAGGAAGCAAATGAAGCAGAAAATCCTTTGTGTTAAACAATTGGGCAACCATTACACGTCACCAAATCCACAAAGGCCGCGCCCAGGAAATTTAAAAGCGAAAATAGGCAATGATGATATCGATTTTTTTCGTAGACTTATAATGTTTTATCCAAGTTTTAAAACAAAATTTGAAATCTAGTAATTATTTCCCACAATTTAGCACCAATTTGATAGAAGAGTGGAGGTTCTCTTTAAGTTAGGAATATTCATTCTCGTGTTACAGCGCCGGAAGTATCATGGCTGATTTGTAGCCAGAGTTATCTGTTCCCTCCTTTTTCACTGAAACAAGCGCTCTCGCTCTTGTAGGAACTTTTCGAACTCCTTGTCTATTTCATCATCAAATTCCGGGTCCTCGTCGTCCTCGCGACTGAAATGAAAGAATAATACACAAATGACGACAAGAAAAGTAAATAATTTACGAGGAGAAGAACCGGTTAATGGTGGTTTGCAGAGTTTAGGACGGTTTGCAAGTCCCAGAGAGTCCCACAATAAGTAACACTCCAACTCATCTATTCTATTCAAGTTGCAGATAGATATAAGGCATAAAAATTGTGCTGTAGCTTATGCAATGTAGTTTTCGTTATCAAGAGCAATTAGTTGATCTCACGTGCGCCAAGACTAGGGGAATGAGAAATGTACAGTACAGCGAGTGGCTAAACAAAACTGAGGTTCATGTACTTAGCAGTTTATTATGCTGTACAAGGTGGAGTCTGTGGATGAAATCCTAAATTGTGACCATTCAAATGAAAGCTATTGAGCAGTACTTTCCCGTGGTTCTGTTTATTATGCCGTACAAGGTGGTTCTAAGTTTTGAGTTTGTGGATGAAATCCTAAACTGTGACCATTCAGATGAAAGCTACTGGGCAGTACTTTCCTGTGGTGCTGTTTATTATGCTGTACAAGGTGGTTCTAACTTTTGAGTATGTGGATGAAATCCTAAAGTGTGGTCATTAAAATGAAAGCTATTGAGCAGTACTTTCCTGTGGTGCTGTTTATTATGCTGTACAAGGTGGTTCTAGCTTTTGAGTCTATGGATGAAATCTCAAAGTGTAACTATTCAAATGAAAGCCACTGAGCAGTACTTTCCTATGGTGCTATTTACTATGCTGTACAAGGTGGTTCTAACTTTTGAGTTTGTGGATGAAATTAAGGAATTAATTTTTAATGAGTGTCTTTATATCTGATAAAGACACAGCTAAATTTACATCGGATTTTCTAGGCCAAAATAACCCAAAATCTAAATTTTAGTGTAAGAATGGATAGCTGTACAGTAAAGCTTTTTAAGCTGTTCAATAAATTTGCAATTCGTGTTTTATCAAGTCCTAAAACACTCGGCTGCGCCTCGTGTTTTAATCTTGATAAAACACTCCTGCTCATTTATTAAACATTACATAACCAGCTCAGAACCTGAATACCATCTCATATACAACACATGTTCGTGGAATAATAATTACTGCTAAACATTATTTGTATAACTGTGGGGATGCCATTACCGCCAAAATTCAGCCTTCATTATTTTCACAAATTGTTTATGGTGCCTCCGTTTTTGTAAATGGTGCCTCTAATTTTGTAAATGGTGCTTCAGTTTTCGAAAATGGTGCCTCTACTTTGATTATGGTGCCTCTGTTTTCGAAAATGGTGCCTCCAATTTTGTTTATGGTGCCTCGGTTTTCGAAGACGCTGTCTCTAATTTTGTAAACGGTACCTCTATTTTTGTTTATAGCGGCTCCGTTTTCATAAATGGTGCATCATCTAATTTTGTTTATGGTGCCTCCGTTTCTGAAAATGGTGCCTCTAATTTTGTATGTGATGCCTCTAATTTTATAAATGATGCCTCCGATTTTGTAAATGGTGTCTCCGTTTTCCTAAATGATGCCTTTAATTGTGTTTATGGTGCCTCTGTTTTTGTAAATGGTGCCTCTAATATTCAGCGGTCCGGGAACAACTCCAGGGTACGTGACTTAACTGAGGAAGACTGGACAACAGAAATTCAAAATGGCCGACTCTGTGGCAGGTCTTCGCCAGCTTCCGTCTCACGCAGAAATTCGATGCATTACAGAAAATCTAGTTAGACCTAACAAGGTTGCAAAATATGACAACTAGACTGTCAGTTCCAACTCCACAATTTGTAAAAGTGTAAACTAGGTGCTTTGTTGACAAATGTAGTCAGTGTTGGTTCCCTTGAAACAATGATATTTACAAGGCATGACAGCCGCAGCCTATATATATATAAATTCTAACAGACATGCAGTAATGTTGCCAAATAAATTTTGTTATGAAGCGCCATTATCATTTGAATGATTTTTGAGTATTCCATCTCCTCTACCATCTAAAATGAAGAAGCTGAATTACCCCAGCAGATCCTGAAGTAGGCTTTTGTGGAAGGTTAAAAGTGAAAAAAAAAAAAAAACAACCACTGTTTGGTGTCCATTTATGGAAGGTGTAGACTCGATTATAGGAATGTCCATTCCTTGTTTGTTCTACATACCATACCATTATAATCATACGTCGATGCCTAAAGTTGATTTGCTTTAACGTGAATTGTCTTTTTTTTTGCAGATATTACTAATTATCATTCTGTCAATACTTTTTTTCCCTTCCTTTTCATTGGCCCAAAGTCTACCATGTGACCTACAAATAACTTCCTACAAATAATGGTCTACTTGTGCGCAGTACCGTCCAACTATGATTTTGCTACAAATAATGTTCTGCTCACGCGTAGTTGTGTCCACACGTCCAAGCTCTTCAAATTCAGAGAAAAATGGCAGATCATTTCACGCTTCCCGAAAATAATTATGAGAAACAAGCTCGATGATTGAATGATAAAACTATTATTGCACTTGGTTTTCACAAAATATTGTGATTTGCCAGTGTCTCGCAGATCAATTAATTGCCTCAGCCTTTGGCTTTGGCAAATAATTGAACTGCTCGCCACTGACAAATCATGATATTTTGCTCAACCTCGTCCAGCAATAATTGTTTAATGTTTGAAGTTTACAACAGGAAGCTCAACACCAACACCACCTCCAGCTGACATTTACCAGGTGGTAGTAGAGATTTATTCAGAGGCCTCGACAAATTTTGCCTCCACGTGCCTGTTGAAACTGATTATTCCAGAGTCACTGGCTGATTTAAGTTACAGAGTATGTAATGGATGAACAAGGATCTGCCTTAATTTAGTGCACCATGATTATAACTGGAATTCGCTAATGACAATGTTTTTGGTTTATATTATTTGTTGTAAAGGTTAATATGTTTCAATGTTTCCTTGCTGGGTTTGTTTTACAGCGTAAATTCTGTAACGGATCTACATGTAGTGTTGGTTTGCTGAAGCCCCTAAAATGAGTCACAATTAATGTGTTAAAATGTGCTCATTCTTACAAAAGGTTGTAAGACTAGAATAAAAAAAGGTACAAAAAGAGCTCAAATTACCTCTAAAAATGCCCGACACCAAATGGACCCTGAATGAGTGCTGAAGTGCTTTCATTTTCATCTATTCATGGTTGTGGTAAACAATCACTATTTCATGGTCATGTTTCAATGTTGCAGCAGAAGTAGGAAGTTGTAGATCGTCCTCAAACAACAGACCTGGTGAAATACTTATTATTTGAAGTCTGAATGGTAGAGTTATGTGTAAGAGATGGAAATAGTAACAGAATAACCGTTCTTCAGTTCACCATCGGACTTCATCAGTGGTATAAGCACAATACGACTTCAATTCCCAGTTTAAACTTTTAATATTCCAAAATTACTCTCTATTTGACTAACATACAGTACGATTGTTGTTGTTTCAGCAAGGGACTGTTTTGTTGTCAAGTTACCCTAAAATTGGGCGGCATGTCTAATTCACGGAACCCACAGAACCAGCGGAACCTACTCTAAAATGCTTAAAACAGGAGATACTGGCATACCTGAATAACGGTTTAAAACTCCCCAGGGTCTGTAGATGTCTCCGTATCTCATTTAAATAACGATTTTTTGTTTAATACAAAAATGGTCACTGGTTTTGACAGCTGCCGCCATTTTGGAAAGTATAAGACTTACTGACTGCATGGGCCATGGACAGTATAGTCCAAATGTATTTTTAGATTCCCGTGTAAAAGCGTCTAAAACGAAAATACGTCTTTTTACTGCAAGCAGTGTAGCCTGTATTACGATTCAGTGCGGCCTTAACGTCCAGTGTGACCACTATTCTCAGTCGGAGAAATATGTTGAAATACCTATTTTTACATTTCAATCAAACTTCCCAATTTTGCAACTTATCTTAAAATCGCTAAATCACCCACTCACCGTTTCCCGTTCTCCCCATTACATCCCCAAAAACTATTCCTTCACTTTTACTTTTTGAAGCTTTTTGCTGTCGAACCACGGTTAATGTTTTCGGCGTTATTGCTTTGATTTTATTCTTTGTATTCGTTTCGAAAGTGTGATAACAAATTAAAAACAATTATTTACTCTCAGTTGTTGATTCATAGTGCTCATTTTAAGCATTTTAGAGGTGGTTCCGAAGGTTCCGTAGGTTCCGCTGGTTCCGTGATTTAGACATGCCGAAAATTGAGTTGATCTGTCTAAATTACAGAGGACCTACTGTAAATTTGAAAACAGACCCCTCTGAATGCTTCTGCCTTGGATGGTTAGTTGGTTAGTCTGGGAGGATTCGAAAGTTTACGAAAAACAGAGCTGTATGAAAGGGTTTGCATACTTCAAGTGCTTTTGCCAAATTGCATCAGTCCATGTTAACATAAGGCTGCCCTTTTCTATTTCTGTTTTTTTTCCTTTTAAATAAGTGACGTGACCTCCAGCCATGAATGGTCACGCCGATACAGAGTTTACACAGCCTCGCGCAAAATTTTCCCAACCAATCAGACTGAATGTTATATGACCAAAATTTTACTATTTCAGTGGTTAATAATAACTTTCATTAACAGTCATTTAGTGATGGAGCGTTGAAAAATTGTTTAAGTATTTAAAATCATGCAAAGGATACCCGGAGGCCGAGTAGGTAATAATTTTACACCACCTATAAATATGGTATTTTACTTAGATACCTTTATTTCATATTGCTAGTCTTTAAGTACATCTCAATCTGTATCAAGATGTAAGAACCAGTGACATTCTTTGATATGCAGTTGGGAGTTACCAGGTGTGACTAACTATTCCGTGCTAATTTTTACAGGCTGACATCCGATCTCACCCTATAGAAGAATAATTATTGTAAGCCGCCATGAGACTATGTGATATGTGCGGTATATAAATCCGTTACCGTTACATATGAAGGGCATCCTGGCGCATCATTGTTGAGTTCAGGAGGTCAGCATCTTTCCGAGATTGAGCCCAAGTTTCTTGAGGCCTTCCAAGGGGGGCATATCAGATCAGGGCATTAACACGGCCTATGCGGGTATTTAACTCTCATTTAACAACCAGTTGGCCCTAACGTTCCTGCATGGGCTTTGTTGATAAACTGCTGGAGATGTTTTGTTATTCCAAAGCTGGCAAAGCCCTGCCACAGAGTCAGCCTACTGTTTTCCAGTCTTCCTCGGTTAAGACACTAGAGTTGTTTCCAGACCGCTGCATATTAGAGGCACCATTTTCGAAAACAGGCATATACAAAATTTGAGGCACCAATTTAAAAAACGGAGGCACCATAAACAAAAATAGAGGCACCATTTACACAATTAGAGGAACTATAAACAAAACTGGAGGCACCATTTACAAAAACAGAGGCACCATAAGCAATTAAAGTAGAGCTACCATTTTCAAAAACTGAAGCACCATTTACAAAATTAGAGGCACCATTTACAAAAACGGAGGCACCATAAACAAAGATAGAGGCACCATTTGCGAAAATAATGAAGGCTGAAGTTTGACGGTAATGGCACCCCATACATAACTGCATGTATACCTGAATTCCTGATCATATTGGTCGGGGAAGTAATATCTGTAAGTATCATGAATCGTAGCTGTTTCGTTGCCATCGTCGTAGTAGCCACTCCACTGCTCTATTTAACCAAAGAGAAAAATGAATGCAATAATTCAACCCAGTCCCGACAGTCGCCAGAATCTAACTTCTCCTTTAAACAACATTTAAAAGAAATTAATATCTGATACTGACGGATCTAATTTTTACGTCTGACCCCAAATCTAAATATGAGTGTGAGAATGGATAGATGTACAGCAAAGCTTTTGAAGCCATTCAAACAAATTGCAATTCACTTTTTATCGAGCCCTAAGAAACACTCAGCTGAGTCGCATGTTTTTTAACTTGATAAAACACTCCTGCTCATTTATTAAAATAATACACATCATACTCCTACTGAACTTCAATCTACATGTCAATTTGACTGCCAATACACTGATCGGCACAATTTTCCTTACCTGGGTTTGTTACTGGGGTTCGATCATCATCTAATTTCAATTCATCCTGAAGTATAAATATTATAGTATCAGAAGGCAGTTGCTGAAGGTCAGCGGGTCAGATTAGGCGATCAATTCTCAAACTGGAAAGAAATTTCAGCGGGGGTCCTACAAGGCAGCGTGCTTGGCCATTAATATTTAATATATTTATGAATGATCTTGTTTACGCTGTCAAACAGAGCAGATTAGCCGCTTAAGCTGACGATACACAGATATTTTTCGCTGACAGTACGGCGGAGAAAGTGGAAGAGGTTATAAATGCGGATCTCGCAAACGTTAATCAGTGGTACGAGCAAAACGGAATGAAGAGGAATACCTCTAAATACCAAGCAATAGTAATGGGAAAGCCACAGGTTACGCCACAACTCCACTGCGAAAACACTGCTATTCCCATTACTGAAGATCTCGAAATGCTCGGTGTTACCATTGACGACAAAATGAAATTGGAGAGGTACATAGCAAATGTATGCAGGAAAGTCTCCCAGCAGATCGCTGTACTCAAACGAATGAAAAAGATCCTTCCATTTGAAACAAGAAAGTGTCTTTATCTCGCATTCATTATTCCGCACTTCAACTACTGTTCAGAGACATGGCATTTCTTTTTTTTTTTCTTTTCTTTTTTTTTTTTTTAAGGAACGAAGTTCTTTATTTAACAGTCAAACACACATTACAAAGCTGTGGTATTAAATTACATACAAGTGACGCGAGGAAACAAGGCATATAAAGAAAATAACAAACAATAACATGGAAATTAGGTGTTAATTTAAGAATCTGGCCCATTTCTCGTAAAAAATGGCATTTCTGCAATAAAAACGCCACTGCAAAGCTAGAAAAAGTTAACGAGCGCGCCCTCCGTTTTGTCTTTAATGAAAAACAAACGCCCTACTGTAAAGTACTTGATAAAATAGGCTTACCATCACTTGTGAATCAACGCCTCGCTAAAATAGTCTGCACGGTTTTCAAGGTTATAAATAGTGATCACGCACCAAAGAGCATCAAAGGACTGATTGGACATAGAAACGGTAAATACGACCTAAGAGGAAACGACATTTAAAGCTGCCAAAGGCCAACACTACAACTTACGGTTTAAAATCGTGGAGGTTTACGGAGCCAAAACTATGGAACTTAATGCCTGACTCATATAGAACTACTCGATCTTTTAAGGTTTTTAAAAATACTATTAGAAAATTAGACTTGTCAGGTTTGGTATGACCGTTATATTTTACACCTTGTATTATTGATTAGTTTTAGCTTGACCTTATTTTATGAAAAGTTATATCTAGTCTTATATAAATAGATTTTAAATCTTAATTTTTAATCTTATATTATTCTTACTTATTTGTTGTAAGCATTATTTCAATCTATTTCTTTTCACTTATACGTTCTGTGTTATACCTGCAAACTAGCTGGTGAGATTGTCCTCACAAAAGCTAAGAGTATAGGCACAATAAACTTGACTTGAAACTTGATTATTTTTTTTATTTTTTTTTCAGCTTTATTGACAATTTATTAGAAGCTACAACCACGACAACAACAGTAAGTACAAGTTTAAAAAGTGGCAATCAAAACAATCAAAAAAAAAACCCCAACAACGATTGAAAGGACAGAGGCACGTTAAAAGCGAATAATAATAATAAAAAAAAACGCTTATACAACTTTATAACAACCTTTCTTTTTTTTTCTTCCTTCTCTTTCCTTTTCCTTTTCTTTCTCTTTCATTTTCATTTTGTTTTCCAGTTTTTCCCTGGGTAAAAGGACTCTGTGAAACCAAAAGAAAAAAAAAGGAACATTTATATTTCATTACGTTTTGGAGGCTCAGGTCAAAAGGCTTATGTAAGGTAGAAAGGGTTTCCACTTCTCTTGACGGTGGAGGCATTGTTTTCAATTTGATAAATGTGCTTGAAATAAGGCAAAAAGGTATTCAAATTTGGGGGGATGTTCTTTTAAGCGACAAAGCCAGATATAATACCTGAAATTAACTTGGAGTTTGTGTTTAGAGCTATCTGGCCTCAGACCCAAAGCGGTATTTATGTGTAGGTACTGATTGTGTTCATTCAAAGAAAGTTGGCAAGACTGCAACCATTTGAAAAGGCTACCCCAGAATTTTTTGGAGTTTTCGCATCTCCAGAATAAGTGCATCAAAGTTTCTATTTCCTTGTGACAGAAAGTGCACTTATCGTCATCTTTAAGTCCAACTTTTTTTAAGAAACAGTTAGTTGGTAACTGGCGATGTAACAATTTAAAGTTGAGGGTGATACGTTTACTGCTCTTTGTGCATTTAAAGGGTGTTTGTTAAGCGACTTTCCAATTAATAATTTCATTTAATGAGAGATTGATATCTTTGTGCCACTTTTCGTGACACGAAATTGGTCTTTCACATTTTTTTGACGCAATTTCCTGCTAGATTAACTTAGATGGTTTTGACTCATTAGAAATTTTGAAAGGCGATTTTCATACTTAGGTTGGGTTTTAGTGTTTTGTCTTCGTAGAAAATTAACTACAGAGATTATTACAAAGAAGGTTAGAGGTCGAACTTTCAAGTTATATCTATTCTGAACAGTATTAGGGGGAAGAAATTGGAGGATTCATCCATCCAATGCCTAACTTGTGTGATACCTTTAAGAATGACTAGTCTTCATAAAAAAACAGGCTTATTCTGAATTCTTATCAGAGAGTTTTGCCACAAAGGTGACAACAAAAAATGTTCTTCAGATGCAATTGTATCCTGAAAAAAAAAACCTCTGACCAAATATTTCTTTTACAAAGGGATCTGATATTTTAAGGTTATTAACATCTTTTTTTTTTGTTAAGATTTCCTTTGAATATCGCTTCGCCTCCGTTTCTTTCTAGTTCTGAGTCAAAGAATCGCTTCCATTTACTATATATGATTTTCAGGGTTCAGATATTTCTGGATCCATGTCGCTTTAAGAGATTTATTAAAAGAAGCAATGTCAATCATTTTTAGTCCTCCCCCTGAATAGTTATTAATCATTATTTTTCGTTTGATTTTGTCTCCTTTATATCATTCCATAAAAAATTGAGCCTATCCATAGAGCTTCCGTCTTTTTAACGTCGATTCTGAGGCCAGATATGTTACCAAAAGCTTCTATTAAAATTACAGATTCTAAAAAGGATTCTTCGGAGCCATCAAGGATGAGTGTCGTGTCATCCGCATATTGACTTAGCTTGAACTCAGTGCCATTTATTTCTATGCCTTTAATCTTCTGTTTTTTTTGTTTCGAATGGCTTCAGCAAGTACTTCTGCACCTAGAATAAATAGATATGGCGACAAAGGGCAGCCTTGCCTAACTCCACGGCTAAGTTTAAAGAAATTACTTGCCCATCCGTTATTTAAGATACAGCTTTCAATGTCGCAGTGAAAAAGTTTAATCCAATTTGACAGAAAGGGGCCAAAACCAAAGTGCTGAAGGGTTTTGTTAATAAAAGACCACTCTAGTGTATCAAAAGCTTTCTCAAAGTCAATAAAAAGAAGAAGGCACGGAATGGCTTTTTCTTCGGTATATTTGATGACACTGTCCAACAAACGAATATTCTCACTGATATACCTGCCTTTAAGAAAGCCTCTTTGATCATCTGAAATGAGCTTTGGAAGAAAAGATTTAATACGACTTGCGATAGCTTTTGATGCAATCTTGTAGTCGCAATTTATTGATCAGAGCTGTAGGCTTCACTTCAGCCACTCACTCAGGTCCAGAGTGCAGGCTCGCATTTCCCAAAACAGTAGCTGGTAATCGAGCCTAAGCCAGACCCACTTTTGCCCTTCCCTTCAGAAATTAGATCAGCGATATACATGAAATAACGGAACAAACTCATTCCAGTGTGACTGTCTGGTACAACCAAGTATGTTAAAAATGAAAAGAAAAAACGCTGTCCCCTTAAGTCTTTTCAAGTTTTAAACTAGGATTCCTTAAAAGACATTCCTTCAACTACAAGAACTGAGACTGTAGGTGGAGTATTTATATTTGTGTTTACCCATAGCAGGTGAACACATAATAGTACACTAGGGGTCCTTACCATTTACACAGAAATCCCGGAAATTCTGGTTGGAAAATGAAATAGTACACACCATTCCATTTGGAGCATTTCAGAAATTATAGGCCATCAGCTTAATCAATGCACTTTTTCATTTATTTATGAGCTTTCCCGTTGATACTAATACGTTTTGTGATTTGTCCATTTTGCCTTTGGACAAACTGCAGCACTGCATATTTTCACCTGAAATTTCCATCCGGATGGTTTGTGCAAATGGTAAACGCCCTACGTCACCTGGCATGTCACCCTAACCCTCACCCCCACCCCACACCCCCCACACCCCCCAAAAAAAAAACAGCGGAGACCAGATCACAACACAGGGGCTTCATCCCTTACTGTTTGTCAATGTAAACAATATGTGGGTTCTTTGGATGTTGTCCTTTCAGTAGCATTTTTAATGTGTGGGTTCTTTAAAGTCAGAAATACTTCGCTGCAAGACCGTATATTAGGTGAGTTCACATTAGATAAGTAAGTAGACCTTAAATACGCGAAGAGCTCAAGTATACTTGTAATAACGTTAACTTATGCTGATAAGCGTTAATATTTAAAATTCTAAGTATACTTCAAGTCACGCATCTGTCAGTCAAAGAAGCCACCCATTAGCTTGTTTTTATGGAAATATGCAACCTCGTAACATCAAAATTGCCTTCCTAGCTTGGCTGATCCTTTTTTCTACTTGAACGACAGCGGGCTTTTCTGTTTCACCTGACCAGTATTTCTCGTTCTCGAGAATGAGTTTAGGACAAGACGAAGACACCAACAACTGATGATCTTGATCAGTTTTGAGCCAATTCGGTCGGCATAATGCTCCACGAAGAAGGCCAGCTTGGTTTTGGCCTCGTTCACAAAACTGGTTCCGTAATTTATTAGTAATCCAGCACTAAATTTTCTTTTGAAAGCGACGGGCGCAAAAACTTGGAAACGATGAGATTGGAACCAGTGGCGTGTCATTCAAATTTCCGTTAAAAGTGAAATTGATTGACGTTCAATGTCCTGTACTTGTTTTGATAGTGCATAAGTAAGCTGGTAAGGATGTTGAACTTGACTTGAAAGTGCACTTCGGCTCATTTGAAGAAGATGCGTTACCACGGCTACAAAGTAGCCTACTTACGCTGAAGTTAGACCTGTTCACATCTGAAGTATTAGCGCCAAGTATACTTGAGGTCTACTTAAAGCTCAGGACTCATTCGGGATGGCGAACGGTCACGGCCGCGATTCAAGTGCGAATACTCAAGATATTTCTGGCGAACTTCCTCGTACTTCAGCTGTAGAGCAAACGGAAAGCATTGCCGATAGTCTTGTAAGACATCTTAAAGTGAACAAGTCGAAATTTTGTTGGGCTGGGACGTTTACTGAGCTTATTGAATTTGCTGACAAATATCTTCATCTTGGCGATGGCGTGGCAAAGGCAACTGACAACGAAAATAAGAAGACGATTAAGTCAGACCATTTAATTTTAAACTGGTATGAATCAACAGGAACACTTCAAGTCCAAGGATCGAATTCATCAAGCTGTAAGACTTTCCTAAACCAACTGATTGACGGTATAAGGGGAATCGAATTTCCCGCTCCGCGTCCCTCTGACACCTCTGATGAAGATGGCGTCGATCTCGCACTTCAACAAAACAGGAGTCAGGGGCACCCAACGACAAGTTTCGGTAAATATCTGTTCGGTGGAGGGTAATTCGCTTTGGGCTTTCGGAGTCGATTGAGGAGTGCACTCGGATTTTCGCTACTAAAACGTGGCCTAAAAGATTCGAAATTGGGAAATCATAGCCCCTGTGGTTTTCGGAAAGGTAGTAATTGCTGTTTTTGGCAGTCAAAAACGTCAGCTAGCCTTTTCCGAAAGAAAACAGTGCCCTAGAAAGCTCGTGGAAAGTTCATTTCAGCTTACATTTTCTCAAAGAAAGATTTTGTTCCCAGCATTTTCGGGCAATTAAAATTTCAGCTAAGGAATCCGAACAGATGAACTTCTTCTCGCTTATGAAAACATCTCTTCAGACAGGCTTTAAACACCATAAGGCACTTAAAAATGCCTTTCTACAGCTTTTGGTTGATTTGGCTCGTTGGGTGCCCCTGAGGAGTGATCTTCCTGGCACTGGTCCAGACTCTGCTGATACTGTGACAAAATCTACGTTCGCCCAAGAGCTGGATAAAATTTGGTTTGAAATTAAATCCCTCAACGCCAAACTTTCCGATGGCGGCGGCAAAAGAAATAACAGGAGGAAAATATCCAAATCATCAGTTCTTTGAAACAAAAGAACCAAGATCTGAATGATGAAATTTGCATCTTGAAGGCAAGGTTGAATCAAGAAATCGATGCAGTAAAAAATCTTACTGAGGAAAGGGATTCCTTGAAAACTGCACTACAAGTTGTTACGAAAGACGCTAGGCCGATATTCTGTTCTGATCAGTTGAGTGAGGATAACAGCACTCGATTAAAAAATGTTTCGAGTGTGAAGACAAAAAAAACCGAAGCCTCGAGATCCACCTCAACTTGTTAACCATCGAAATCGTTTTGAGCCTCTTTAAGTCGTGAGGATTCTGTGAAAGATTCTACACCTTCAAGTAGTGCGGAGAACAAATTTACAACTGTCTTGGTTGGTGATTCTGTGATTGAGCAAATACTGGGATGGAAGCTAGGAAAGAAAGTTGGCCATCGTGTGGTTGTTAAATCTTTCTCCGGCGCAACTACCAGTGATATGAAGCACTACCTAATGCCTACAAGAACCCTCAACAGATTATTCTCCAGGTGGGAACAAATGATCTTCGTGACCATACTCCAACCGTGGTTGCTGAGAACATTGTGGACCTTGCCAGGAAAATTGAGACCGAAACTAACGCCGAAGTTATCTTATCGGAGCTGGTGTTAAGATCTGACAGTGTTTCAACCGATGCTGTGAAAGTTGTTAACAAGAGGCTTACGAAATTCTGCAATCAGAATGACGGGGGAATTATTAAACATCAAAACATTGATAGTACTGGTTTAAATAAGAGTGGTCTGCATCTAAATGTAAAAGGTAACAACATCCTTTTTAGTAACTTTGTAAATGCTTTAGATAGTCGCTCCAAGCATTGAATTCCTGTTTCCGCAAATGCCGATGGAACCTCTGTAGCCGAAGAAAATTCCAATTTCTCTCCCGTATTTTCTGACGATGAAATCTTTATATCCGAAGATAATTCCAATGTGTCTCGCGAATCTTCTGCTTTTTTACCTTCAATATGCGGCTTTAAATTAGCCTCCTTAAACATTGCTAGCTTGCCGAAATATATCGACGAACTGAGAGTTTTGCTTTCTGACAACCCTCTTGACATATTATCTATTAATGAGACAACGCTCGATGATTCTGTCTGCGACGATGAGGTTTATATTCCTGGTTACGAAATCATTCGCCGCGATCGTGAATGCAACGGTAGGTTCGGTGGGGGAGTTTGCATCTATGTTCGATCTAACATCAATTTCTCTTTACGCCCCGACCTATGTGATAAACACCTTGAAAACTTATGCATCGAGATTCGTAAACCTCGATCTAAGCCTTTTCTCATTGCTACCTGGTATATACATTTCGAAACCCTTGTTGGCAAGCTTGATGCAGAGAATGTTGAATTTTATTTAATGGGTGACTTTAACTGTAATTTGGCTTCTCCTCAACCCGATATCAACACAGTTTTATTAACCAATATTGTTGATGTTTATAGCCTTCACCAACTAATAAACAACCCTACCCGCATAACTAACACATCTTCCACTTTGATTGATTTGATTTTCACAAATTGTCCGGATAATATTGTTTCCGCTGGTGTGTCCCATGTAAGTCTCAGTGACCTAGTCTCGTCTATGCATTCCGTAAGATCTCCATCAATCCACCCTCTAATGGGCATTCTACAATAACTTACAGGAAATTCAGCAATTTCGATTCTGCTATATTTCGCTATGATATTTCAACACAAGATTGGGACAGTGTAAACAGTTGTGATGATCCGAACGTTATGTGGGACATTTAGAAGAATCTTTTCTTTCAATGCGTTGATAGGCACGCCCCACTGCGAACAAAACGCACTTGGGCACATAAATCACCCTGGATTACACCTCAGTTGAAAAAAAGAATGCATTATAGGGATATTCTCAAACTGAAGGCCATTCGATCTGGGAATGCATGTGACTGGTTGATATTTAAAAAATGTCGCAACGCAGTAAACAATGAAATCAAGCAAGCCAAGGAACAATACTTCAAAAGTGCGTTGCGTGAAAATGACAGGGGCACCCAACGACAAGTTTCGGTCGATATCTGTTCGGTGGAGGGTAATTCGCCTTGGGTTTTCGGCGTCGATTAAAGAGTGCACTCGGATTTTCGTAACTAAAACGTGACCTAAAAGATTCGCAATTGGGAAATCATAGCCCCTGAGGTTTTCGGAAAGGTCGTAATTGCTGTTTATGGCAGTCAAAAACGTCAGCTAGCATTTTCGGAAAGAAAATAGTTCCCTAGAAAGGTCGTAGAAAGTTCATTTCAGCTTGCATTTTCTCAAAGAAAGATTTTGATCCCTTACATTTTCGGGCAAGTAAACTTTTAGCTAGGGAATCCGAACAGATGAACTTTTTCTAGCTTATGAAAACATCACTTCAAACAAACTTCAAACACCACAAGGTACTTAAAAATGCCTTTCTACATCTTTTGGTTGATTTGGCTCGTTGGGTGCCCCTGAAATGAAGGTAACTCTCGAATGACTTGGCTGATAATTAATGAACTCACTTCGAGAAAAATTCACAGCTCTACAATAAAAGAGATCAAATTGAATAACGGTAGTATTACTGATCCGCACGAACTTTCGTCTGCTTTCAATGATCATTTTTTCTAGTATCGTACTGAAACTTGTCAATGCCATCCAAATGAGTGGGAGCACTCCGTCTCATCTAGATTATCTTAAGGAGACTGAACATAGATTTGAACTCAAAACTACTGATTGCTCAAAAGTATTTTCTTTACTTTCTAAACTTTGTAAATCTAAAGCGACGGGATTAGATAAAATCTCAGCAAGACTTCTTCGTGAGTGTGCTGATCTGGTCGCAAGTTCTCTTTGTGCCATCTTTAATAGATCTATTGTAACTGGTGTTTTTCCTACAGAATGGAAATCCACGAAAGTCATTCCTTTATTTAAACAGGGAGAGCGTTCCGATTTAAATAATTATCGCCCTATTTCTATAATTCCAGTCGTAGCTAAGGTCTTTGAGCGAATCGTATACAATCAATTCTATCAATATCTAACTGAAAATAATCTAATTTCCAGTAATCAGTCAGGGTTTCGATCACTTCACTCCACTACTACTGCCTTGCTAGAAGCCACAGATAATTGGGCTTTCAATATCGATAAAGGCAACGTTAATGCAGTGGTATTTCTAGATCTGAAGAAGGCTTTTGACACCGTCGATCACTCTAACTTGTTATCTAAATTAAAAACCTATGGTGTCGGAAGCGTTTCGTCTAACTGGTTTATATCATATTTGGGTAATCGTACGCAAAAATGTTTTGTTAACAGTTCCCTCTCTGATAGCCAACCCGCTCTAACTTGCGGTATTCCTCAAGGAACAATCCTTGGACCTCTTCTCTTCATACTCTATATAAACGATCTACCAAATTGTCTCGTTAATTCACATCCCAGAATGTATGCAGATGATACGCATTTGACTTTTGCCAGCAACAATGTTGTGCATCTAGAAGAAAGTATGAACGATGAACTAACTAAAATTACTGAATGGTTAATGGCAAATAAACTCACTCTTAATAAGTCAAAGACTGAGTTTATGTTCATAGGCTCAAGGCAAAGGTTGAGTACTTTTAATAGAACCCCGTCTCTTACTATCGATAGCAATTCTATAAAGAAGTTGAATTTACGAAATCTCTTGGTGTATATATCGATGAAAATTTAACCTGGAACGTACATATCGAAAAAATGTCAAAAAAAAAATTGCTTCTGGTATTGGAATCCTGAAGCGAAGCAGGTCCTTTGTTCCCTTTGAAACACTGCTATGTATCTATAATGCTTTAGTTCAACCTCATTTCGATTATTGTAGTGTCGTATGGAGGAACTGCAATAAATCTCTTGCCACTAAGCTACAAAAACTACAAAATCGTGCTGCGCGTATTTTGACCTCTTCTTCCTACGATGCCAATGCTGATGAACTCTTTTTAAGACTTGGCTGGAAGAAACTTGATCTTCAACGAAAATTAAAAACAGCCACTATGGTTTATAAATCACTTAATGGTCTCGCTCCTGATTATCTGAAATCTATGTTTACCGATCGGAGTGAAATATCTACCTATTCTCTAGGGGACTGCGAAGGCAAACTAGCTGTTCCACTGCCCCGCACTAACTTTCTAAAAAACAGCTTTAGCTATGATGGTGCGGTGCTGTGGAACAGTTTACCTACTAATCTGCGGCAAGCACAAACTCTCGCGAGTTTCAAATCCGGCTGCAGAGGTTTCTTTTCTATCTATGAATGATTTAATTATGATTATAAACACACGGCACTCATGGAAAGCGGGCATTTTCTTATTGCTATTTATTTATTATTTTTTTTCCTGTCGTTTTAAGATTTTGTAATTAGTATATTTAACAATGTAATTAATGTAATTTAGAATTTACTTTAAGTCCTGATGTTTTACCCGTGTATAAATAAAGTTAAATAAATAAAGCTAATATGAACCCACCAATTACAAATCACTAATAGTACAGTACATACCAATCCAAGAGCATAAAAAGGAAAGTAACTTACATCTTCCGCAGGGTACAATGCGTAAGTTCCAGAGGGTCCCTCACTCGTGCCACCGCCCCACTTAGAGGCTCTGAGTGTGATTACTTGCGACAATAAACCCTTCACACTGCCAGAACAACAGATTGAGTACAAGTTACTCCTATATACCAGTTATTTTGATTCATAAATAAGGTCTATATGTATATGAACAAAAAAAAACCGTTGAAAATTGAGTGAAGAAGTAGTCCTTTCTATATGTATATAATGCGGTGCACGGGCTGTAGACGTAGAGTACCGTTCTGACAAGTTGGATTCCTGTGAGATCTTTTCCACATCAGTGAAGACTTTATCCACCTTTTCCTTTCTGTCCTTTTCATCCAACATGAGGCGCGGATCATCAAGAAGGTACCCTGTCATCTGCAGAGTGGGTGGTATAAAGAGAATACAAAGTCAGTCAGCGAATTTAGATTA
>JAEMWC010000029.1:1885000-1937500 GCA_016490735.1 Pachyseris speciosa
TGAACTCATTTCCCTTAAACGTATGCATGTAAATGTGTGGGGCTGTGTGGAAATCTTTACCTTAAACTCTATTCATGCTTGCCCGTTTTTGGAACAGAGTTAGTATGTCGGTCAAGCATGTATAATTAATGTATGGGGCTGTGTGGAAATCTTTCCCTTAAACTCTATTCATGTTCACTCGGTTTTGGAACAGGGTTAGTTAATGAAAGTGATGCATGTATAATCAATGTATGGGGCTGCCGAATCTTTCCAAAAAGTCTAAAATTTCCGGCTTCTAAGACCTGCTGCTTATTAAGCGAATGATACATGGTTCAACATTTGTTGAGCAACAATGTTCAACATTTGTTGCTCAACAAATGTTGAACCGTGTATCATTCACTTTAGAGTACAGGCTAAATTGGATCTATTTGTTAAGCTTAAATATTTGCATATTGTCAAACAATTGGGCTCGAGTTTAACACATTTTACACATATAATAACATGTACCTTACACAATGAGGACTTCACTAGAAAGCAGTGAAACAATGGAGAGTAAATCTCAATTATTAACACGATCTGCGCATGTACATCCACAGGCTCCCCAAGCTGCATTTCCAAAATGCATTTATTATCGTTAGGAAACCCGAACGGCGAAAATCCGGCTAAAATCGCTAAAAACCAGCCTAAAAACTACTAGACAGTAAAGAGTACAGCATTGTATCGAGGTAAGTTGATTTTATTAAGAAAGTGTGATATTTTCTGTTTGTTTCCCGTACAAAACTTTTTATTACAGTCAGTAACACAACAACATCTTCACGCGTCATCTTTGTTGAGCTTGGGAAGCCTGTGGTACATCTTACATGGTGTTACAGTATGTACATGAATGTTGTGCATCGATGACTAGACAGTACTTTATAATGAGCCAAATCTCACAAAAATGCCAAAAAAGCTCCACATATTGTCGAAATTGTGACCCCAATGTATAACACAAGAAATAGGAAAATGCTTAGTGATGATTCTGAGTAAAATGGAATTTACTTTCTTACCTTCTTCGTTTTCGTACATGGCGGAAGAGGATTGTTTCGCGCCATCTTGTGCGATCGAAGTATCTCGCTTTTCACCCGGTCTTCTCAGCGGTCCTTGATAATCCTTAGATGTTATGTTGCCTTTCTTTCCAGGCATGCTCAATCTTTACAATTCCGTCGCGTTTTGATTCATGAAACCATCATTTAGTTCTCATTTAGTACGGAATCAACACAACAAGAAAAGCTATGCATTCTGGGGGAGAGTTGAAAACAGACCCCGGCTCCGTGGACTACCCTCTGACCCCAACTCCGTGGACGGAATACTTACGGAGTACTCCACAGACTATCCTATGGACTACTCCGAGGTCTACCCCTCTTATGGTAAAACAAAAATTACTTTTAGGCTGAAAAAAAGATACAAGAGACGTACTTGCGTCAGTCGTCATTGTGGTTATCGCCATTTTACTCGGCGGGTGAAAGATGGAATCCGGAATCTAGAAAATCAGAAGGAGCTCAGATTGAGCACAATATTTGAAACCAAATGTTTCTGCAAATGATCGAACTCTACTACCGTCACTGTGTTTCCCCTGTATCCTAAGTTGACATCAAAATGCTCCTGTTTTGTATATACCGTAGCAGAAGCGTATGATACGCTTCTGACCGTAGGTAACTCGGCTAGCACCATCTTGTATGAAACACGTAATTCAGTTTCTAGACAAGTTGTTTGGCTATACAATAATGTAAATAAAAGTTAGGTTTATAATTTTTAGCTCATTCATTGCGTCATAGCGCAATAAATAGAGAGCGGCAACGGCAACGGCAACGGCAACGGCAACGGCAACGACGACGGCAACGGCAACGAAAACGTCATTTGAAAATCTAACTTCTCGTTATCGTAACTCTTTCGCGATTATTCCAACTTCTTTAACTTGTAAAATGTGCGCGAGCTATCCTGGAGCTAAATTAGCAAAAACGGCGTTGAAGTTGGGAAAAAGAAAGCAGGGTTCACCGTCATCGTACGTTCACGTTCTCCACAAAACCTAAAATTTGGTCATTTCACGTTGTTGTTTTGCTGAGGACGGCAAAGAAATGTACCAAAATGTAAAACGCACGTGCAGAGCGGTTTTTTTTTTGCTCATTAAACCTATTGTTGTGTGGCGTTCTCGTTGCCGTCGCTGTCGTTGTTGTTTTTAAAAGCTCTCTAATGAGTATAATCAGAATGGTAAAAGTGTTGACAAGCCTGCACGACTCCTGCAGTTCGCAGATGAATAACCTATAACGCCTTCATAGCTTGGCTTTGACTAGGATGTCTTTTAGGGATTTTCCCTTACGATATGAGATAATGGGGGGCTCCTTAAAGATATTTCTCAGTTGTGGTTGATTGTCTATAAGGTGCCATCTCCCCATTAGTGTGTCCTTTAGGTTAGGCAACGCTGGATGGTATTGTGTTACAAAAGGCAGTATTTTCTTACGTGCGGTATCGTTTTTCTGTGCTAGCGACATTTCTCTGTCAGAGAATTTAATCTCTGAAAGGTGTTTTTCTACAATTCTGGCTGGGTAACCTCTATTCTGCAAGCGTGTTTTGAAATTGCTCATATTCTCCTCAAAGCTAATACGAGACGAATTTGTTCTTAGAAGCCTTAACGCTTCTCCTTTGATAAAGCCTTTTGCGACGCCTGGTGGGTGACACGAATAGAAATTCGTGTATTGAAAGGTTTCTGTAGTTTTGAAATGCGTTCGCACGTCAAGAATAGACTCTTTAGTAAATCTAACACCTTTGTACACTTTCGTGTCCAAGAATGTAGTTTCTGTCTCTGAGATTTCAGCCGTGAATTTTATCGTTGGGTGAAAACTGTTTGCGTTTAGAAGAAAATCTTCTATTTTGTCTCTGCTTGTGTTCCACATAGATATGACGCCATCGATGAATCTTTTCCAGACGATTGGTTTTGTGTCGCTCTGTCTGAGTATTTCTTTTTCTATTTTGGCCATAAAAATGTTAGCGAAAGCTACGGCCATTTTCGTACCCATGGCTGTTCCATGAGTTTGGAGGTAATCTTTTCCATTGAATTGGAACGAGTTTTCTTGTAGAATCAGACTTAGCATTTCTCTTAAAAACCTGGTAGGAATGGGAGGTATTCTCTCATAAAAATCTTCGTATGCTTCGCATACAGTTGTAATACCCTCCTCCTGTGGTATGTTCGTGTAGAGGCTGGTGACGTCCATTGAGACAAGAATTGTATCTTTAGGCAGTTTAGTCTTTTCGATGAAGTTAAGAAAGTCTGTTGTATCTTTAAGATACGAGGCTTGCTTTTGTGCTATTGGCTGAATGAGGCGGTCAACAAAAGCTGAGATCCTTTCTGTAGGGCCGTCACACCCTGATATGATAGGTCTACCAACAGGTGTCGGTTTGTGAATCTTTGTAAGTGTGTAAAACACTGGTATTCGCGGAGGGTCTGGCGTCAAGGAGAGCCATTTAGCCGTCATGTCATCTATGTGGCCTTCTTGAAGTAGCGATTGAATCAATCGGTGAACTTTTTTGGCCGTGGTGCTAACTATAGGTTTGTCTATGGGCCGGTAGTTGTGTATATCATCAAGTTCAAGTTGACCCTCGCTAAGCTTATCTTCCTTGTTCATTATGACGGTTGTGGTTCCCTTATCGGCTTTCTTTAGTACAATGTTTTTGTCACGCGATAGTTCTTTGAGAGCATTTCGCTCTCCCAGTGACAGGTTGTCTTTCGGCCTGTTCAATTTGATATTAGCAAGATCAAATTTGACTTCTTCTAGAAAGGTTTCTAGAGCAACTGAGGGCTGAACTGGTGGGTCCCAGTCCGACTTGACGTGGAAAGGATGAGGTTCTTTATCGTTCCCGTGAAATATGTATTTAAGGCGCATTCTTCTGGAAAATTGACTGAAGTCATTGAGTAGCTGGCGCCTGATAATGTCTTCTCTCGTTACGGGAGTAGGAATGAATTTCAAACCACGGGATAGCAAGCTAATTTGCTCATCTGTCAGCTGTGTATTTGACAGGTTTTTTATATGTTGCTTGCGTGACTCAATGTTGTTTTGAAAGCGCTTTTTCTGTTTGATTTTTCTCCGCTCATATCTTTTGCGGCTTTGAACCGCTTTGTTATCAGTTGTGTTTCTTTTCCCTTCCTCCCTTATTTCTAAAGGGTCAGATAAGACAACTGGATAAGATTCACTTTTTTTATTCTTTCCCTGTGCTCTCATTTGTTCCAGCAATGTATCAACCTCTCTAATCTTGGCTTTCAACACTTCGGCTAGCTCGTTTTCATTCTTATCTCTGTTAGTATTTCTATCTCTAGCCGGCGTTTTGCGGGAAGACTTGTTGGTTTCTTGGTAACTTCTGCGAGATTGAGCTTGTTCGAGCTTTCTGTACTTATTCTTAAGTCTTTCTACGCGCCTATGGTGAAATTTAACGAGGGCCCCTACAAGGGCCTGTTCGGCTTTCTTTCTTATGGCGTTAATGTCTTTCTTAAAGTCCTCGTCGGGCGTGATGTTCGCCCTCGCATTGTACCTTAGAGTCTTAGGGCATGAGCCCTTCTCTAAGTGGGTGTTCAGCAGACTGATGGAGTTAGTGGAGCTTTCAATCTTCTCCTGGATGGAGTTAAGTTCTTCTTTATGGCGTGACCTCTTTTCATCAGGGCTGCCGGTAGTTTTGGCGGACTTTGGTTGGTCTTCCCTTTGGCGCTTCCTGCCTTTTTCGTTGCTCGTTTTCTCAGGGCCTACAGGCTCTTTGGTTTTGTGTTCACTGGGCGTTTTCAGCTCATTCGCTGTATCCCTCTTACGCTCCTGTCTTTTAGCGTTTGGAATACTGACATCGTTGAGACCAACGTCTTCACCTGGGTCTTCGGACAGGAGGGCGTTCTCTTCTTCGTAAGATATATCGGTTTCCATTCTAGTATCTTCATAAGAAGGATCTGCCTCTTCGGTCGTTAAGAGACCGTCAGCAGTAAGTTTGGTAGCTGCCATGTCACAAGAGTATTGCATAATCAGTATAATGGGCATCAAATGTGGAATGGAATGTGTAGACAAAATATGTTGTAGACGCGTAGACGGAAATGAACGAGAGATCCGAACGAGGCTGCGGCCGGAAGTAATTTTGCACTCTTACCCATTGAAAATGCTGAATTACACATGTGCAAGAATACAAATGTTTCTACAGTCTTACAAATAAACAAATAACATCAAACCGCAATTTCGGCAGTTCTAAAGTGTGTTACGTGGATCGAAAACCCGAAATCTTCACAAATACAAAGTATAGCTGAAAAAGAGGAGTTATAAGCAATGTAAGTGAAAAGATTCAAGAAACAGACTTTGGCTCATAAAGACGCATATTTGCGTAAAATATACCGCTTTTGCTTTTATGATTTATTTCTTGTTTAAATTTTGTCACAAAGACATAATAATGTGCAAATAGCACTAAATGATGCTTTTTGCAATTATCAAATCCAAAAAACCGACAACAATACCCGAATTCCGCTGTATGGCACAGTTTTTTTGGCAGCAAAGCCCAAAATGCTAGTCTTTTGACCAAAGAACAACACCAAAAATTACACATTTTCGTGGTCAACTTTTTAATAAAAAACATTGCCCAAAAATCAAAATTCTACATTTACAGCAAACCTTAAAGCCTGACCTTGGCATCTGGAGGGAAATTTTCCTCTCACTTCTTCCACAAGCCACGCTTTAGCCATTTTATTGGAGCCAATCTCGCGTATCTCAAGTTGTCTTGTTCACGCCCCAAAAGAATTCTGGGAAACTCAACTATTCCAGGAACATAGAACCCTTCCATTTCCTATTTCAAATTCGGGCCACCCAGTACTACCAGGAAAATATGACGTCGATTGAACTTTTTACCAGTCAAAACTAGCCCAAATTGCCTTGGTAGGCCCTGGAATCCTTCCACAAAGTTAGCAGAGAGACAGCTTCGGCCATCCACCGCTATATTGGCTACGAAGCAGATTTAGCGTCTCATTCAGCAAGAAACCGTCTCTCACCTCTGGCCTCTTTCAAAGGCTTGCCTTTACCCACATTCCAGCTTAAGGATGCCAGCCTGGAGGTCTTTGTGGAGGAAAATGGCTCGAAAAAACCTCATAAAGCGGCAAATTTACCACAATCAAGCTTGTTGACTCGGTAAACGAACAACCGGCCGCTAATGTGCGTGACGTCACACCTTTAGAGTGAGCCCACAGTGACACAAGCCCGCTGTTATTTCCATCGCAACTTCTTAAATGGAGAAGATTAGTCCTCCAGACTAATTATCACTAAAAATTTACTTTAAAAAAATGCAATAAATTGGTACTCAAAGGGTTAAGGGGTAATGCCCGCTACTTTGTGGCCTTAGTGCCTTTTGAGTGGCGTTAGCTTACTTGATCACATTAATTTGTGAAGTATCCTTGTCACTCCAGCCACATCCCACAAGTTTTACGTTTTCATTACTTTCGAGAGGGACTGGGGTGAGGTAACGATAAAAGGTTCAGGGCACAACATTTTCGATTTTTGTTTTTTCCATAAAAATGAACTTTTTACTGTGATCTTTCAAGAAAAAAACCTAATTCAAAACGAATGAATAGTCACCGAGAAATTGGGATATGACGCGATTTGCGCGGGAAATATTGGATGCAAAAAGTTACTTTGCTTTATGAAGGTTAGTTAAGGTGGTGCGCTTTTAGTTTTTCGGCTTTTATGACGTTGGGTCAAGTAAACTTAGACAAAGCCGGAGAGTATGCGACAAAATAATAAACTAGAGAACTGTGTGAAGCACGAGTGTCTGCGGGGAGATAAAATTCCGCGGAAAATTTCCACAGTAGGTGCCCGGAAGAAAAGTTATCGTAAATTGATTGGCTGATCGTCGATAGAAGTCTTCAGGGACGGCGTTTGATTGAGTAGTGAAGATTTTTTTCAAGCGCTGTTTTCGCAAAGAGTTACAATTCAAGGACGATTTGGTCGATTTCGATCAAATTTGGACAGTCGGTAGATTAACTTATCTTCAGCAAAAAGATGTTGGGGAATTAGATAATTCTAAAACGTTTTTCGCTGAGAGCCATTTCCGTGCGGTCGCTCCGTAGTTTTTACTAGCGAATTTGAAAATGCTCTGTAACTTTTAAACGCAATCGGATATATAAAAGAAAACTCTAACACATTTTTCAGCTTCTGGGTTCCAGACTTTTCATTAGAAAAAATATAAAAATCCATAAATACGAAAATCGCATTTATTTATAGCTTTCAAAACATGATTTATACCTTTGAGTTTAGACTTGGCGGAGCATTCAGTAATTCACTTTCTTAAAAAAAAATAGTGAAATATTCGAATAGCTAGTTCTATTAGCCCATGCAAGGAGAAAAATGAGAGAAGACGCCAGTCCCTCCTCAATGCGTTTCGTTCAGGTTTTGTCAAAGTCGCCGCACTATTGGCGTGCATGCGATCGTGACCATCCAGAAACTGAGGCTGTCATGAGTGGCAGTCTATGTCTTGTTTACGTTTGCCCTCAGTTGCTTACTTTGGAAAAAGAGATTGGCCTGGGATTCGCGAAAGCGTTTGTGAGCCTGTTTGGGAGAGAGCGAACTAAAAAGAATGATGAACTTGGGTCGAACCAAGTAAACTGCTGTGTGCCTTTATAATTTTTGCTCGGATGATTTCAGAAACTCATTGGATCTTATGTTAAAGAATACCATGAAAGAAATACCACCCGCCATGTTTGTTTATTATAGAGAACCCCCAATTAAACATTCCCACAACCACTAGCCTCCAACGCAGACGTTCGTTTGGCTCGTCACGTAATCTCTCCTCCCCTACGTACGCATTCGTTGGGGAGGAGAGATTGCGTGACGAGCCAAAAGAATGTCTGCGTGGGAGGCTACACAACCACTGACGCGGCACTTTGGATTCCTGTTTTTCCTAACCGAGTTATTCCCATCCCAAATTTCAGCAATCAGTATCTCGTTCCTTGCGTTACCCTAATTCCGGTCAGTGCACGTGCACTTGGTATTGGCCACAATCAATCACCAGGTATCTTAATTTGGACTTCATCTTGACATAAACCTTATCAAAATGGCACATCACACCGAAATCAAATAAAATTGCATCCCACATAGGGATCTTTTTATTACAAATATCAAACGTAAGCCCTGCAAATCCTGTTCACTTCCACAGATCATTTTCACACACGGAACAAATCTCAGGACTACACCCAATATTCCAGCAATGAACCGTGGATGGTTTCCACACAAGTGATGTTTCCCTCACCAGAGTATATCACATACGACTGATTTTCATAGATGACGTCAGTTCCTTTTTCACCCTCAAACCAACGGTCTTCATTCACGTCAAAGCCTTCCGCTGAAACATCCGCTGACCATGATGATGGCGGACTCAGGTTGAACTCTGCTTCAGAGGAGAAGGAGAAGTCTGCAATAGATTCAACTTTAATTAATAGTTTAGAAGTGGCTTTCTTGAAGTAGTAGTAGTAGTAGTAGCAGCAGCGGCAGCGGCAGCAGCAGCAGCAGCGGCGGCGGCGGCGGCGGCGGCGGCGGCGACGGCGGCGGCAGCAGTAGTAGTATACTCAATCTGACTGCTTTAAAAAATACAGTCAATCTACATCACGCGTGACCAGAGAATGAAATGATCGTAAATGCGAATTCCATTTTGTAATGTCCTACATTTGAATAGAATCTTGAAATCTTTCCGACAAACACGCGGTAACTGAAAAAATTTTCAACTGAAACACATAAGAAACAACTGACAGTTTAAAAATATTTCACTCTGTGATGTAAAAAAAACGTAGCCTTATATCGTCAACAAACTAGGGAAATTTCCACGGGAATTCTGAAATCTCACTGGCGATGTTCAAAAAGTACTGACATATGAATTATAAAACTCCGTTCAAAGTTAAAAAATACTGGCCACGCGTGACGTAGATAGAGTGTAATAGTCGCCAAGATGGTTTCTTTGTTTCGCATTGAAATTCTGTTGCTTTCAGTTGTTGAGGCTCTTAAGTCACATAAAAAATAGTGCTATCTTCTCGACCATTGTGAGTCAGAAACAACAACAACAGCAACTAGCAACACTAACAACTATACTCTTTGCTTTCTCGTATGCTCCCCACACCCCCCCCCCCACCCCGCCCCTTTTACGCCCTTCTTCTGCTATCCAAGTTCTCTTTGTCTCCTTGTGTCCCTCAAATCAAATCAAAATCAATTTTATTTAAGCTCGATAGCGTGAGGTGTGGTTGCCCAATCTCCCGAGCCGGGGACTCATGTATGAAATGTTCGAGCACTCCGGATCGAATTGGAATTTAGAAGTGTTGGTTTTTGAGGATAGGGGGAAACCGGAGCACCCGGAGAAAAACCTCTCGGAGCAGAGAAGAGAACGAACAACAAACTCAATGTCTGACATATGACGCCAAGTCCGGGAATCGAACCCGGGCCACGTTGGTGGAAGGCAAGTGCTCTCACCACTGCTATGTTAGCTGTGAGCAACTGGAGCGATTGCTGAAAGGGTCTGCGCCTCGGGTATCTTTCTTGGGCCAAAATCAGAATTCAATCAAGATTGAGAACGTTTTGAAACTGACAAACTGGTCTTCAAACTCTGGCAGAAACAAATCAAGTTAATTCTTGAATAGAGAGCAAAGCACAATCTGTATCGAATGGTTCTCACTGGTCTGACGAGGGCTAAAACTTGAAAAACAGCGGCCTACTTTACTTTAAATCGTACTTCATTTCCATCCTGACCATCCGACTGATCCGAGGCCAAGGGCACTTATTTATAGTTTCACTGCTCTGTCAGACGGTAGTTCGAAACAAAACTGGGCTGTTACTCTAGGTTTTCCACCAGTACATACATCTAGCGACTTCTTGAATGCCACCAGGAGCCCATTACTGATGCCACAAATTCGTAACATAGTCCCTTTAACTTCATACCCTGGTGAGAAAACCGTTTATACATCACTTTAAGGAAGTTTGTTCTCTTTTCGGCCCTTCTAAGTGCAATTGCTCCTCTTCCAAACTCCCTCCCTCCCCCCCCCCCCGCCACCCCCTAATCCCACCTACTTTTGTTGTAAGATTACGTTACCTGACAGATCCCCTGTGATGCCACCACTTTTGTGAATGCAGGGTCTCTTGAGGATGGGCTTCTTATAGTGCTTTGAAGAATGTCCCACATCACCAGTGGGCCGAGAACTATTGCCATAGCAACAGTCTGACCCATATTTAATTTCAGGAAAGGCTGGGATAACAAAGGCAAGATTGTTGTTTAAATCGGGCAGATCCTGAATTCTTGTTGACGTCTTCCATGGGTAGGCTTGAAGTTTGTTCTAAACGGGTACATATCACAAGCTGACAGTCAATTGGAACCGATTAAGAACCTATCTAGGTTTTCGCACAGCTCAATAACTTATTTTTTTTTAAACGTTCACTTCATTACTTACTGAAACAAGCGGAAATTAATTATCATCAATGACTAATATGAACTCCTGCTAAAGATCGATTTAGAAAAACATTTCAAAAGGAAAAATAAAGATAAAAAGTTACATGACGTTTCGACGACCTCGTGTCATCAATGTCAAATGTGAAAATTTTTTCTTAAATGGCATTGTATATATACAATGACATTAATGCGAATAATGATATGATATGATATGATATGATATGATATGATATGATATGATATTTAATAAAGATTTCAAAAACACATTTACAAATGTGACTGATCCGCAAATAGCACGGGCTAATCTAGGCGGATCAGTCATTTATATATAAGGAATAAAAAAAAAATTAAATAAATAAATAAAAAGTCACTAAACTCTTACAATATTAATGAAATAATAGCACGAGAGTGTTCACACAGTTCGCGCGAATAGAGTCACCTTGGCCGGGTATTAAGCTTCGGTCTTTTCTTCTTAATCAAGAGCATTCATAAATTAAACACTCCAGTTTCCTCCGGCATTTCTTAAGAATTTTGAAATTCTCACGCAGGTTCGACGGTCTTTAATTGTGCTCGTCCTCGAAGTGTTTCAGCCCGATTACGGAATGTTTATGTTCCTCAACACGCTGATGGAGGTGGCGGCACGTGAAGAAACTGTGGTCAATCATGACCAACAACTTATTTCTATCAGTAGAAAGATCATTGACGAGCTAAGAGTTGCGGAATTGAAGCTTCCCTTAGTGAATCAGCAGATACAAATTATTGTGCGGCGCCTTCTCAATCGGGTAACAAACGGACCAGGAATCAAACGTCTCAGGCTTGCATCTCTTTGCAGGACGGATCTAAATTATTCAAACTTTAATTTAAAACATAAGCATAAATTTGCATGTACTAGACGCGAGCATAAATTTACATTAAACATTGTGCCCCGAAAAGAAAAACGTAGGCAAAACCTTAACTCATAAGCCCAGTGCTCATGAGTAATTAGCTATGTATACATTTTGTGACTTGAAATCTATTCATATGGTGCTCGCTGTTTTTGGAACAAGGTTAGTAAGAAATTGATGTATGTGTAATTAATACTAAAGCAACTGAAGCTATTTTTCAAGCGCGGTATTAACACACAAACCAAGAAACATAACATAACAGCTTTATTTAAGTGTCAATGTCTTTTAGCTATATAAGCTAATGGGGGACACTATACAATAAACTACGGTAAAAATCTAAAATCGAAAATCTTAGACTACACTAACTACTAAAATCTAAAATCAAAGAATAATTAATTTTAGTTAAAATGCAACTATTTACATTAAAAGGAACTAACTATTTGCAATACGAACAAGTATTATGTCATGCATAAATTACAGCACTGATTATTTACTAGCAATCCTGAAATATCATGCATTCGTATTTTACGTTTAAATGAATCGAGGCTGGTTTTGTCCCTTGATTTACAGTTCCGCTTTGATCAGATAGATGGTACAAGGTCATCTAATTTGTATCTAGGGATGTCGAACACGGCACAGTTTCTCAGAAATTATAGAGAGAGTGCTTGACTTGAAACAAATCAACTAAACTAGCAGGTACAAGTGACAAGGTTTGCCTTACACTGATGGGATTTCGTGCACATGACAATTCACTGCAAATGAATTTATATAACTCCTTCATAACAGTCGTTTCTTGACTCTCACCTTATTACTTGCCTTACTAGTCCTCGAAACGCGGCGGCGACCGTCCAACTCTGAATGAATCCGCTTTCTCTTTCGCTCATCCTCCATGTCCAGCCTTCTTTCTCTTGTACTCTGCCAGTGATAAACGCACACAACACACGACAGAAATACTGCCAAAAGACAGATTGGCAGTAAAACACCAAAAGACCCTTCGGTTAGACCAGGAGTTCGCGCCATTGAAGATTTCAACTCTGCCGTTGATGGAAAACGACTTGACTGCACTCTTTGAGAGACTTTGGCTACGTTAGAATGCTCATTTGCTGAAAAATTAACTGCGGTGTAGAATTCGATGAGTTTCGAAGCAGATCTGGTTGTACTTTGACGCATTAAAGTCGATTTTCATAAAGAAATATTTTGACTAAGCTCAATTAAAGCGCTGTTTCATCTTCTGGAGTTTTAGATGTCAGCCACCGAATTTGTCAGGAAGAGGTGACAACAAAATGTGGAACCTAAAAACGTGCTTCAAGGTGTCATTTGCACGCCTGTTATTTGTGGCACGGCGTCGGCATTCACGAGTTTATTGCCGGTCTCGGCGTTGGGAGAACGCAACCTAACCTATTGGGTGTCCTGTGACTCCAGTAAAACCATTGGAACGCAATTTCTAAGCTTTGATTATCACTGTTTTCATGTACAAGGGTTTGACGAGAATAAAACACGAAATTAAATGGGCAGTGTCACGAGGATTTTGCTGTTTTAGGTCAATTCTGTGCTAAAATCATTACTTTGAGGCTTTACTCATAAACAAATGGTTCTGTAAAGCTACGACGAAGATATCAAATGAATTTTATCAGAGAGGGCTAGCCATAATAAATTTCTTGAGGATGTTTTGAAGACGCAGCATCAAAACTTGAAAAATTGGCCGATGTTTTCAAGTTTCAATCCTTTTCCATCCTTGCTATACGTAGCAACAGGCGACAGGAAACAGTTTCAGTACCTTCAAATAGTCTAGACCCTTCTTTTTTTTTAATTCAATTGGTGTGAAGACACCTTCTAGCTTTTTGTATAGTTGCCAAACAGCGTGGCACTGCCCCTTTAACCTGTGGATAGGAACTTCAGAGGCACAAAGGATATCGAAGGCTTAAAGCGTGGGGCAAAAAAATACGGTCCCAGTTTAGTTAGAGTGACAAAATGAATGTAAATGAAATCCAAAATAGCGACCATCCAGAACTAATCACTCGGGCTTCGAAGAGCGCCCGAGGTTTAAAATGCCGTCCGTTCTTCTTTTTATTCTTCTTTGTCGTCGTCGTCGAGTTTCATCTACAAAGCTCACTTCCGGCGTTTCTGCGCAAGCACTAACGCTTAAAATAAAAACTCACATCATATGCCTGTTGTCACGTATCGGAAAACGTCGATTCACCTTGCGTCTTTGAAGTCTGAACTACTAATATGTTGAGAGAAGTGTCTATACGAATGTTTGCAAGTTCAACTGCGAGAAGAAAGCTTTTAACATGACCAAGCTTAACTCCACATGGACTGACGTGTTTCCCCGTGTCCGCTTCATTGAGATGTACATTTTGTTGAATATCAGACACTCCTGAGACTTTGACAGGTAGTTTATTTACTATTTTTCCACAATATCTCAATTTCTGGACACAAGTTTTTGAATGATAAGCAATTAGTTTTTACTTGCGTGACTTGAAACTGACCGCAGAAACGTTCCTTTCTTACGTTTCAAATGACCCTGAACTGACGTATTTGTCAACAGTTTCATTCTGCTGATTATTTCTCTCCTCACATTTCACCGAGACCCATTAACGTTTATGCGAAAAAATCCTACATCGTTCGATAAGCGTTTCCTTTCTCAAACAACTATCCATCGAAGCAAAAACAAGTGTGCTTAGGTTTTTGGGCATCAATACACTATTTTTATCGCAATGCGCTACGGTGAACCTCTGTGGCCTAGAGGTCATTGTTTCTGAATCTGACGCAGCTAACCCGGGTTCCATATCCATTAGTGGCGTACATTCTGGTATTTTTTTATTTTTATTTTATTTTTTCGTTTCTCTTTTTCTTCTTTTTTTAGAAATATTTTTTACAAGTGTTATAATTATTGTTCTCAATGGTTGAGCCCTAAAGCAATTTTGTAATTTTGGAGGGATATATGTTGATAGGGTTCTAAAGAAATAGACTCCACACAAGCTAAGCGCTATGCGTCCGATGTAAGAAAGACAGACTTCTCTCTATTCTTTTGTTTAGCGCTAAATTAGGGATACAATACTGTTTTTTGCAAGCCCGAGTTTAGGCTAATTGTAGCCTCTTGTTTGTTATTAATTTATTAAATCAGCTCACAGCTAGTCAGTGTAGCTGCTATTTACACTGTACAAATATTAACAACCTAAAATTAATTCTACAAGCTTTTTACATTTCTGTGGCTGTTCCGGTATAGTGTAGCACAGTTTAAGAGAAATTCTTTTTCCCTTCCATTCAGTAGCAGGCGCTAGAAAGAGGAAGAGGAAAGGAAATTATGGCACGCGCGCGAAGCGAGGCAAGAGAGCGCGGAGCTCCCCTCGCTTCGCGCGCGAAAAAAGAAAAAAAGTCTGGCGCGGCATATATAGCTGAATGTCTACAGATCCCTCCTTGATGAGACTCACAGAGGTCGGTTGAGTTGTGGAATCAACTCTAACGACATTGGAACCACTTTATCAATTCCTACAATTCCAACCCATGCAGATGATTGTACTCGGCTGACTAAGCTGATATTCTCGCATTCCAGCCTCTACTAACATCTAGTCAAGGTCTGTCAACACGACGTTGCGAATTTTCCACACAATGATTTGCATCGAAGAATTCAAGGAAGCTTGACTATTCTTGTGGTTTGTAAAAAGTGTCCATGTTTTTGGAGATGTGAGTTAATCGCGGGCCATAGTAATCAATAATGTATTCTGACCCATCAGCAGGTCCAACAACCTATAAAACAGTTAGGAAAAGTTACTAAGTCATAATTGAAGGGCTCGAGGCATAACTGACTTATGTCGAATTTTAGGTGGTTTTTCGATTTTGCACGGATTTGTCCAAATTTCTGCATGTGAACTGCAATTCAATTTAAAACATTGTCTGTGATTTTTTCACCGATTTTTTTTTCGTTTTGGAGGTACAATGTGTGTAAAGAAAAAATGCGTTTTTTCTTGTGTACACAAAGAAACCAACCTTCCACGAGAGTGGTTTGCAAATTGCATTACATCTTCTTTTAATCGAATTGCAGTTCACATGACAAAATTCTGACAAATCCGAGCGAAATTGAAAAACGACCTAAAATTCGACATAGGCTCCGAGCCTTTCAATAATTATACATACATGTAAACTGCACACATTACTTTTCTAATCCTTTGCTGTTTTTCGCTCTTTTTCTGACTTGCGTGTGTCAACCCATATCCTGATCAAGCATGCTAGTCTTTGTGACTTCTCAACTGGTTTGTTTTTAATATTCTGAGTAGCTTTTAGGCCTTTTTTTTTTTCATGTGCTTTATATTTGTGGCAATTCACATTCACGAATGTCTACTTTAAAGGGAACCTCCACCCTTACAACAAATTGATGCTAAATTGTAAGCAATAATTACTAGATTTCAAATTTTGTTTTGAACGGTGGACATAACAAATAAGTGTAAAAAAAAACTGGATATCATCATCGCCTATGTTCGCTTTCAAATTTTCCAGGGCGCCGCCATTTTGGATTTGATGACGCGTAATAGTTGCCCTATTGTTTAACACAAAGGATTTTCTGCTTCATTTGCTTCCTGACAATAGCTGCAACCATTGCACGTCATCAAATCCAAAATGGGCGCACATGGGAAATTTGAAAGCGAAAACAGGCGATAATTATATCGATTTTTCAGTACACTTAAGTGTTGTATCCATGTTTCAGTGCAAAATTTGGAAGCTAGTAATTATTTCCAACAAGTTAGCATGGAGTTTTTTGTAAGAGTGGAGGTTCTCTTTAAGGGATTTGAGGGTTTTATAGTATTTTTTGTCAAACCTATAAACCTCTCCATATCCCTCATCCCAGGAAATTACAGTACAGGTGCCACTATTCCCATCCCCTAAGTATCAAAACTACTACTGTCGACATTATTAACACAATAATTGTCTGCCAACCTAACTACCAGTCTACTGGTAGTTAACTTAATTCTGTTTGTATCTGTTTTTTTTTTTTGTATATCTATGTTTGTACGTTTTCATGTCTTTGAATATCTTTTCTTTTAACTGGCTGCCTGGCATTTTTAACTCTCAAGTTATTTCAGGTAGCCAGCAACCCCATCATTTGATATACACTGTATTAGAGCGGTTTTCAATTGAGTGTCTAAAGTAATTATGGTTTTGCTTTGGTTTTACATTGCTTTGCTCTGTGATTGGACAGGAAAACTCGTGCCACTTTCTAAACCAATGAGAAGCAAAACCAAAACCAATAATTGATTTGCACGCGCGTATTTTCCCGCACTTTACGCTGGATACATGTAATTGCTTCGTATTCTGATTGGCTCATTGCATTGCTTACTCCTGTTGTGATTGGCTGGAGTAATTGCTTTGGTTTTGGTTTTACGACACTCAATTGAAAAGCACTCTAATGTAAATAATAATTTATTATTATTATTGTTGTTGTTTTTGTTTTTTAAATTCTGTGATGAAATAAAGTGTTGACTTGTTGCTGCTGCCTCACCTGTGTTGCAATTAAAACAATGTCTACAAGATGAAACACAAAGAAAAATCCAAGAGTACAAAACTTCAGCAGCCCTGTAGGAAAAAGAAAAATCAAGAGACAAAATGACCTTATTTTGCACCAAGTACATTTTGTTCTCAGATTCAATAAATAAATACATGCAATTCATGCCAAGAAAATAAAAGAAATCAGTACCTTGAACATGGTTTGGATATGCGATATTTATTATCTTAAAATACTAATTAATAATTCATGAAGGAAATACAAAAGAAATTAATTTTTAATGAGTGTCTTTATATCTGATACTACATCCAATTTTCTATGCCAAAATAACCCAAAATCTAAATTTTAGTGTAAGAATGGACAGATGTACAGTAAAGCTTTTTTAGCCATTCAATAAATTCGCAATTCCTGTTTTATCAAGTCCTAAAACATTTGGCTGTGCTTCATGTTTTAAACTTGATAAAACACTCCTGTTCATTTATTAAACATTACATAAAATATGGTGAACTTTTGCCTTGAATTTCTCCAAGAATTATTAGTGGTTTGAGAAGCTATACCATGAAACACTCGAGAGACTGTTTCATGTAATATTAATATCAAACATGAGGAATAGCATTGATCCAATGTCCAAATACTGAAAATGGGGTTGAAGAAACAAGGTGCAGGCGAGTTTGTTTAACTGGCTTTGAAGTATGTGGATATCTGATGAAAAACTCCTTCAAGTGTTTGATATAGCTTCTCAAACCATTAATAATTCATAATGGTAATAGGACACAGTGGAGTCCAATTTGGCTGTAATCATACAAGTGATTGAGTCCAATTTGTTAATCATGAGTATGATTATAGACAGAATTTGACGACATGAAGTCCAGTTACAAATTAATCAAAACTATGACAAAATTTGAGAAACAAGCCTGGGCACAGTTGTTCAAAGCATGATTAAGCTAATCCCGGGTTAGAGTGAACTTTGAGTCCAGTTTAGTTACTGTTTAATAAAAACATTTCCAAAAGATTTTCACCCTAAATACTTTTTTAAAGCCTAAAATATGATTTACAAAACCTTCTCAACGAGTGAGATGAAAACTTCGGTTAACCCTTAATACTGGGTTAGCATAAATAACAAAAAATTGGCTTTCAAACAACCGGGCCCTGAATTGTAAGAACCTTGAGTTATTAACTTAAAGGTTCATGTCATTGAAAGGTGTATGAATGCTTTACCTATTGCGGGATAACCCAGGTAAAATCTGTCGATTCCAAACATTCCAAGGAAAACTGACAGCAATAGAGCAGTTTCATATGAGTGACCATTTCTGCAAGAAAAGGGTGAAAAAAGACACGTGACATTAGACAACAGTTGAAAAAACGTGTTACTTTATGGGCCACAAAGTGGCAAGTAAACCCCATTCTCCTTCATCAAGGTAATTGTAAAATGTAAGGAAAAATCCACTGATACTGTCAAAAAGTGCACTTAAGTTATCTGCCGGGGAGCCATGTTAATACAGACACTAAAGGGAAATGCAAAAGTGTCTGCATCAAGTGGGTGTCCATACTAAGTGGGCTAATTTAAGAGAAAATATACGACCTTTCTAGTTTATTGTTGGGACAAAGAACTCTGCCCATTATTAGCAGGTCTCCGTATTAAATGGGCTAGTTTAAGAGAAAATATATGACCTTTCTTGTTGTTGGGACAAAGAATACTATCCGTTATAAGCATGAGTCCGTAACTTAAGTAGACCTTTCTAATTTCTGGGACAAAGAAAACTGACTGTTATTAGCAGGAGTCCATATTAAGTGGGTGTCCATAGAGTGGTGTTCCATTGCATTTAATAAGTGTCCAAGGTTAAACAGCATGTTGTTTACTTGACGATAATGGCGATACAGTTTGGCTAGGTCATAGAATTTTATAGATGACTGTTGTATGAAGACAGGTAAATTGTTTTAGGAGGAATTCTTCAAATTTAGCAACCACACAGTGAAGAATAATTACAGTGCCATTACCTTTATACATGTACTGTCATTCTTTACCAAATTACTCATTGCTCAATGGAAAAGGTAGTGATTGCAACTTTTGCCTGGCAATTATAATTGACAGCTTTTTAAAAAATACATGTAGGTACTTTGGCATTACAAACGATTCCACGAAAAAGGAAATTCTTTGATACTTTTGTTAAGTTCTTGTTTGGAAGCACATTAACCCATTGACTACCGCAGCTTTTTACATTTTCGGAGTGATTTTCCACCTATAAACGATGAATAGCAATTCGTGACTCTTTATTTGAACTACCGGGGAAAAGTGGTGCTGTCCTAAGTTACTGGAGGCTCAAGGTTTCTGAAAACGTCATTTTGACGTAGCTATTTTTTATCCGTGAAGCGACAACAATGGCCCAAGTTCGGTTTGCTTGCAATTTCTGCTAAATTTACAGCCATTTTTCATCTTTAGCGGCTGCCTGATGAGCATCATTAAGCGTGACGGTAGCTAAGAGTCCACTTTCTCAAAGAATCGAGCAAGGTGATGTACTTTGTTGTTGAATTTGGCTTGTTACTCGACGAACTGGGAATTTGGCTGGTCGAACACTTAGTACCTTTGGGACTCGACTATTGATGAATTTCTCGACCTACCGCCACATATTTTGGAATTTCTGTGTACTGAAGATGACCACGAGCAGGAAATTTTGGCGGTAGGTCGGAGTGGCTGTAGACTTAGTTTATATGATTGTGAAAGAATTGGGGGAAGGAACGGGTGCTGTCAAAAATTCTCGTTAGTTCCCAGCATGCAATGCGCTCAAGATGTTGAAAATGTCGGGAAGGCCCGAATGCACTGGAACAAAAGGCTGTATCTACGCTCGGGAGAAGAATATGAACAAAAAAAGTCATTTCTAAGCTAGAAAAAGGACTGAATTTCGTTATGACGGTTGAATGTTGGTTTTTCGACGATGATTTCCCTAAAAAATATGAAGGCAAAAAGGGGCATTTTTGTTGTTTCTCTTTGACGTTAAAAACGGCCAGTTTCGTTCTTGTCCAAACTCAAAAGGCCATATTTGGTAAAAATCGCTACGTTTCTTGCATTTATTGGATATCCAAATTTAAAGGGCATTCCATTTCGTGCTCACAACTAACAGTTAAGGCAATATTCGTGCGATTGAGAGAGTTGCAATGTTTTGAAGCATGGGAGTTTTTTACGGCCGGTTTTGGCCGGCACGGGTGCCAATGGGTTAAGTATTTATTTGATTTACAGCATGCTGTTTTGACAAATCAATCATTATAAACTTACGTGTAGCGGCAGGACACATTCTGAATGCAATCAGTGATATTCCTTCCATCATCATCAACAAATGCTGCCTGGCATTTCACTGGTAAAAAAGTGATAATGTTCTTTGACAACAGACTTTCTCTGAACTTGTCAACGTAATGCTGGACTTGCAAATCATTTTTTTAGAAACTAATAAATGCACAGAACACATCACTAAATTTATTACAATTTATATTACACAATAATTATTTATTTTGACCAAAATGGGTGGTTCCAGAAATATCCATACCCTCCTCCCCCCCCCCCCTACAGATGGTTCTTCAGTTTAAAGCCCCCCACTCCCCTGGAATTTCCATTCCAGAGGGTCTTTGGTAGCCCCCCCACCCCCCAGGAATTTCCCTTTTTTTTTTTACACCTCATTTTACAACCTTTGCCAATTTCCGAAATTGTATGATTAAATAAATCAGGTGTTACTTCTTTAGATGCAACGTTTTACTTTCTTTGTACATAGTACACATTCCCTTTCTCTCATACTGCTAAAATATTTTCATAACGTTAAAGGTTCGGTAATATGGGCAACAAATTCGTGCAACTTTCCACGCAACATTGTTGTGATAATGTGTTAGAGTGATGTTGCCCGTTTTTCCACTCGCGCAACACTCCCTGATTTTGTTGTGCAAAGTAGAAGGTTGTTCTATATATTTTTAACGTCCATTAAGTGAAGAGGCTGGACACCGATCTCTGAGCTTACGGACTCACCTGGGGTTCACTAACATAACTTGACTTTGAAAGGTAGAAAAGCCTCTAGGTAAACGTAAAAATGTATAATCCTAATAAATACATCATGTAATAATTTGTTTTACCCTGTATGTACGTAAGTAAAAGTTATTCGCACTGTTTTTTGTTTTCCACCACACGAAAAGACAATGGCATGATTTCGAATCGCCTGGCATGATTTCAAATAATGCCACTCGAATTGCGTCCCTACAGTATCTGAATCCTGGTCCCATCAGAATAATTAGGAAATTTTGCCCAACGATTATTGGATGTTACTACTGGAATGATATTCCCATTTCTATTCACCAAAAATCGACAAAACAATTAATTAAAAGAGCTCTCTTTCAGTATTATTTTCCTCAGTATTAATTTCTTCCATGCGCCTATGTAAAACTTCTTTTCCTTCAGTTTCTCATCTCCTCTATTTATAGTAAGGTTTCCTCTTTTTTATCTTAACAAATTATGTATTTTAATATAAAAGGGCATATAATTAGTCTACTATATCATGCCCTTCTCCACTTCTTCTCTATTCCTAGTCACTGTAAAAAATGTTATATGATATTGTGGAGTAAAATAATAAAGAAAATGAAATGAAAAAAATGAATCGCCCTACAATGCATTGCACACCCATACTTAAGGTACATCATGTATGTATACACAATGATTTTTTGGAGTGAGCAGAAGCAAGTGGCATTAGTATTCCATAAAGTGGTGACAAACAAGAGCTTATATGCTTCCGAAATAAAAGAAAAGAAAACACTAAAATAACAATAAAAGTCAGGCCTGAACCTCAACTTCCGTGTAAAACATAACAGCTTCCAGTCATGACGAGAACCTTGAGATCTGGGTACTAATTTACACATGGTCAGTCATCTTGATTTTTGTCGCATCTGATGAAAATGTGGAGGTGAGACATTGAAGTGATTTTTATGTCTTCAAAAGGATGATAGCAAACTATCAGCAAAGAAAAAACGTTCAAGGCAAAGATCTCAAGGTCCTCACTCAAAAGGACGTCTATTTCTAATTTTTGTTGTGACGGGCACGATACATCAAAGTAATTCACGTAAGTGTTTAACATCGTTTATAACCCAGGAAGATTCTTCACATGTGCACCCCCACCACCCCTCGGAAATTTTGACCTAGGAATTTCCATTGACCATCTGTGGGGGGAGTATGGATATTTTCTGGAACTGCACAATTTGCATGCCACAACAGAGCTGTCATTTAAAGGCCATAGTCATTAACACCTGCTATTTAACAATAATTATTAGATTGTGAGCTTGAGGTTTCTATCACACCATAGCTGACGAGTGAACAGCCAGAATCACACACAGAAATTGAGAGCAAATAATCTAATGTAAACATCCTAGTCGTTCAAAACTTAACAAGTAAATTGTTAAAATCCTTCTTGCAGACACTATGAAAATGCAAAGACAACTGCCACAAACAGCGAGTAGCATAGCCAATACTAGTAGATTTATACAAAGTTCAATACCCTGGCCTTGATGCGACCTTCATGTTTATGCACAGTTGTAGCCAACTTCTTTCTAGTCGCAAAGGAACAATAGGCTGATGCACCATGTACCAAGTTAATGAGCTATCACGGGTGACATCACAAAGCACAGTACAATGGAGGAACAATACAAAGAACGATAACGATAAACCAAACACAATGGAAGATAACAATAGACTAACAATGGACTTGGTACATGGTGCATCAGCTGAACAATAATTTAATTTATGTCGAGGGTGGGAAGCTCAATGTCAATAATTTGCAGCTTAAAACTAGAGAATATACGAAGGCGTGAAACGTGTCATAAGTCATAACAATTATTATACTTTGTTGACAGCTGCGTTCGATTCTATTCACAAATTAAGCTTAATTAAATACAACATAAAAGGGTCTTAAACCTTCGACAGTGTGATTCACCGAACAACCAACAGCTGCCTGAGTGGATGAATCAATTTCTGGTTCCGGACAAAAATATCTAACAATTATGTCAAGGAAAAGTTTTTTTTTCAAACAATCCTAGAGAGAAATGGAAGCTTGCAAATTTAAAGAATGCAGCAGAACTGTTCACAAAAGGATATTGTCCGAGAAGAAGACCATCACAATGCACTTTTTCTCCACCTGTCTGTGTGGTTACCCAAGTACAAAAGCAGGTCAGGCAAATCGAAAAAAGATAGTTTCTCCAACGGAAAATCATGACGAAATCCCCAACGAAAACACTCAAATGGCAGCCGCCATCTTAAATTACTTAGGCAAACTGCTGACCGCAATAACCGCTTAACCTTGTGCCCACGTCGTGCCCAGTTCCCAGCGAAAGTGTGACAAAATGGCGACCTCTTGTTGATCATGTCAGTGAGTGAGACAGATGTCAAAAGATGGTTTGAAACCGCGCGAACGTGGGATCGTGGAAATTCTGCAGAGAAATGCAGAGACACGTTTGAATGCCTTGAAGAACTGTCACGTTTTCTCAAAGATCTTGAGAAGGCCCTTTCAGAAGTGGTATGGTATGATTTATTTTGCAGATCAATACACCCAGAGAGGGTGGATTTTGGTAAACAGGGGGTTTGTCTGGTGCACCTTGTACCAAGCTCACCTGGTGACATCACAAAGCCCACAACAATGGAGAAACAATGCACCAGAATGATACTAACAATGAAACCATTACAATGGGAGAAAACAATAGACTAATGCACATGTCATCGGCTTCTCCATGGGGTCGACCTCTGTGCTAACCAGGGGGATTGTAAAATCAGTCAAGCAAACTTGAGGGATTTCCCCAGGGGGTCGGGAATCTCTCAAGACAAAGCCCCCTGAGTGAGGTGTCTCTCAGCTGAAAATCCCTGTGACATCCTTTTCAAACTTGCGAATTCCCCCACCCCCTAATCTTTGATCGTAAAACAATGTCAAGATTTTCCCCTACCCTCGGGCAAAGAATCCCATCCATCTCCTTATATCCCCCCACATATCTCCCTGGTAGGTAATAGTGGACTTGGTACATCGTGCACCAGCCATTGAAGGATTTTGGTATAGACCTGTATACCTGACTTCGGATGTAAGGATCAGCTCTAATCTATAACTCTGGCATCCCCACCTAAACCTTCCTTCGGCCAATGCTTGGGCATTTGACTTTGCTGAAAATATATTATATATTTGTTTGAGGTATATTTATATCTTTAAATTGATGCATCACTAGTTGAGGATGAAAATTATTTTACGGTCATAATAAACTTAAAAATGTTAGTATCATCATGCAATACTTTGATTTTCCTACTAGGAGATGAGCATTTGATAGAAGCATTGCTCGATGATCAGATGAAGTACAAAATTTGTTTCACATTTGGCTGCAGGTCAACATATTTCCACTAGTGTTCAAATGCCTGAGGCCTTCTCATTCTTTTTACTGAATTCTCCTCTGTCTAAAGTTATACTGAAGTCAACTCCATGAAGTGTGCTGTCTTGCTGGGGTGGAGTTAATTAAGGAAGAGGGGAATGACAGCTTGGAATTGACTGGCATATTGAGCTTCCTGCTTTCCATGCCTCAAGCTGCTTGATCCAGTTCCTGAGGCCATAATCTCTGTTGCATGCTCCTTTGCTCTGCATAGTATTGGATCTTTTCTAGGTGCTTGCCATATTTCCAAATACTCTTTGCCAGCAATGAATTACTGATAATTCAACATTCAACATTCCCCTCTGTAAAACTTAGCACCCCTGCCAACTCCCAGAGGGAGATTCAGGGGGGGGGGGGGGGAAAGGGGGGGCACTTTCTAGTAATAGGCTAATGGGTTTGCTGCTGGATGGGGTCGCATTTTCACCAATGGATTGACTATACTGGGGTTGCATTTTCAATAGAGTTACTAGAATGGGGTCCCACGTTTTCGGGATTTTAGGGGTAAATGTACCAGAATGTTCGTTCTGTAGGTGAAAAGTCAAGTGTTCTACATTCAGTTGAACAAATGTGTCAATTCATTTTAGGATGACCTAGTACTTGAAAGGCTTTACAAGGTACATGTATAAACAGAAAGTGGCTAAGTTGGGATCATGAAAATTACATTTTCCCAAAAGTGACTAAGATGGGGTCTATATTTGGCCACAGAATAGACTATAATGGTGTAGTAGTTCTGAGAGTGCCAGTGGCACATACCCAGCAAACATTTACCCAAGAAGCCTACCCCCCCCCCCCCACCACCCCTGGGAGACAGAGAACGTGGTTGTTTGAATGTATATCCTTATATAGTAATAATGGGGTTTTTAAGGAAAAGCTTATGATTGCAAGCCTGACAAACATTCAATTTTTGTCAATGTCTGCATATATAAGAAAGGAAACCTCTCATACTGTAATATTTTGCATAGAACTCCTGTGTGCTGATCAAATCTAAACAACCAGTGACACAGTACAGCATTTGAGCTGTTCTTGTTCCTATAACATGGATATTGGTTTGTTTGGTTTGCATTAATTTAAGACTGACTGAATGTAAAAGTTGTGAATGTGAGTTTCAATGTCTTTACAACATTTTTTTCACAGACAGGCAACCCACAATTAATCTTACAGAAATATCCAAGTGTTGGAAAACTCCTTGGCGAATTATTTGAGAACACTGTCATTCTTTCATCAGGTAAAGTAGAAAGTACCTGGGTACTTTTGCAGAAAGAGATGGAAGGGCTGGGGTGAGTGAAGGAAGAGCAGGGGAGGGGTAAGAGGCTAGGATAAGGGGACAGGAGGCAGGAGGCAGGGAACAGGATGCAGGCGGCAGGAAGGCAGGAGGCAGGGGGCAGGGGGCAGGAAAGTAGGGGACAGGAGACAGAAGGCAGAAGACAGGTGGTAGGAGGCATGGAGCAAGAGGTTAGAGGCATGGCCAAGGAGGCAGAAGACAGGAGGTATGAGACAGGGGATAGGAGGCATGGGGCAGGAGGTTAGAGGCATGGGTAAGGAGGCAGAGGACAGGAGGTACATGTAGGAGGCAGGGGGCAGGAGACAGGGGGCAGGCGGCAGGAGGTAGGAGGCAGGGGGAAGAGGAAGTGAAGAAAAGGGGAATAAAAGCAGGATGGTGCATATAGGGTGCAATACAAAGGTAGAATGCAGGCTGAGAATGGAGGAGATGAGACAAAAGTTAGAAAAGAGGGAGAGAAGGAGGAGGGAGTATCAAAGACGAAGAGGAAGGCATAGGCAGATAGGATGAGGGGGAAGAAGGAAGGGGGAGAAGGGGAGAGAGAAGAGGAAGACATGGGTGGATAGGATGAGGGGGAAGAATGAAGGGAGAGAAGGAAAGAGAGAAGAGGAACTTGTAGGCGGATGGGATGAGGGGGAAGAATGAAGTAAGAGAAGGAGAGGGAGAAGGAGTAAAATAGAAGAGAGTTGGTTAAGGTAGATTTGAGGAGGAGAAAGTGGAAGTAAGTGCTAAAACTGGGCAGTCAAGTGGACCAAAGAAGGGATGGAGGAAAAGTAGGAGAGAGTGTGGAGAGAAGAGGAGGTAGAGGAAAGCAAAAGTGAAAAAGAAAGACTAGAGGGGAGGAAAAGTTGAAGAGAAGAAGAGAAGTGGAATGGGTGATTGAGGAACAGAATGATGATTAGAAGGAAGGGGGGATGACTAGGGTGGACTAGTGGGTGTGTAAAAGAAAGCCTTGGCTGCATGTCGTTTTTTCAGTGTTTGGATATCTCATGAATTACTATTTCTTGTGTTTGATATGATACGTATTACTTGAAGTGACACCAGTTGATTTCCAAGTTTCCTTTCTAATCAGTAAAGATGATTTTGTGCGTTAAATTGTCAGCATGAAAGGCACTAGACATTTATTTTTTATTTACACGTTTACCATTTGAACCGTAGATGAAGTATTTCAGACGGTTGTGAGATGCAGTTTAACACTTGCAAACTGTTCCAGTACTCAAGGAAGGAACACAAGAAAAGTCAAAGATTGGGTGCAAACCCAACTGCGACGTGCGAGCACGCCCACTCTTAGAAACACTAACTTGCTGGAGATAGGAGAATACTGGGGCTTTACTGGTCAGGAATCCACGGAAATGATGGTGGACAGGGTGAATATTATGAGAACTTGTCAGTGCATTTGTAGAGATAATAGCTAGGGAACTCTAGCAACTACGACGCCAGGGGTGAAGAGAACGCCACTAAACAGTGAAATAGTGAGCAAAAGTAACGTGAATTTATTATTTCTTATTTGATGTTTCCTTTGCCGTTACCGCCATCGCTATTGATTCACCGACTGACTGCCAGACTGACTGACTCACCGACTGACTGAATGACTGGCTCACCAACTGACTGACTGACTGTCTGACTCGCCGACTGACTGACTGACTGACTCACTCACTCACTCACCGACTGTCTGACTCACCGACTGACTGACTGACTGACTCACCGACTGACCGACTGACTGACTGACTGACTCACTCACTCACTCACCGACTGACTGACTGACTGACTGACTGACTGACTGGCTCACCAACTGACTGACTGACTGACTGACTGACTCCCTGACTGACTCACCATCTCACCGACTGACTGACTGACTGACTGACTGACTGACTGACTGACTGGCTGGCTGACTGGCCGGCTGACTGATCAACTGACGGATTGACTGACTGCAGGCGTAAATGAATGACTCACCTGCCTTACCGACTTACCAACAGAATGCCTGACTAACAGACTAAGTGAATGACCTAACGATTGACCAACAGACAGGTGGAATGATTGAGCGATTGATTGACTGACTGACTGACAGTCGTAGTCACTCACCCAATCAGTTAGGTACATGTAGTTAGAGATGAGTTTTGTTAGACAATCAAGACAAGCTTTAATTAACACCCACCTTACACTGTTTCCTTAGCTTGTGTCATCATTATGCCATGATCTGGAGTTGATGAGAAGCTTTGTCTGGAATACTGAAGAGAGGTAAGTTTGCTTAAAACGGAGAAGCTGATTTTGAAGCTGATTGAAGCTGTTCTTTGCCCCACTCTCCAGAGCAGTGTTCGGTTGAATATTATAAAACCCAAACGAAAGTAAATAATTATGCTATGTTGTAAAACCAAAACCAAAGCAATTACTCTGACCAATCACAACAGACCGAAATAGTGCAATGAGCCAATCAGAATTTGAAGAAATTGCATGTAGCCGCGGGGAAATGCGCGAGTTCAAGTCACGATTGGTTTTGGTTTTGCTTCTCATTGGTTGAAAAAGTGGCGCGAGTTTTGCTGGCCAATCACAGAGCGAATCAATGCAAAACCAAAGCAAACACAATTTACGTTCGATGAAGACTGCTCTAAAGGCCCTGGCAAACGAGGACACATTGTTGCGGACACAAAATTTGTGTCCGAGACACAAAAATGTTTCTGATTTTTCTCAGAAACATTTTGTGTCTGCAACAAATGTTTTCCAGTTTGCGCAGCATGGAAACACAACAGTTATTTTGTGCCCCGCTCGTTGGCTCAGCCAAGAAACATCATGAGCAACAATGTGTCCGTAAGAATGTGTCCTCGTTTGCCACGGCCTCAAGCAGCGCAACATTTCGATCACAAGTTTAGCCAACCAATCAGAGAGCGAAGCAACGCAAAACCAATGAAAAACGAGAATTACTTTCAACGATCAAAATGAAAACCAATCTCCCAACACGGATGACCAACATACAATATACATTTGGTGAGCGGGAGTTTGGTTTGGTTTAATATTTATTGTACAGGAATAGCGATGCATATTTTCATTCGTCTCTCATTCCTTATAGAGAATGTTACCCTCACAAACCAGTCTCCGGGTTATGCCTCAGGGAGCTGTCAGAATTCTGCTTGCCTCTTCTGACTTTGGTACAAACCAAACCTTTAGTAAGTGAACGTTACGTGGTGTCAATATCATTTTTCTGTTAACCCTAATCAATACGGATCACAAATGCCATGCAGACAACGGTCATGAGAACCTGCCTAGGAAATTCTGTAAATTTCTTTGCGGCGTTATCGGCAAACAAAATCATGAAGTGGCCAGATTAAGGTTTTCAGATGGAGAACTTTTACAAGATGACTTCGAAACGTCGTATCTTTTCGCTAATTTTTGTTATCAAATGTATTTCAAAATGTTGTCTACTACGTTTACAATTGAAATTACCTTTCACTACAGCACTGCTTGAACTCGATCGCTCTGCCAAGAATTCAGCTCTTGGATATAGTTATGCCTCGTCATTCACTTTGAACAAGTTGGAATAATGACGAAGAAGTGCAAAGATCGTGAAAAAATTGTTTGCAGTTACTAGTTGCTTATTATAAGTTCCTTAATGTGTCAAATAAATTATAGTTTACTCCTTACTTACGCCTTCATAATAATAATAATAATAATAATAATAATAATAATAATAATAATAATAATAATAATAATAATAATAATAATTTAGGATTCTATTACATGATTGCACCAAAATACTTCCTGTATTATTCAGTGTTTCTCAATGTTTCTATAATTTTTGACAACTTCTTAAACAATCTTAAATCTACAATATTTAATCTACTAAAATGCTAAAAAAGAAAAGCGAGCTGAACAATAATAATAATAATAATAATAATAATAATAAAATCTCCTGCTGGTTTCTTTTCATGTATATACGGATTTCCTCGCCATTTGCCTCCAATTAGTATCACTACTAAAAAAAAGTTTCAGCCATAATAATTATTATTCAGTAAAACTTCACAGTAAGAGAGATTAAGAGAGCTAAAAGAACGTTTGAATATTTACATAATAATTACATTCAATTATTTAAATAATACAACAAAAAGTAATTCGATCAACCATGAAACTATATTATACAGAAAAAAAAAAAAGAAAAATGTATGTATAAAAGTTATAGGACCTAGATTTTGGCAAGGCATCTATCTAATTCAAAGTCCGCTTCTTGAACATTACTTCTAATTGTTCTTTTAATTGTTCTTGACCCTCTAAGACAGAGTAGAGCCGACCTAAGGATGGCAAAGGAGACTTTAGAACGTATCCAAGAGACGGTGGTGGCATAGTCCTCTCCTTTCTTCGCTGCGACTATCTCTGCCAGCCTGTCATGGTATCTCTTGCACTCTTCTCCCATGCCGCCTTCTACTTCCATAGCGCACATCTCCAATAAATTGTCCGTGGCGTTTTACAACAAATAAAACTGAATTAAAAAGTTTCTAAAAAGAACAGTCTTCGTCGTATTGAAAGAGGCAAAGAGTTCCTCAATCTAGGGGCGCATACTGCAAAAGATCGTTCTCCATAAGTTCGAGTTTTTGAAGATGGTTCTACAAGGTCGCATGTGTCGTTAACCTTAATCTCGTCTTTTTTTGTTTAATCAACTCACTTCTAACTCACCTTTAATTTATCTCAGGTGGAAAAGATTCTTTGCTGTCAAAAAAGTTTGGATTTGATATCCAGGTAGGTTGTACTACAGTCTACCTTGCTTTCTAGTCATTGCATCTTGATGTTTGATCGATTTAGAGTCTGTGTTGAGTTGTAATACTCACTCGCTTCATGCTGGGAATTCTGTGATGAACTAGGGTCCCTTCTAAGGGAAGTAGTAGTACGTTACGTTAATAATGCTAGGAATCCTGTGACGGTCTAGCATTCCAACCAGGGAAAAGGAGAAATACTCCAAGTTACTTTATGTTGGGTATCCTGTGATGGAGTAGCATTTCAACCGGGGTGGGGTGAGTTGTATTACTCCAAGTTACTTTGCGTCCCATCGGGAGGGGGGGGGGGGTTGTAGTGATACTCCTAGTCAATTTATATACTGACTGTTAGTCCGTTACTTTACAGTTGGCAAGGGAACGACTTCCATGTTTCTGACAGCGTATCACTGGTGTTTCTGAAAGCTGTTGCTTCTAATAAAGGTGGGGAATTTTTCCGATGGACTCAAACTGTGATATTACTTTAAATGTTTTGCTTCTGAGACAAATGTGTCGAGTTATCGCAAACAGGGAAGCGGTTCGGGAAATGAAATCTAAAGGCATTCAATAAAGTAATACTTGTTGCAGAGCTAGTGTTGTCGTACGATGCGCGGACAGCTTTGTGGAAGAGGTACCAACCAAGTTTTGAATCAGAGGTAACTTTAATCTAACGTCAATTGATAACTTTTATGTTTTTACTAATTTAGATTGTAAAAAAATTAAATGACCGTTATTTTACCCCCGGCAGTATTTATAGCAGCCCAAGCGTGGCCGAGCTAGAGCGAGACTTGGACTCGGGGCCTCCGCATTTAAAGTCCAACGCTCTAACCGCTCGGCCTCCCTGCGGTTGCCTCCATATATTGAACTGAAACAATGGTCCTTGTTCTCGTTGGGATTTTCAAAAGAACAGAATTCTAACCATCCCTCTGTTAGGGAGATCATGACCTTGTCCAGACGAACGCAATTCTGCCAATTAAATCCGTTATTCTGCCCCTTCCAAAGGCCAAGCAACTTCAAAAGATACAACATTATTCCACCACTATTTCAAAGAATCTCTGTTAACTTCGTTCTGTTCGTACTTTCAGTGAAAAGAGTGGATAGAACACCATTCTGGGTATTCGGAATTCAGAATATAGTTGCGTCATCAGCTTACGCAACAATTGCGGATTCTATTACAGTTAAGGGTTGTGCATTAGTTTTAAAAGATCACGAAATACTGTGGAGTACTCCTTATTTTACTTGCTCTCACACCAACATTTCTTTTTTGGTTTTCAACTCATTTTTTACAGATTTTAGATCTAATCGAGATGTCAACTATCCAGCGGCCTTACATCTCGAGAGCGCAGCAGAAAGATGCAATATCTTCGAGAGAACTGGTAATTCTGTGCACCTCGTTAAAAGGAGAATATATGAACTGTAATAATCATACAACAAGACCGAAAGGCGATAGGGGTACCTGTAAATCTTTAGTCACTCGCCCATAGATTTGCTGTTGTCATTGTCAAAGGATGGAAGAAAATGTCATAAGCATTCAACTTTGTCTGCTTTGTGGTGTAGCTAAAGGGGTGAGACCATCTCCAGAAATCGCGGACGTCGAATTTCCGCCGACTTACATGTGCATCCAGGCTGCCCTCAATGGTCTTAACCCCTGGTTTTCGCAGTGATTTCCAGGCTCGTATGTTTAGGACAGATGGAGTGATAGTGGTGTATCGTCAAATAAAAGCCGCTGACTGAAAGTATTGCCAAAACGACCAATGTCGATCAAAATCCATGAATCAAGCTTTCGGACGATGCCTTTTGAGACATCCCCTGTACCATTAGTTTCTCTGTCTAATCAGTCTTCTTTTCTATGCAATAGCCACGTGCCTGTGTGGAGAATCCAGAGTTGTTTACCCTAACCATGAGTCTTCTGAGGTGAGAACAGCCAGTTGGGCCTCACTGGCAATTGTATCGTATCTTGTTTTTGGTAAGAATAAACTGCCCCAGTGTCACACTGTGAGTACGGCACTATTAAGTGCAAGCTGTTTCCATACCATTCGATGCTGCTGACGTTCTCTCTTGGATCAAGAAACCGTGTGTGTCAGTATTTCATGTCATGTTGGAGAAGTGTTTCATTTTTTTTTTTCAGTGAATTGTATTTCTCTAATCCCAAGTATTTATTGTTTCTTGTGCAAAACCAATCTTGTTTTTCGTTGTTTAAGTGCTGTTCATAGTTCGCTAGAGTGCAAATGGAGAGTATTGCAGCCAAGTTCGCATTTGTAGTGAAGGCACAATGCAAATCATTCACTAGACGTCGCAATATCAATACCGATATCGAAAAATGCCAAATATCGTACGCGTATCCGCGGATCGATTTGATAAAAGTGGTATCGACCCATTCTTAAACATAAAGCCCATTTTAATCTAGCTGTATGCAACTTGTCTCTTTACGTATTTTCAGCTCATTTCTTGTCCGATCTGCTGGAAGCACACAAGTCGCAAAACTGTTGTCGGTGTTTGGTGAAACGTGCGTCGAGGAATGCAAACAAGGAAGCCAACGAGTAAGTAATGGGTAACCGCGCTTTATGGACTTTAAAGGGGCGGTATCATGGGAATTATACTTGACCAAAAATTCGCTAAGTCAACTTTCAGTTACATTTCATTCATGAATTGCGTCTGGGTTATCAGTGAGATATAATCAAGTAAATTTTACAAGGAAAAAATGAGCCACAGTAAGTTATTATCAGTTTCATCTAAAATGCAAGGAGAGAACTTGAAAACGTCGCCACGACTTTTTCAAGTTGGCACCATTTTCATCTTGGCTAAGCGTAACCAAAAACATTTAAGTTTCCGTGAGCTAAAATAGCCGTTTTGAAGAAAATGTGGCCATTATTTTTCATTTGCCATCGGTAAACAGGTCTCCTTTGCTTTCCAGATTTTTACTAACAATCCATGACACTGCCCTTTTAAAGGATGGTTTTGCACGTAGGACTTTGCCTGACCTAATTGCTGTTTCGCGTTTTTAATCTTTTTTTTTACAAAGTTATCCAGCGCGTTTTCTATTCAATAATTAAACCTTATCAGTAAACCCAGCCCTCCGTTAATTGCTTGGTCAGCGTTAGTAATCTTTAGTGTTTCGCCTCTCTGGTAACCTCTGTATGTGCACATTTCAAGGTTTAGGCCTATTTCGTCTCTTAAGTAGCGCAGTCAGTAACCGAAGATTTAGCAACGACAGAGAAACATGAAAATGTGGGTTCTCATATTCTCCTCACCTGTAAAAAAAGCAAAACTCTGAGATAGCTGAAATCAGCGAAGAAGAAGCAGTAGGGGAATTAAAGTCTCTGCAAGGTTTTTTTTTTTTTTCAATTTTAATTTTTTAGCACACTTTATTGACAACAAAATACATTACAATAGGAAAAACTAACAACAAACTTCAGTAAAAAAAAAAAAAAAAAATGAGACGGAAGACAGATTACTACCAGAACAAAAGTTCGTGCAAAACAGGACACCATTACTAGAACATTAAAATTAAGTCGGATGAAACAGTTACATATTGCGAAAAAAAGTCATCGTAGAATTAATTCAGCTAAGACGAGGAGCAAATTGTCAGATTTAACATAAATCTTCTATGTTGTACCTGCTAGCTATTTTGGAAGTAAAATCGTTAACGGAGAGAGCCTTGCATTGCAAGGTTTCGTTGTCCTCTTAACGTTCATGATTTTACCGAAAGCTCTCGCTGACATGAGCGATAACCAGTGGAAAACCTTTGTTATGCTTTCGTTGTTTATGGAGAACTCTGTCCTATAACCTGTTCTTTTCTGTTTCTAGGTTCTTTCCTCAGTCTCCCAATTGTTTCCTCGGTATTGCCAACCGCTTATTCAAAAACTGGCGATAAACCCACAAGGTTAGTTAGTTAAAAACTAATAATAATAATAACTTTAGTGATCCATCTTTGACAGAGAAATACAATGGATATTGATGGAACTGTAACCCGTGCAAAACTGTTGCTTAAATGAAAAAAAAAAAAAACGTTTGGAGTACGTTTAATTGCTTCTAGATCCCCGAATGCAAAAGAATAAAAAAAATGGACCATATATGTGCTTGTTACGCGTTGTCTCATCAACTAAAATCTTAAACAAAACTACTTGAGAAAACAGGCCACCTTGTCTTAGTATGTGTACCTCTATGATATTGCAAAAAGAACTTCTTTCCCCCCCCCCCTCTTCCCCCCCCCCCCCCCTCCTTCCCTCACCCCAACCACACCCCGTATTCAATGTTGAATTTTGGAGGCAAAAACAACGGTGATTCGGCGGAGGAGGCTTTCACACTTAATTAAATTTGTCGAAGATTGTACCTTTATCTAGTAGCAAAAACAAGTTATACTTTGTGTAGTCGCTATAACATATAATGGCGCTCGTTGTCGTTACATGCACTGGTACGTGCGCTGACTATACTTTATACGTTGATGGCGCCTAGTTAGTCATTCACTGGTCAATTCGTCGCACACCCGTTCACTCGTTTGTTCGTTCGTTTTGTCCTTTCGAATGTTTATTGATTTATTAACTCTTATGTTTCAGATGTTAGCAGCGAAGTCTTTATCCTTGCGAATTTGCAAAGTATTTGTATGGAACTTGAGGAGCTAGCAAAACATCTGTCAAAGAGGTGAGAACGTCTACCAGTAAGTGTTAAAAACAAAAGGTAGTGAAGTGCCAAAAAGTAGTTTGAAATACAAACCATACGTTTCGGGCTTAGCCCTTCATCAGTGGTGTGAAAACGATTTAAAGTTGCGCACGATAACAACCAATGCGTGAGGAGAGACAACGGTTGATTTTTAAAAAAAGCACACGCAATAATTTGTGCGCGCGCGTGTAAGTCTCAAAGGAAAGAAAAGTTAATGTTCAGGCCGCGTGGCCGGGTAGTTCCCATCTTGAAGATAAATCGCATTTCCAAGCGTTTCCGGTGGATGTTATTGCCGAAGCATAGCTTGATACCACGAATCTCAGCGTCAGACAAAGCGTGGTTCAATCCATTAAAGTGCTCAGCAACAGGAAAACCGGTAGATTTGTTCTCAATGCTTCTGAGGTGTTCCCCGAAACGTTCTCTAAGGGTTCGACCGGTTTCTCCGATGTAGAGGGCTGAACAACGACGGCATGAGATGCAGTAAATCAAGTTGCTTGCAGTAGGTGGGATGCCGTACTTGCCAACACGTTACCTCCTCCACAACCGTTAACGGTCCTAATTGTTCTATCAAGATCAAAGAACATTTCAGCTGTCAGTCCAGCAACTTGATTTACTGCATCTCATGCCGTCGTTGTTCAGCCCTCTACATCGGAGAAACCGGTCGAACCCTTAGAGAACGTTTCGGGGAACACCTCAGAAGCATTGAGAACAAATCTACCGGTTTTCCTGTTGCTGAGCACTTTAATGGATTGAACCACGCTTTGTCTGACGCTGAGATTCGTGGTATCAAGCTATGCTCCGGCAATAACATCCACCGGAAACGCTTGGAAATGCGATTTATCTTCAAGATGGGAACTACCCGGCCACGCGGCCTGAACATTAACTTTTCTTTCCTTTGAGACTTACACGCGCGCGCACAAATTATTGCGTGTGCTTTTTTTTAAAAATCAACCGTTGTCTCTCCTCACGCATTGGTTGTTGTCGTGCGCAACTTTAAATCGTTTTCACACCACTGATGAAGGGCTAAGCCCGAAACGTATGGTTTGTCTTTCAAACTACTTTTTGGTACTTCACTACCTTTTGTTTTTAACACTTTCATCCGTATTAGTGCCACGCAGTATTTTTGAACTTTTGTTCATCATTTATCTACGTCTACCAGTAGCCTGCGAACACAGCCGTCTCTCATCGCTCCCCGCCGCTAGGGGAAGAGCAACACAGGGAATTGCTGCTCAGTAGCTTTCACCAAATGCGTTTGAAACGGTTTTCATATACATGTCCAACGTAATTTTCGTTTGCTTTGGCCTTGCATTATGTCCTCTGGTGGTTTAACGGACAAAAAACTCGCGCCACTTTCTCAATTAACGAGGAGCAAAACCAAAACCAAAACCAATCGCGACTTGCACGCGCGCACTTTCCCGCGCTTGGCGCCGGCTACATGCAATTGCTTCAAACTCTAATTGGTTCATTGCGTTGTTTTCGTTCGTTATGACTGGCCAGATTAGGTCTAATTGCTTTGGGGTTTGTTTTACTACTGTCAATTGAAATTTGCTCTGATTTTGAATTGATGCACCGACTCTGCAATTTTTCCGACAGCGGAAAGATTAAATCTTATCTTTAGTATTACGCCGCATGATTTTGTTGAATGCACTTAGGGGAAATCTGATTTGGGGGACTTAAAGTTTAAATTGGGTTTTAATTGGTACGGTAATTTTTTTCTTTACGACAAATCAGTGAATCATTAGAGGGCAGCCAGATGCTGAATTTTGACATCTTTTCGTGATTAAAAATCAATCTCCCTGGTTCCAGTCAAATGCGTTTAAAAGACTGAAATGATAGATACTCGAGCTCTTCCATGCTTCGTAATCTACATTCCCTTGCTCTTTCTTCAAGAGGTAATAAATCTGCGAGTATTGAAGACGCAACAATAATGTGCACCTGCTTCATTTAATATGTTACGAAAAATGTCGCATATCACCATAAAACGCGCGTGAAATGCTACTCATATAATTTGTTTATACGTTCTTTAATGGACTGATAAAAATCCCTGAGTTGATTAGACGTTGAATGTCTGGTCCCTTCCTTAAATAATCAAATCCAGGTATAAGACAAACCAGTTTGCGAACGCTTTGGCTTATTTCTGACTCTACCATTTAAAACGACGTTAATTTTGAAACTAAACGCCATCTTCTGAAAGTAAAACGCGTTAACAAGAACACCCCTTGAAATATTGAAAGCACCAGTTAAGCACTCTCTGGTACCTTCTGAAATTAAACTTTATTTCTTTATAATTCGCACTTATAAAACAAAACAAATTGCGAAAGTTATATGCGCAAATACAATTGTCTGATATATTTCATTTGTATTATTTAAGTCGCATCGTATTTCCCTGTCTATAGTTGACTTATTTTATCTGCCATTTAATTTGATGTTTTGTATATCTGGACATTACTAAACCATAACTCAGGTTATATTGACGTCATTGCATATTTCCGACATTTAAATTGTTGATAAATGGGGGCGTAATATATTGAATATCCGAACTCGTAAATTATTCACTTACTTTCAATTTCGAATTAAAGCTTCAAAAGGAGCGAAAAGAATAGGGGGCTTTAGCAACGACGACAGCAACGGCAACGAAAACGTCATTTAAAAATCAAGTTTCTCGTTTTCGTAACTCTTTTGCGTTTATGACAATTTGTTCAACTTGGAAAATATTGGCGAACATTCCAGGGACTAAATTACTATGAACTGCGTTAAAGTTGGGAAACCGAAGGAAAAATTTATTTTCGTGCGCTCACGTTCTCGAGAAAACCTACAATTTGGTCATTTCACGTTGTTGTTTTGCAGGCGACAGCAAAGAAATGTACCAAAATGAAAAATGCACGTGCACAGCGATTGTTTTTGCTCATTAAGCGTATTGTTTTGTGGCGTTCTCGTTGCCGTTACCGTCCTCGTTGCTAAAGCTCCCTAATAAACTACTAATTAAATAAATCTGTTAATGACACGGGATAATTCTTGATCGAGACATGTTAACGAATTATTTTTATTTCAGCGAGTTTTAGATTTAAATTCAGTTTCCAGATTTGCATAGGTTTCGAAAATGCCAAATAGGGTTATCTAAATCAGTATGCATATCATACTTGCTTTATTTAGCAACTACCAGAGCTTCATAATGGATGACATATACACTTTGCTAATGCATAATTCGCGCAAGAAAACTGCTAGAAGAGTCGCAGTTCGCAGTAAATAAGCCCCAGACAACACAAGTAATAAGGAATTCATTTTTCTTTGAGATTTGAATGACTGATAGCCCAGCAGAGAGAATCCTTGTACAGGCTAAGAAACAGTTGATTTTACGTTGAAAATTCACGGAAGTAGTAAAAGCCTAAAGCCTACACTCGAAGGGGTGGATTCCCTCAAGCCCAGTCTCACTGTGCATTTTCTTGCTCGCCCAGTCTATTGTGTTCGACGAGCGCGTTTGTTGTTACAACAGAGCAACGCCAGAAAGGGAGGAAGGAAGTAAACAACACGTAACTGGAGTGTTTTGAAATCTAATTTTAACCTGGAAGCGTTTGATTGTGTGAAACATGACTGGAGCTGAGGAAAAACGAAAACGAAACAAAAAAAACTGTGGAAGAGTGACTGTAGTTGAGGGATAAATTAGGCCAAAATTAAAGAAAAATTCTCATAAATAGCTCTTTACTAAATGAATAGCCACTTGAGCAGTGCTTATTCAAGTACCATATCTTACGGTTTTTTCAGCCATTATTCAGTGAAATCTAAGAGAAGCAAGGGTTAATTTAATGATTCTATCTTTGTTGAAATAATCTGTTATTTATGGAAAGTTGGCAGGATTCAGGCATTCTAAATAGTTATTTCTGAAGGTCCGTATCTTTTCTTATATATTAGTATAATTTTGTAAATATCTTAAAAGTTCAAGGGTACAATGAAGACGTTGTTAACTAAGCAAAATAATTCCAAAAAGAGACCATATATTTTGTCTAAATTTGTCAGTTAAACACCTTTCAGAAACATCTGACTGGCGGATGAAGACCCATTTTATACCCTCTGGCTCTTCTTTCGAAATGTAATAAAGTCCACGAGTGAGACTAAACGATTTAGGCAAACCTTTTGTTTTCAATAAACTGTCGCTTCTTTTGCTGACCATAGCGATCGAGGATTTATTTCAGTTAAACACTTTTCAGAAACATCTGACTGGCGGATGAAGACCCATTTTATACCCTCTGGCTCTTCTTTCGAAAAGTAATTAAGTCCACAAGTGAGGCTAAACGATTTACAAACCTTTTGTTTTCAGTAAACCGTCGCTTCTTTTACTGGCCATAACGATCGAGGATTTATTTCAGTTAAACACTTTTCAGAAACATCTGACTGGCGGATGAAGACCCATTTTATACCCTCTGGCTCTTCTTTCGAAAAGTAATTAAGTCCACGAGTGAGGCTAAACGATTTACAAACCTTTTGTTTTCAGTAAACCGTCGCTTCTTTTACTGACCATAACGATCGAGGATTTATTTCAGTTAAACACTTTTCAGAAACATCTGACTGGCGGATGAAGACCCATTTTATACCCTCTGGCTCTTCTTTCGAAAAGTAATTAAGTCCACGAGTGAGGCTAAACGATTTACAAACCTTTTGTTTTCAGTAAGCCGTCGCTTCTTTTACTGACCGAGGACGATCGAGGATGTCCTTTTCAATGGCGCACAATTTATTTCACGCATACCAGCACAACAATTTTTTGTTTTTTTGTTTCATATGACATTTTATTTTAGCACCTTTACAAACTAACAGGATCAACATTTTTTGCCTGAGGTCAGATGCCTTACAGATCCTATAAGAGGATCCCGTCTGTTGAGAGGTCAGCCATTTTAATCTCTTCACGTTGGTCAATTAACTTCATCAACTGTACAGCAAAACATTCCTTCTGTAAAATGATGGACGCAAACTATTCTGTTGTTGTGGTTGTGGTTGCATTCATTTGAATGTGATTTCATCCACAAACTGACAAGCTAGAACCACCTTGTACAGCATAATAAACAGCATCACAATAAAGTACTGCTCAGTAGCTTTTATTTGAATGGTCACACATTAGGATTTCATCCACAGACTCAAAAGTTAGAACCACCTTGTACAGCACAATAGACAGCTCCACAGGAAAGCACTGCTCGGTAGCTTTCATTTGAATGGTCACACTTTAGGGTATCAGCCACAAACTCAAAAGTTAGAACATAAGGAAAATAATAAGGAGTTGCGAGGAGTCTTTATTGGACCGGTTACATGTAGCTACACACTCAAAAGTTAGACAAACATGTAACGCACTGATATCATTGGACGTTTTGTCCAGGAAGTGAAATAAGACGAAAAAAGTTTTTTCGCAAATTGACAGCCGTGTTTCATTCGGACCAAATGCACACGGATTTTCACATGTGTTCGTGCTAAATTTGAGCCAGTATAATAAACACAACTTCTGAAAGACAATTTGTGTGTCACATATCATTTGATCGGTAGATATATCTTTCTACTTTTATTGAAATAATTGGCAGTTAATCAGATTGCGGCAAGAGGCACAATAAAAGAATTGCGTTTGATCTTAGTTTAGACCCACAAGGAAGAAACAGCCAGCCTTTAATTTTTGTAACTTGTAGGAAGCTACTGCAACTATTCGAAACGAAAAAGCAATATGTTTTGTCTTAATTTAGAGCCAAGATATTTTGTAGAAGAACTACTGAAACAGTAGCTTGCCTTACGCGTATTTCGGCTACCCGTGGGAAGTATGAAAATCTACACTTAAATGCGTTATTTATTATTATTATTATTATTATTATTATTATTATTATTATTATTATTATTTTCAATCGTTTCAATTTCACGAGTAAACCTCGCAAGAGAAATTTTTGTACGACAACCGTCAATCAGAAATATGCAAATACCGAGAAGCATGTAAAGCCTCCATTGAATGATATAGAATTTTATTGTGAGAAAACAAAACCTGCGAAGATTTTAAGCAAATATTTATCGGCCGTCAGCAAAACTGGCTGGTGTTGGACAACGTAGAAAGTAAAGTTTATACCTTTTTTATTTTATTTTATTTTTATTTTCGAAGTTCTCATTTCCGTGAACCTCATCTTCCCTTGTAATTAGCAAAAACGAAATTTGCTTTTCAAGGCATAAATTAAGGAATTAGGGTATTCTTATACCTTCATTAGACAGCTTGTTTCATTAGCATCCTAATCAACTAATGTCATTTGTACAAAATAGATTTAATCAATCCAATCACCCAGCAAGACAGCAAATAAAAAGCTTTTTCTCAAAGCTGTGTTGCTGTGTTCATTTCGAAAGGTAAGCAAAATGCAACGTAGTCAGTTTCTCCACCTCAAGGTATGTATTACGTCTTGCGCTCACCGATTGGAGCGCTTTTGAACAACTTTGGATTTTCGACATTTTCAGGTACTCAGTCAAACTCTTTAATTACGAATGAGCTCGACACGACTTGATATCGATGAATAAATTATGCATAATTCATGTCTTAGCAGAAAAAATTGCGTTGCAGGTGTTGTTGAAATTTTGTCGCTTACTCCTTCCAAACCCCTTCCAAAATAATCCACCTTTAGTTGTTTGTATAAATTGTTAGACTAAATTTACCACCGATGCAGATAGTCTTCCTGTTTCCTAATCTCTTTTGTGTTCCACTTAGTTGAATTTGTGGAAAGTAATTTACGAGGACGGCACATCAAAACACATTCAACTTATTCATTGCACTATACGCATAAAACAAATTTTCCCATGCATCATTAAAACGTATGCTAAGGCGGAGCTAGATAGCCATATAAATGCAAATAGTAATTTTCTACAGCTTAAAAAGCACACAACCATTGTGAATTGCCGTCTTTTAAGGAGGAATCGACGTCTATGTGGCTGCGTCAAAACGGTACCGTGTTTGTGCTGAGTCAAGATCACTTGAGGTCCTTGCGAGTGCTTCATCGTGAAGTCTTCATTAAATTTAAGAGAAACTCGAGCTAATTTACATCTTGGAGCACTTCTATTTTTCCTCGAAGAATCATCTTAGCTTGAAGTGAGGAAGAAGTAAACACTATTCCACGAGACTCGAGACGTGCCAGCACAAGACTGAAATCACAAGAGTGTTGGACAAGGAGATAAAAATCAATATCGTTGAAAGTTATCGTTAACCAGGTCTTAAGTTAACATCGCCGCCTTACGAACGTTCCAGATTGAATCGGAAGAGCGGAGTTCTGAAGTTTTACAACCATAAAGAAATTGATTTTGGTAAGAGCCTTTCTTGTTAATCGCACTGATCTACAGATCATGCCAGCGCCATCATGCACAGCATAATAAATATAATTAAGTACTGCTCAGTAGCTAGCTTTCATTTGAATGGTCACACTTTAGGATTCATCAACAGACTCAAAACTTAGAACCACCTTGTACAGCATAATAAACAGCACCACAGGAAAGTACTGCTCAGTAGCTTTCATTAGAATAGTCACACTTTAGGATTTCATCCACAGACTCAAAAGCTAGAACCACCTTGCACAGCATCATAAACAGCACCACAGGAAAGTACTGCTCAGTAGCTTTCATTTGAATGGTCACACTTTAGGATTTCATCCACAGACTCAAACGTTAGAACCACATTGCACAGCATAATAAACAGCACCACAGAAAAGTACTGCTCAGTAGCTTTCATCCACAGACTTAAAAATTTGCTCAGTAGCTTTCATCGGTGAAAAATCAGAGGAGTGCTTACTTTTCTTTATTTAGTGTGGCTAACTTCCTTTTCCTCCCACCCTTATAGTGAGAGAAAAGCTTGAAGTACTGCTCAGTAGCTTTCATTTGAATGGTCACACCTTAGAATTTCATCCACAGACTCAAACGTTAGAACCACCTTGTGCAGCATAATAAACAGTACCTCAGGAAAGTAATCCTTAATAGCTTTCATCTGAATGGTCAAAACTTTAGGATTTCATCCAACAACTCAAAAGTTAAAGAACGATCCTGTAAAGCAAATTAAACGATACCACAGAAAAGAAATGTTCACTGGGTTTCATTTGTATGGTGTTTTAACCGTCTACTGAATGTTTAAACATCGGTTTCTGATAATCCATAGAATACAACGATTTGTTAAACAAACTCAAAAAGTGAACAGTTTTCCTAAACGAATAAGCTGCTGGTAAGATATTTCTCCCCTTGACTGTTTGCTTCAGTATTTTTTATCTTAAAGGTGAAAACTAGTCCCTTTTCGCTCGACGTATTAAAGAGTAGTTCACGTATTTCGTCTAGCCTCCTTGCTCCCGTTTAGTTTTCTTATTTTCCGATTCCATCCACAGAATTAAAACTTGGAACCTAACTTCGCGACAAAACGTTGACTATTTCGAGAGCTTGCAAATTGCCATAGCAACAAACGAAACATGGATGCAGACAACACTACTTCCTCGTCACCTGATGCGTGGAGCGATCTCACCACTCCGGCTATGAAGTGGTTCTTTCGTTTTCTCTTCTCTGCCATCTTATTTCTCGGAGTCGTTGGAAATGGCGCGGTTTGCTTCACCATCGCTTTGAAACAAAGGCTGCGATCACCGCCAAATCTTCTGGTTCTTAACCTCGCGGCGACAGACTTCATTTTTGTAGCGCTGTACGCACCAACACAGCTGTCGTTCTTCGAGAACAATTACAGCTGGGAGATGGGTGATTGGGTCTGCAAACTCATCTACGCAGTCCTACCAGCTTGTCTGTCTTGTACCGTGGGTACCCTGTTGTGCATCTCGGTGGTGCGCTACAGAGCGGTGTTAAGCCCGATTAACGTGCGTGTCGGACTCAGCTTTAAAACAACGGTGGAGGTCATCATTGTAATATGGATTATTTCCTTTTTAAGTGGATTACCAGTTCTCCTAGTGGCAAAAACTACAACTTACGAAGATAAGATATTCTGCGATGAAGCATGGCCCGAGGACAAGCCATTTAAAGAGATTTACTGGATTTTTATATTTGTCATTCAGTACGCTCTTCCACTTGTGGTAATCGTATTCCTGTCCGTTGCTACTGTTGTCAAGGTGAAACGAAGTCGCGCACGCGTATTACCAGCTGCCTCGACCACTAACAAGGAAGACGATAGAGTTGCTAGCGTTTTTAACGCCAGCATAAGACAGCGACGAAGGCAAGAGAAAAACATGTCAAGGGTGTTAACATGTTTGGTAATCTTGTATGCCATCTGCATGCTCCCACAACACGTAGTTTTCCTCTGGTTAACCTATGGCGACTTGCTGAAGCAGAAGTACTCGCTGTACATTTTCACTGTCGCTAATATATTCCCTATTGCCAATAGTGCGTTGAATTCTCTTATCTATGGCAGCTTACACAAAGAGCTCAAAAGGAGCTTTAAGAATTGTCTAAAATGCGCTTAAAAGGAAGAGGTTTTCCGGCGAAATTTCAGTTTATATTGATTAGGCGTTAAATACTCTCCATAATAAAAAAAATGTGTTGGCAGAAAGTAAGTACTGATCGATCTGCAAAGGTGAGCTATCTTCACAAAGAATAACATCTGCAAATCTATTTTTGCAATGATTCATCCTGTTTACGCGGTGGTGATTCTTAAGGTTCTGTAGGCTATTATTAATTAATTCGCTCATCACAGTACAAGTATGGGATTTATTTCATATATCATCCACACTCAATTCTTTCACGGGAACATATGAACCCATAATTGACCTGCTCCCAACGTCAGTGGCTTCATAGCTCAGTTGGTAGAGCATCGCACCGGTATCGCGAGGTCACGGGTTCAAACCCCTTTGAAGTCCCGAATTATTTCCAGGCTTCTTTACGAAATTGCATAAATTGCGTTCACAACTGCAAGGATCATTTCTTCACTTCATTCGGATTCATAATAAATGAAGCTATCCCAATTGTTAGATCGAAACTGGAAGGTGACCCAACTTTACCGGATCGATGTTCTCTGGATATACCACAATTATCCACCCTACTTGAGATGTGCCTCTCTAGTACCTACTTCACTTTCCAGAATCAATTCTACAAGCAAAAACAAGGAGCCGCGATGGGTTCCCCAATTTCACCCATAGTCGCCAATCTTTATATGGAACACTTTGAGAGCAGAGCATTGGACACCGCACCTACCCCGCCAGCTATGTGGTATCGATATGTTGACGACACTATGACCAAAATTCATGAATACGCAGTGAGCTCTTTTTCCGATCATCTTAATTCCATCAATCCACACATCCAGTTCACTTCAGAGGAAGAAAAGAATGGCAAAATCCCGTTTCTTGACACCTGCCTTCACGTGAACGAGGATGGCTCAACGAAGGTCACTGTATACCGGAAACCGACTCACACCGATCAATATCTGAATTTTTATTCCAACCACCACTTACAACATAAAAGAGCGGTAGTTAACACTTTACTACTCCGAGCTCACACCTTGGTGTCCGAAGAAGTCGACAAAGTTAAGGAAATTCAACACGTTAAGAAAGCCTTGAAAGCCAATAATTATCCTGATTGGATGCAAACAATACCGAGCACTGGATCGGCCTCGAGAGATCCCGAAGAATCTGTTAATGAGAAGAGAATTTATGCTTCAATGCCATACATCAAGGGCATTTCGGAACGCCTCCAAAGAGCATTCAAATCACACGAGATAACACTTGTACACAAGCCTTTCAATTCCTTAAGATCACAACTAGTTCGGGTTAAGGACAAAACGGAAAATCTTAGAAAGTGTGGAACAGTCTATCATATCCATTGCGAACAATGTGACAAAGACTATGTGGGCGAAACGTCTCGTTTATTGGAAACTCGAGTAAAGGAACATCTTTCTACAAACTCGTCAGCTGTTCGTGAACATTGCCACCTCACAGGTCATTCGGTGGATTCCAGTAAAACAAAAGTTCTTGCCACGGAAAGTAACACTTTCAAACGCCGCATAAGGGAGGCAATTGAGATAAAATTACGTAAGCCCTCCTTGAACAGAGACAATGGGTTCGAATTAGCCAGAATCTATGACACTATCTTAGCTCCCTCGGGTCCATTATATAACCCTTCTTAACTTTCAAATTTACATTGTGGCTGACGAAGTTCGGTTGATCCGAACGAAATATTCCACTTTTTTAAGTCTTTTAATTGTGCTCTGAGTACAGGAAAAAAAAATTTTTATATTTTTTTACGTTTTAAAATCATGATTCCAGAGCAGGAAAACAATATTTTTGATTCTGTAACATACATTGATTATTCTTTTAGGTACTCCGTATATAACACCTAACCGATTTTTTTAAATAAATTGTAAGATCTTTTGGTTTTTAACTTTTCTGGCAGACTATTCCATATTTCCGCTCCTCTGTACTTTATAGAGAATTTCCATAATTAGTCCTTTGATAATCGATATGTACTTTGGAGGCTGATCGTATGTTGTAGCAGTGAATATTATCATGTCTTGGAGAATAGTCCTTGAAGTTCAAGGGTAATTTATCGTTGAAGTATGTATACATGAAAATACCTATAAAGTACATTTTGAGTTCATATGCGTTCATTATTTTTAGAGTAGTAAAAACAGGTCTGGTATGTTCGTTATAATAGGGACCTTAAGCAACGAGGACGACAACGACAATGAGAACACCACAAAACAATAGGGACCTTAAGCAACGAGGACGACAACGACAATGAGAACGCCACAAAATGAGCAAAACAATGGCTCTGCACGTGCGTTTTGCATTTTGGTACATTTCTTTGCCGTCCTCTGCAAAACAACCACGTGAAATGACCAAATTTTATGTTTTCTTGAGAACGTGAGCCCATGACGGGAATTTTTCTTTCTTTTTCCTTACTTCGTCATCGTTCATAGCAATTAAGTTCCTGAACATATCGCCAGCATTTTCAAAGTTAAACAAATTGGAATAATCGCAAAAGAGTTACAGAAACGAGAAGTTATATTTTGCAATGACGTTTTCGTTGCCGTCGTCGTCGTCGTTGCTTAAGGTCCCTAATTTGAGAATGTCATAATTCGTACTATTTTGTTCTGTATCATAAAATCCGATTGGAGTCTAGTTGGATATGTACTGGTCCAAGTTATGTTACAATATGATAAGCAAGGATATAGCATAGTATATATACATAGTGACTACACTTTTGCGAGATAAGTAATGCCTAGCTTTACCTTTTTTTTAATAATAAAACCTTTTTCTTAATTTACAATTTTACAATACTGACATTTAGACTGACATTACAATCACCAATTGCAATTACAACTTTCCTGACAATACTAACACTACTTACAATACTAATTGAAAATCTCATTTATAATTCATGAAGGAAATACAAAAGAAATTAATTTTTAAATTTTTACGAGTGTCTTTATATCTGATAAAGACACGGCTAAATTTTTCATCCGATTTTCTAGGCCAAAATAACCCAAAATCTAAATTTTAGTGTAAGAATGGATAGATGTACAGTAAAGCTTTTTAAGCCGTTCAATAAATTCACAATTCGTGTTTTATCAAGTCCTAAAACACTTGGCTTTGCCTCGTGTTTTAAACTTGATAAAACACTCCTGCTCATTTATTAAACATTACTCAACATACCTTTCTTTCAGCTAGAAATGATTCTGCTTAACAATAGCACTACTAATAAGGACAAAATTAAAAGTTACATCACTGATACAATACTACTACTTAACAATAACAAGAGTAAACCCAAAGTGGCATATTATTCCTGTCATTTTTGATATTTTTGATGAAACTTGATGTTCTATGTGGTATTTCCATGTTATTTGGTCGTCAATATATAAACCTAAGAATTTTGTGTATTTCCCTCGTCCAATTTGCATTCCATTGAGTTTGACTGACATATTTATGTTTTTTTTGTTTTGAATACTATGTAGTTAGTTTTCTTTATAGTTTGTTTGCTGAAAGCCACAGCGTAATTTCTTTTAATTCCTTATTTATGGTTTTGAACACAGTGTTTATGTCTTCATTACTATAGGATAGATTTCTGTCACGTGCAAATAAAATGAATGATTAAATCTTTGAGGTCTCATAAATGTCATTGATATATATACGAAAGGTTATATTCACTTGATGATAATGATTACATTGTTTTGAAATAAGGCTAATAATATTGAGATCATTGTCTTTGCTACATTCAGTTTTGTAGCCACGATAATGTTAAGATAAAGATAAATGGAAGTCTCATAAGTACAACTGATACTTCTACAACGTCTAAATTCGGAAATTTGTACATGTGAATCGAAGAGTGTTTCGTCTAAGTGTTTGTATATACCTGATAAGACAATTTCTCGAGTGGAAGATCCCTTCTCAATCCATTTAAAGGAAACATTCACTGAATTCTAAGTTAATTATTATCGCTTAGTAAGTAAGGATTTCGAGTATCATTTTTAACTTATAAGAAAAAAAAAAGGTATATCGAATGAGAAAGCAAGGAAAGGAGAAAGTTTGAATTTTTAAGATTCCGACCCCGAAACCTTGGTCGCGTTTTATATAGAGAGGACGGCCTCGCGGAGATAAGAAATTTATCTTTGAGAGTTGGAAAATATTCCACTCTTTCGCTGCGTTCGATTCTCTCGTGAAATATTTTTCAGCACCAATGAAATACCAAACTTTCGCTGCGAAACGGTGATCTTTTGACATGGGAAGATAACATGTTATTTTCACATGTGAAGACATCATGTTTTCGCACGAAAGCTCAACTGGTATTTCATTGGTGTTTATATAATAAAGAATGTTATCTTATTTCTTCCTTCATGAATTAATAACGAGTTTGAGTGGTTCTTCAGAAAGTGTTAAGACATTTTCCCTTACCTTGATAAAAATAAAATAAATTTAAATTGTGGTTAGCCTATTATAAATAACGCATTTGACACCGTTTCAGTGGTGCTCACTTTCATCTTGATGGTACGTTGCGGAGTGTTGCTTTTGAGAACAAAATCCTAATTGTATAGAGTGTGTTCACTTGACGTCAGGGCGGCCATGTTGGGGAGATAAAGATTCTTTTGGGAATTGAACTATATTTTAATGCAAATTATTTCTTTTGTTTCAGTAAACCAATACGGCTGCTGGTCACGTGAGCGAACGCTCTCCCAGTATTGGGTTTTTCCTCGGAAACTTATCATACTCCGTTTTTCTTTCGTGGCATCGCTCAAAACGAACTGGTTTTTTATTTTATTTTATTTTTAAATTTACTTTGGCTTGCTCAAAAGCTTCCTTCTCTCTATTAAGCTCGCAAGCATTCACATAGACGCTTCTCTTGTCGTGTTGGCTTTTCGTTGCATTCTTTGAAGGAAGCTTTAAGATAAGATTTAAGAACATATTTTAGAATTCGCCTTACCAATTATTTATCGGTGTTTTTTTCAAAGGCCAGAATGTGAAAAAAACTTAAGGTCAGGATTTGGAAAACCGGCCAGTACACCCCAGCAACCCCCCGCCGCCCCCGATTACTATTCCCTTTCCCCTGTGCCTGCATGGGATGTTTCTTCATCGCATAGGTCATGCATCCGCAGCGTAATGTTGCTGGTACGTCATAAATATCTCGTTGGAGACAGGAAAATGTTCACTTTAATTTCTAGTATTTTTCCTCACAACATCACTGCTTGATCTAACGCAGAAGTCGTGATAACGAAGGAAATAATCCTCTATTATAAAATGTCTTGATGCTTAATCAACAGTACCATCAGAGCTTAAAGGGTTACAAACGTACTGCAAAGTGTCGGGCAAACTTCTCCACAGTGTTGCTTACTTTGTGTGACCGGCAGAGAAAACTCTAAACTATAATCCTGGTCCAAAATTTCTTGGGACAAAATTATAAATCGCGCTCTAACAAAAAATTTGGAGACCTTGTAACAGTCCCTCTTGAAATAAGTTTGTTTTGTAAGGGTGCGTTCCTTTGGGATGATCCCGACAAATCCACTGTGGGCAAGAATTCCTCGGTTCCTTTGATGCACCATGATCCGAGTGATCTTGGATCATTGATCCTGATCTGGATCATCACAAAGGAGTGCACCCTTAAGGGGGGACTAACTTAACTACAGACTTAGCGTTGTTGCCAAGGGATTTTTACGGATTGTATTTGTAAAACACGATTTTTCGGTGTTTTTGCCACTATATTGGTGAGACGTGCGAATAGGTGAACATGTGAAATTTATAAATTGCTATTGCGCATGCGTAACTTGCCCCAGGCCCCAACCGCGCCTTAGAGAGAAAAATCCCTAAAACTTGGAGAAAATTATGTGAAGTTCCGATTTTTTTGCCAATCGGAGATATTCCAGCCATCTTTACAAGCCTACGTAAGCAATTGTTGTTAACGTACATAACTGCGATGATAATGACGAAATGGTATGAATTTGCGTGCTTATGACGTCATAAATCTCACAAAAACGCGAATTTCCAAAAATGGATACGTAGAGTTTTGCACCTTGGCGATCGTTAACCATTGGCACCATTTTCGATATCCAGAAGTGTACGCCACTCGAGTTTTAGGCCTTTTGCTGTTCTGGTCACGTGACTTACCAAATATGGTTGTGACTCGAAAATCTTGTAAACCTTTTTGATTGTAAAAACATAGCCAGACAGCTTGCCTGTGCAAGTTAGGGTTTCCAAGATATGAGGGTTGGGAACTTTCCATAGTAACAATGTTAGCTCATTTTGTAGTTAAGTTAGTCCCCCCTTAAGCTTCTTGAGTAATTGCACTCGTCAAATTATTGTCGCTAACGTTACGCCAGCTCTGAGTTCTGATCGCAAAATAACGCTTTTGTTTTGTTTTTTTGTTTTTCTTCAGTGAATTGTTTGCCGTGTGGACGACTCTGTGTTGTTTTCCTTTCTGGGAAAGTCACGTTCTCAGATTGTCACTTACAAGCTGCAGAGATGAGGTAAAACGAACAAACAAACAAAGACATTGAAACGAAATATAAACAGCGCTCTTGTATTGCATAAGGAAGACATGCATGACTTGAAGTTTGTTGTCAAAGGCAACAATATTACGGGCTACAATGGCTTTCGAAGCCACAGACTTTAAGTGCGAATCTTTTGGAATCCATGCCTCTTGCTTGTTAAATGATCGTCATTTACCCTCGGCAGTATTTATTGCACACAAAGGCTAGTGGGGATGAGCAAATAATGAAACAATTACTTCAAGTAAACTTAAAAGGCTATTAGTAATCCCAGCTGGGAGGAGGCAGACCAGTTGGCTATTTACAAGCGTGGCCGAGCTCGAGCGGGACTTGAACCCGGGGCCTCCAGCGCTCTAACTGCTCGGCCTCTCTGCTTCCTTTATAATTTTATAGGTTCTTGATGGATGCATCAATCTGTTGTGTTGGTTTCACGTTCCTCCGATTACAGACAAACATATTTCTGTTAAGGTGAGAACAAGAAGAATGATGAGTTGTATCGCTGTCATTCCAAAGTGAAGCGGCAGTATCACTCTGTACTGTTTAGTGAAGTCATTGGATAGATAGAAACTTCAAACCATGTGAAAGATCCCGGACCAGCCAGTCATAATTGACATGAAATCGGTGCGAAGTGTTGGACCAAACATGCAACCGGTCAGACCGGTATCAACTGGAGTAATACAAGTAAACGGTGCCAAGCGCGGGAAACTGAAAGTATACGACCCTCGCCAAGCTCTGGAAAATGTTCGTCATATGATAAGCGCGGGAAACATTCAAACTGTGCCAAGGGCGAGAAAAGAGAGTTTGAGCAACGAGGACGGCGACGGCAACGAGAACGCCACAAAACAATGGGCTTAATGAACAAAAACAATCGTTCTGCACTTTGGTACATTTCTTTGCCGTCCTCAGCAAAACAACAACGTGAAATGACCAAATTTTAGGTTTTGTGGAGAACGTGAGGGTATGACGGTGAACTCTTCTTTCTTTTTCCCGACTTCAATGCCGTTTTTACCATAAATTAGGATAGTTCACCCACATTTTACAACTTAAACTAGCTGGAAAATCGCGAAAGAGTTCCAATAACGAGAAGTTACATTTTAAAATGACGTTTTCGTTGCCGTTGCCTTCGTCGCTGCTTAAGCTTCCTATACAGTTTCGATTGTTACGTTTATCGTTGTAGACAGTTTACTCGCAACACTGAATCTATGGACGCTGTATCTGCACTTTGCAGGCCGCCTTGAGAGACATCCTTCCTTCCCTACGCCTCCTTCAATCAAAATACAGGCTACAATTCGCCGATCTTCAGTACTTGCTCTTCACCAATCCCCGTTTGAGTGTCCCGGAGGCTGCTATTCTGTTGGGCAGGCTGTTGATGATGTTCTTGTGCAATGCAGTTGGTGGACATCTGGTGTTCAGCAGTGTGGTACAAATGGCAAGTACAAACATTTTTCTTATGGTGTAGAAAGTAAAGTCGCGCTCGTGCCGCAGGCATCCCATTGAGCCAGAGTATGATGTGAGCCCACAGCATGCATAAATGTTTAGTTAATTCACCCCACTTCGGGTGCATCAGAATCGGAGTTACTGACAGTATAAAATAGAATAAATGCAAGGCTGATACTACGTGAAAAGTT
>JAEMWC010000029.1:1942500-2025000 GCA_016490735.1 Pachyseris speciosa
AGCAAAGAGAAACATTAGTTACCAGCATATCTGGGGAGTTTACTTTTGAATTTATTGAAGCCATGTGGAGAAAAATAGCGACTCTGTATGCGGTGATTATGTAGGTTAAAATCAGGATTATGGGCTTCACCCGTATTTAAACTAAATAAATCTAGGTCATAGATACTACGAAGCGTTTCCAGGTACTTTTTGGAGGGCAGATGAGAAGATAAACAATTGTTAAACTGACCATGGGCTAAAATAATATTTTGACCAAAGTATGGTAGCTCGTGAAATAAAGAACGTCTTTGTGAATTCAATCGACTATTCATATCCGGCATGACTGCACAAATGTAAAGAAAACGATACTTATCAATGTTGGGAAATCAAGTTTCCCCGGCTAATCTTCGCAGGCAATCCATGTCTGTTATTTTGATCGCGCGGGAACCTTCATCCTTCCTGAGGTAAATACTGTGAAAACCGCATGTGTACTTTGCTTAAAAAACTGGCCCTTGACAGGGGCGGGGGTAATTTTCAGTTATATACATTTTCTAGGTATTGATGACTGGGCTGTATGTGATCTTAGCGGGAGGGAGGTATGATAAGATTCTCTTGGTTAACATTTTTAATTAGCCCTCAAACAAAACTCGTAATAGAAAGGTAGTTGAGTCAGTACGAGATTGTGGAAGCGTGTTGGATAACGAAGGTCTCTCCTTTGACAAGATCTCTGTTTAGAAGGACCACAACTTCAATGCGAGTTATGTTGCCCATCTCTGTATTCTCTACGTGCGTCTCTGGAGTACAATACGTGGGTTCACAACATTTTGCCTGATTTCCTCGACAGAAACGTGTACCAACCTCGAGGTTTATGATCGAATGTAACAAGTTTGTTTTAAAACCACTAAATAGTAGCCGCATCCCACAAGCGTGACGTTCTAATGCTCTTTCAATTTCAAACTCCAAAAAAAAAAACAATTTTAGTCAACACTCTATCTCAGAGGACTAAACGAGGCCATGAAATTTCGCGTTCTTCAAATAAAAGAGCACACACGTGCTCTTAGCAAAGTACTATTGATATATTGATTGGGAGACTGGTTTCTTTGATAAAGATTATATAGCCTTTCTTCCCGAAGGTGGCAATGTTTAGCCTGCGTCTAGGAAGCATCACTAAAAGCTCGTGATGGTTTGTTTACTCGGAGAAAATAACCATACTAGTAAAGGATTACAAATAGAGTGCCGTTTTGACACTTTCCAACTTTCTTCGTCTGACAGGAGATGGCTTTGCCACAGTCTGACTCAGTTGCAAACAAAAATATAATAGTTCTATCATGTCCAATGATTGTTAATCACAACACTGTCTCTCTTTCTTTAACCTTAAAGCTGCCTTCTGAACCAAGGAGTTGACCCTTTGTGTCTTTTTTCAGGATACTTTTACAGTTCATTCCTAGATGCCTTCGTCTCTCGATAGCTGGTGTTTCACGGATACGAGTACTCTCCCTTTCTCCACTCAGTTCTGGTGATGACATCGCTGCTTCTCTCCCGTTTTTCCACTCCTGAAGCAAAGCCTGACCCCGTTGACTTCTTTTGTCTGGCCTATCGATCTTAGACATTACGCTGTGTTCCATATCTCTTCCAAACAATTCCCTTCGACCGCTGATCTTACAGCATGCGCAACTGAGCAAGGCCTTGAATACACCTTTAAACTCCTTGTTCAGAGTCCCATATGCAATTGCGTTCAGTGCGCTGTTGGCAATTGGGAAGATGTTAGCGACAATATAGAGCTGCGTCTTATAACTCTTTTTAGTTAGGTCGCCGTAACGTACCCAGAAAGTGTGAACTACATGTTGGGGCAACATGCAGATGGCATACAACAAAACCAGCGCGATCAGCATTTTTGTTATTCGCTGGGTTTGTTTAGCACGCTTATGAATCGACTTCCTGAAGACTTCACTTTGTGCGCATCTCTCCATAGTTGCTGGTAGAGCATTTTTCTTCAGAGTGTAGGCGGTTATTCCAGCAAGGACCGCAATGACACACAACGGAAGTAGATACTGGATCACAAATATGGAAATCCAGTATGCTTCTAATAATGTGTCAGATGGCCATTCTTCTTGGCAGCTCAGCGCACCAGATTCAACCGAAACTAAGTTAGTGACGAATAGGAATGGCAAAGCTGTTGCCACTGAAACAACCCAGATCACCGCTATTATTGCAAACACGGTCTTCCTGGTAAGTCTGGTCTTCACTGGGAAGACGAATCGCACGGTACCTATCCGCCGTGATAGCCAGTAAAACACCAATGGAGACTGACAGTGAGGTAGGTAGAATGAAATAACTCAAATGGCACATGAAGCTTCCAAGAATCCAAAAGAAGCAATTTTCCAAGGCTATCATTTGCGTTGGTACGTACAGAATGACGAGGATGAGATCATGGAAAGCCAGGTTAAAGGTGAATAAGTTGCAGCTGTTTTGCGTTTTCTTTCGCTTCAAAATCGCAAAACAGACAACAGCATTACCGAATGTTCCAAGAATAAAGATCATCGAGTACACCACTCGCATAGTCCACATGTAAGATGCTGATTGGGGACATTCTCCAGAACTGGATATGTTAGAGTCGTTCATTACGGTTTTGGTGTTTTCGGTTTCAAGAAAGTCTAAAATCGGTGTCTCTGCCTTAAGTCAAAACTGGCTTATTTCTTTCGTCGAGATGTACAGGGTAGTTGTTCACTGTACCTGCAAAAGAGAGAGAATTGGAGTCGCGATTAATTTGTAATAATGATAATGTCTAATAAAAGAGAATGAGAATGAAAGGGTGAAAATATTGTGGGATTTTGCCATTCAAAACGATTATGAAATACATCACCGAAGGCCTGACTTAACTGTTCATGAAAAGATCAGTAACCGGGATCCTCATCATAGATTTGCAGTGCCTGGCGACAGAAGCGTTGAAAGCAAGGAGAAAGAGAAACAGGAAAGGTATCAGGACCTTGCAAGGGAGTTGTCTAGACTCTGGAAAGCAAAGGCAAAAGTAAAACCAGTGGTCGTGGGATCTCTTGCCGCGATACCGAAGAAGCTGAAGAGTCATTTGAAGGAAATTGGAATCCCAAATAGAGTCAGAACTTTACAGAAATCTGCACTTCTCGGAATGGCGACCATTTTGAGAAAGGCCCTTGCACTAAGGTCTCTCGATGAGACCAAACTGAAAGTAGACATTTTACCTTCAGGACTATTAGAGCCTCTGTTATTAAAGAAAAACAAATAATTAACAAATCATGGTTCAAAATTACGCAACCATAATAAAAAGGCTTTGTTAGTACACTCTGGAAATTTAAGTTTCTGACTACTCCTTGTCCTTGTGAAGTTTGCCTTGTGAACACCTATTACAACCACACTATTCTGAATGTGTGTGAATGATATATGAAATAAATCACATATGAACTGCGGAAATGAAATGAAATGAAGAATGATCTCGCAGTTGTGAACGCAATTTATGCAATACACCATTTCGCTTATGATCAGCTCCTGGTGAATTGTGGGTAGATCCAGTCCTTTGTGGGGCAAACGGTCATTTTAGGACGTAATTTGAAATTGTAATTTTGACCGTTTGTCCCCAAGAAGGACTGGATCTACTCACAATTCACCAGCAACTGATCATTAGCAAAATGGTGTATGCGAAAAGAAGCCTAAAAAAAAAATTCAGGACTTCGACAGAGTTTGAACCCGTGACCTCGCGATACTGGTGCGATGCTCTAACCAACTAAGCTATGAAGCCACTGACGTTGGGAGCAGGTCAATTGTGGGTTCATTTTTTCCCGTGAAAGAAATGAGTGTGAATGATACATGAAACAAATCATATATGAACTGCGGAAATGAAATGAAATGAAGAATGATCCTCGCAGTTGTGAACACAATTTATGCAATTGCGAAAAAAATTCAGGACGTCAGTGGCTTCATAGCTCAGTTGGTTAGAGCATCGCACCGGCATCGTGAGGTCACGGGCTTAAATCCCGTTGAATTCCTGAATTTTTTTCAGAGCAATTGCATAAATTTCGTTCACAACTGCGAGGATCGTTCTTCATTTCATAATTCTGGATGTGTTAACATGTCTTTCGACATTGATATCTCCCCCCCAAAAATCAAAAGTTCGCGTCTTTTTTGCACATCGATTTTTGAAAATGCCTTAAACGCTGAACAAACCGTCTTATTGTCCTCTTTGCCAGGCCCGCACGCATAGCGACTCGAAAACCGCGTTGCTAGAGCCGAAATGGAAATGATGCCTGTACGTGACTTGAAACTTCCCTCCAGGAAAGTATCCTTGTCAAGGAAGCTGTCTTTTTCACGAGTAAAGACGCTTTGGCGTAGGTTTGTCATTAAAACCAGGACTGAAAGATATCCGCGGTGTTTTACCTAGTGACGAAACTAGACGAAAAGAATGCAAACGCACTTGATCCAAGGTACACACTGTTTCAGTCTTGCTAGACTGGTCGTTCTCTTGATTCATTGTATGAATTATATTTGCCCTCCAGGAGTCAGCTATAAGATGTCTTTGAAGATATGAAATTGCCCCCTGCTTTCTTTGAAATCTTGTATTCGATGTGGTTAACCACATCGACTTGTGATATTATGATTAAAAGCCACCGCCGGCTTATAATATAAAACGTTTTAATCGTAAATAAATTTGCAAGCTTATCCAAGACGCAAGTCACATGAAATATTTTTAACAATTAGATTATGAGCTCGAGATTTCTATCGCGTGATAGTTGATGAGGGCGTAGCCCGAATCAGCTATCACGCATAGAAATCGAAAGCGAATAATGTAATTGTTTTAGTATAAATCTACTTGTCGTTCAAAACTAAACAAGTAAATTATCTAAATCCTCCTCGCAGACACTTCGAAAACGCGACGATGCCGTTACCATTTTGTTGACAACCGCTACTCACTATCTATCACAGAATAGATAGCGAGTAGCGTAGCCAATCAGAGAACGGCATTCGTGATAGAACGCTAGTAGATTTTTACTAAATGCGCATATTATGTGGGCGAGATCAACGGCCTGGTTTCTACACGTGGTCCTGGGCATTTCAGTTAAAAGAGATAAGGATTCACACAAATTTAAACGCTTGCAAAGCTCTGGGCAATGTACCAACGCTCAAGTTAAAAGAGGCCATTCACATTCTTTTGGAAAAGCCCTCCCTAATACAACAGTTACATGGTGTCAATTTGAAGCTGCATGTCACCGTCAAAAAGTTCTCAATTTTTTTTCATGGTCATCCTTTATCTTTATTACAGCTATTCTCTTGAAATACTTTATTTATGTTTGAAGATATGCGCATTTATGTTAACGGAAGGAGAATAATATCACAATTCTTCTAAATACGACTGCGTGAGAGACTAGCGGACTCAGAAATGTAAAACAAGGGGTAGGATCTTAAGGCCATCCCCTTTTTTTTCTGTTTAGCGTCGTCCGACCGACCCAAATTTTCGCGTTGTTAAAAAAAAACCGTTACGCAGAAAGCAATGACACATTATTTTAAACAATTGCATATAGCCGTGATATGCGAAATATCGGGGACTATTCGTTCCAGCAGCTGTTGAAAAGTCATGGATGTTGGCAGATCAGTGTGCAGTTTTGGTGGTTCATCCTTTTTTCCCTGTTCTCGTTTGATTTTAACAACGACGTCGATTTTTCCTTCCTCCATTGCCGCCATGTTGACTTTGTAAACACACCTTGTTGTTTCCAGGCTCCACGAATATTATGCTGAGTTACCGGGCCTCCTAGCTCCAGAGTCTTTTTCCAATTTTACTTTTTTTTTTCCTTTTCCGATCGACCGATCCAATTTGCAACAGGAACCCAAACGTAAACTCGCTTCAATTTTGATGATGCAGTTTATGCCTTGTTTGGCTCAGCATGTTTCAAAGAAATTCACATAACATACAGTAATTGGTTTACGAGATATGAATTTTCTTAATTCAAGGGTATCAGTTCTGGTGGGATATTGAAAGGATTATGTTCTACAGTAAATTGCCTTTCAAAGATACATGGCGCCAGGTGACAAGCCTGGCGAAACGTGTGTGTACGTAAGTGTCATTTTGTAAATAGTAGTTAAGGTGGCTCGCGCACTCGAGAAAAATGCCCAAAATCACTTGTATGTTTGACAGTTTCGGCTTTTGTTTGCGGTGCGAGAAGAGTTTTGAGATATCAGTCAGTTTTCCTAAAGATGTTTCCTTGAGTTCATTCATTCTTTTGCGGATGGTACCTCAAATAAATAAAAGCTGTGATTAAGTTCTGCAAGCTGTACCCCCACAAAGTTTTCCTATATAAAAGCTGTAGTTTAATTTCAAGCGCCCGTCATTTGTTAAATATGAGAATTGAACGTTTTTACATTAATTGCGTTTTCACTTGTCCGATGTTTGCCGGAATCGTCTGGCTGTGTATGAATAAAACGTGCGGGGTCAAAGCTGAACGCGAGCATAAGTAGCGACTCAATCTAAGAAAGAAAAAAAAAAAACGTATAGCATTGCGTCTTGTTGCTTTTAATAAATAACGCTACCAGTAACTGATAAAAATGTTTACTTGAATATTCCATTTCTCACTTTGACTTACATGTATTTCGTTTTAATCGATTTCTGTCGATCAATTATAATTTACAGTTGACATATGTTGGCTATTTTAGAATATTTTTAGTGCTTTTTAAGCTGCGTGAGGCGCTGTGGTGAAAATAATTTCCTTGTCGCACTTGATTGCCGACCGCACACTCAAACTAAAACCTGATTACAAACAAATTTAAAATGTGGCAACACGCTTAAGGGACGTAAAACTTCTAAATGCGTTTAGAGTACGTTTTTAATGTAAAGTAGACGCACGGATCGAATTTCTGTCTAAACAACTGGATTCGAGCCATCACTACGGCATCTTACGTTTCCCCGGGTTTTCTTATTGTGCTATAAAACTTCATCTCACTCCCAAGACCTTGTGAGAATTAAGGAGAGAAGCAATTCCAAGTTTCGAGATTTCGTTTGGATGTGATTTAAACTGAAGCAAAAGTTACCGCAGAAAAGAAACGCCGACTAACATCCATTCGGAATGATTTAAAGGAGAAACCACGCCTTTTACAGCTGACGCGGGAAAGTCCTGACCGGTAACGTGCGTGTGGAAGTCACCACAAACAGTCCTTCTTCAGGACTCCAAACACCCGGACGATCGTGCTTTGGCAAGTTATGATATTCTTGGCCTATGGAAGCTAGATGCGAAGTTTGAGCTTGATTTCAATTTGGGAGACTATTTTTTTGTCTATACGTGGCAGAATACTACATACTTTGTTTGCGATATCAACCCCATAATGGTAGTCTACTCAGTTTTGCTAGAATTTCCTGTGGCTAACTAGAAAGCCTTCCTTTTTTCTGATTTATCGTATGCATCTGAAACACCTTGATGCATTCCAGTTTAGTGGGAATAACTTACACTATCAATTATTTACGCAAAGACATTTAGTTCTTCACAAACCTCGCAAAAAGCCGTCAGTGGTAGAATTAGTTAACACGCCTTTCATTTAAACATGCTTTGCCTCAGCGAGCAAGGTGATGTTCGTAGCCACTCCGAGTTCGATCTCTCCCAAGGTGAATGACGCTATCAGTAAAATCATCCAACTCCTCAGATGTATAAGCAGAGAGAGAGAGCAGAGAGCACCTCGTGTTCTAGAGATTTAAACTAAACTAAGGATTTTCGCAAGGAGGCGTTTCCAAGCAATTCAGTAGATTCTATGTGCATCAAGAACATGTCAACTCTTCAATTATTTACTTATGTCATTATTTGAACAATAAGACAGTATAATGGCAAACCACTCGTTATTTTTCAACTTCGTGAGCTTTATATGACACCCAGCTCCCACCACCTGCTATTTGATTTAATTTTGCCACTCATTTCTTACTTTCTTAGTTAACTTTTTCACAGCCATGCATAAAATTTTCATCCTTAAGTTATTTTATTCCCGTTTTCTTTGCGATGGGGAAAACTTAAGTGTTATTTAATACATATACCCATAAGATCTCACTTCACTGTGTTCGGACAACCGTCGTCTTGAAAATCGTAATGCATTTTTAAGTCGCAAAATCAGTATTTACAGATCAAGTTACTTTTGAAGCAAAAACCTATTTCTTGCAGACAAATCAGTAAGAATGCAAATGATTAGCGATTTGTGATCCTTTGTTAATTTGCAAATCCCGACAAAACGTGAGTTAACAGATCCGGTCGGTAACCGTCTTATTCGTCTCAGTAGGAACTTTAATCTTAAAGGAAAACTTAATATGATTTTCTTTCCCAAATTTCTGCTCAAACGCACTTACTAGTGGAAAGTCGAAGGCTGTTTGTGGTGTGAAATGTGAAAGGTTTGCTAGAATTTTCGGAGAGCAAAAAGCTAGTTAGCAGTCCGGAAATTTGGAGTTCTGACAATCCTATCCCCTAAAACTTTCAGCCACTTTCACTATCCAGCTAAAGACTTAGGGCTAAGTCGATAAAACTGAACCAGTTTGTGGAAACATACCGCCGACCGGTTAGCTCAGTGGTAGAGCACCGGACTACCGTGCGGGAGGTCGCGGGTTCAAACCCCGGCCGGACCAACACTCAGGCTCTTTAAATAATTGAGGAGAAAGTGCTGCCTTTGTAATGATATCTGCAAATGGTTAGACTTTCTAGTCTTCTCGGATAAGGACGATAAACCGTAGGCCCCGTCTCACAACTCTTCATAATTGATTCTATGGGACGTTAAAGAACCCACGCACTGTTCGAAAAGAGTAGGGGACGTAGTCCCCGGTGTGGTGGCCTATCTCTACTAGAATGGGGTTACGGGGGAGGGATTTGCAGTTACGGGCCTACAGTAATTGGCGCACGCTGTTGTCGTGTCCCTGCCAGGTCTCTGGCGAAGCTGATAAAATAAAATAAAATAAATAAAAAATAAAATACCAGCTAAAGGCCTTAAAATCATCGAAGAAATTACCAGCATTTCGATTGTTTTGTTTAAAATTCTTTCCTTGGTGCCCAGGTTCGTAATGCCGATAAAACGGTTGTTTTCTATATGATGACGTTGGACACCTCAAAGTGTATATTAACACAAAGATGTTTTCAGACTTCACTCCAAGAGAAGCAGTAAATCGCATATTGCTTTGCCTCCGCAATTACTGCCTTTTCTAAAAAGGGAGACAGTATTTATAGAGGTGAGAAACAAATAAATAAAGAATGAGAAATTTAATGGCAGGCCCGCGTCTAGCGTCGTCGGTTTTAAGTGACAACTTTTCATAATGAAGCAGCCACAGACAGCACCTATAATTGGTATTGGAAGGTTGCCCTCACTCATTCACTGCCAGTAGCTACGCTTCAAACTTCAAAGTTGAAAAATGAAATAAAAGTGATATTGTCGGGCCGTTTAAAATAACAGCACCACAGGAAACTACTGCTCGGTAGTCTTTTATTTGCATGGCCGCGCTAGGAGTCTCGTCCATGATGGCAAAGTAGATCTATGGTACACAGAAAAACAAACAGCACCACAAGGGAAGTGCTATAGGCTTTCATCCACTGAAAATTAAACAGCCTCTTTGAACCTTTATTGAGCCACTTAGTAAGGAATACGTTTTATCTCAATCTTTTCCTTCTGCCCTGGTTGTCCATGTTCAATCGGTCTCCTTTGGTAGGTTTGCGACAAGTAATGTATATCGATCAGGGCTTCTTTTATTGCCTTGTGTTGCCTTTTTTTGTGTTGAAGACAACGTAACAAACCATCGCAAATGAAATGAAAAATAGCGAAACGCATTCAGCACTGCCGGACATTTGAGAGCCGGTCCTAGTTCACTGAGATAACCTTACTTTATTTACAGCCTCGATATACAGACAGAACAAAGGTAGCGGGTTTAATTTACTTTACAGACCAAGCACCGAAACACAGGTGAAAAATGGTTTGGTATTCTGAAAATTACCACGCGTTTGTATATTCTTATTTTCCTACTTGTTAAACATTCAATATCTCTTTTTCTTACCTTGATTCCGACGGATTGTACATACGTATCTTACAAAACCAACGCTTAACATCAATCGAGAGGTTAAAGTCTTCAGCGATTTTAAAACGTAACTCAAGTGTTTCGAAGCACAGGATATATAGCATAAGAAAACGATTTGCCAGAATTCTTTCTCCCGTTTGGCGTTCATACGCTTCTTGTCCAAATAAACGAGACAGTTCAAACCTCCTGAATCAACCATTACTTAGTTTCCCTCATTTAATTAAAATCCGCTAATCTTCATTGGCTCCTCGTGAAATGACTGATTTAACACTTTGTAATTTAGGTTTGGCTGCGATCTTAATTCGAAGACGGAACCAGAATATTTGTTGAGGAAGCTGTCAAAACATAGACAAGCGTTGGGCAGTTTACATAAAAGAAAAACAAATAAAAAGAAAAAGAAAATTTGGATCTAGGATCTACTTTTATTAGTAGCAGAACGCCGCGAAGGTGTTCTCTGTTTTCGCAACAAACTCCCTTTCATGCGATACGTTATTTATTTTTTGACAAGATATGTAGCACGAGGTGTGAAGAATTATAGAGAAGCAATTTCGAGAAAAGATTTTGGATTTAGAGTCTAATAGATTAAAACACTTAGAGATTAGAAAGGCAAATTTAATCTTTACCAAGCTATTTAAATTTGGGTGACGAACATGTCATAAAAGACCATAAAACTAAGAAGAAAAAATCAGTGTGAAGTATTTGTGTATATTGCGAGGCATACTGATTCATGATAAATGCCGTTTCTGGCCGTTTTTCGCTCATGTAATGGATACTGCTGGTTAAGTTATTCATTTTTAAGTCAATAAAAATAAATCCGTGCTCTATAAAGAGCTTAGTCTTCACTTGGGAAGAGAAATTGAGGAGCAATAAGCAATTAGCCTAAAGTCGGACCTGCAAAAAATACCTAATTTGGCGCTACACAAAATAAAAGAGAGAGGTCTGTCCTTCTTACATCGGACGCATTGTGCTTGTGTTCGTGTCTATTTCTATGCAGTGTATATCCATAGACCCCTATCAACATACATCCCTTTAAAATTCAAAATTGCTTTACAGTTCAACCATTGATAGCAACTGAATTATCACACTTGTAAAAAAAATATCAAGAAAAGAGGTAGAAAGAGAGAAACGCGGTGACGGTGACGGTGACGATGACCGCTAGGCCACGGTCATTCAGCGTAGGTAATGAGGTAAAATAGTGTATTTATTACAAAATGACTATTTTTAGTGAGCGCTTGCGCAGAAACGCCGGAAGTGAGCTTTGTGGATGAAACATGAAGACTACGACGACGACGAATGAACGCCATTTTAAGACTCGGGCGTTCGAGGCCCGAGTAGTAAGAGCAACAAAAATTAAGGACAAACAAAGCTCGTTGTGGCCGCTTTATGGTTCAATTGTCGTTCAGGAAAAAGTCTAAATAAAACTTCCTGGATCAACGTAACCAAAGCAAGGATAAAGGAGGTATTCTAAAAGCAAGTATCAAATTTAAAAAGCTTACTTTTTTTCACTATTTCACGATTGCATGGGCGTTTTTACTACCATTTTACTTTTCTTTGTAAGAATTCTATATTTATTATTATTGTTATTATTATTATTATTATTATTATTATTATTATTATTATTGTTGTTGTTGTTGTCCATTTAACCTCTTAATTTTGTTCACACAATCGAAAAGTAAATGTAAGATGGCGGATGAGTGGAGAACTCACTAGTTCCCAGCGCTTCACGGATACGGTCATATTTTCTTTTATTCTAGTTCCCAGTGTCCCTCAAATTTAATCCGATTTCAGCTCCTTACTGGCAACTCCTGTTATGACGAGGATATGAGCCTGGTACCATAGTTAGGATTAGCCCTGATGAAGCTGTCTTTAAAGTGTTTGATATAGCTTTATCCAACCATTGATAACTCTTATAGAAAAAGGTAAAAGCTCACCAAACTTTATGGGTGCTTACCATTTGTCAGAAAAATCCGGAAATTTCGGTGCGCCGAGTCAAAGGGTAAAGTAATTTTACGGGAAATCTTTCCGGAAATTGTGGACAACTTCCAGAGATAGTCCTCTTGTCCCGTTCGGAACAGAATTTCGGAAATTTTCGTCCCGTTTCCAGGTCCTTTTGCGTCAGAACGAGTGAGTGCGCATGACGGAACGCCTTGCAATAAATGGTAAGCGCCTATCTCGTCCGGTTGGTCGGTAAATTCGGAAAATCGCTGAAATCGCTTACTGTTATTCAACGGTCATTCCATCCGGATTTCTGTGACAAATGGTAAACACCCCATGTTAACAAGGATCGCCTACCCAACCTCTTATGCCTTTGTTTTTCCTTCATGAATTATGAACGAGTTTGAGACCATTTGTTCCTTTTTTTCTTTTCATTCATTCTCGGTGTTGTAAAAATGATTACTTGTTATCGAGGTTTCGCGAAAGCAAGTGAAAATACTCACAGCATGACCATTTTGAGCTCGAAATAACACCGAATTAAATATTACCTGGAATAATCCCGTCATAAATATCTTGTGGGCGTCCGGCGTTGTCGTGTTTCGATTATTTTAAAATGTTTAGGGTTGCAAGTTGTTTACTCTGTTTTCTCTGAGATTGTCAAGATGACGGGGATATCTCAAGAAAGGTGTAATTTTCTTACCAAATAGACGTGAGTATATAAGTATTTGTTCTTTGGGAGGACAGGCTCATTGAGTACGTGATGGATTCGTTCTTGCGATCTGCCAATCGGTGCGGCAATTCAGTTAATCTCTTGTTTGTGTTTTCTGGAAAATCCGTTGTAGCTGAAAAAACGTCTTTCTATAGACCGACTGCATAGTGAGTAAAAAAATCAGAAATATTATGAAAGAATGCAAAGCAACTAATATTTTCGCCATTCGATAAAATTTGTCAGATTAATTCAAATATATTCAGAATAAGAGTATGTTAAACAAAGATGGTAATTAGCTAGGAAAGTATTTACTTCCAAAAGGAAAGACACGAATAGTTGTCACAATTCTGCGACTGCCATTTCCCGTCTTTTAACTCTTGTTGTTTTTCCTTCCAGTGTGATATATGTCCCCAGCTAAAAGCGACTTTTATTTGCTATCTGCTTGTCCGCCTCTCGTGTTATAGCCACATTATTGTCTTCTATGGAAAGACCAGTTTTATGTTACTGACATATCTGCTCTTTGCTGTCTGAATTTTGAGGCATTTTGCAACTGCCTGTGGCCTTCTTCTCACTTTTGTATTCAAACTAGCTATAATAAGACGGTATCTATCTTAGACGTGCTTGTTATTGAGCAAGAACTGTTATGGAGATTTTCTGGTTGAAGTCAGCTCATTTGGTAAAACCTATTTTACGGTCATTTTATATTTGATTTGTATGGATCGGAACAGCTACTGAATTGAGGGCTGAATATCAAGAAGTTGAACGCAAGAGTACAGCCGTTTTACTGCCGGTATCACTTTTAATAGAGCGCTTTTCAATTGAGTGTCGTAAAACCAAAACCAAAGCAATTACTCCAGCCAATCACAACAGAAGTAAGCAATGAAATGAGCCAACCAGAATACGAAGCAATTACATGAAGCCGGCGTAAAGCGCGGGAAATTACGCCCGTGCAAATCACAATTGGTTTTGGTTTTGCTTGTCATTGGTTGAGAAAGTGGCGCGAGTTTTCCTGGCCAATCACAGAGTGAAGCAATGCAAAACCAAAGCAAAACAATAATTACTTTCGACACTCAATTAAAAACCGCTCTAATGATACGAATATGATAACACTGTTAATCTCCAATCTCTCGCTTCACTTTCCAGCTCTTATCTTCATAATTAAATCGAAACCGGATTCTTGGTCATTAAATGAGATCAGATAATAGTGATGCACAATTATGCTCTTTGAGTTTTAGAGACTTCTGTCCACATGAAATTAAGAAACGAGAGGAAACAGCTGTTGATTCACGGGCTACCATCAAACAAGTGAAGAAAAAACCGCCTAGGCTAGGGGAGGAGGGTTGGCCCAGTGGTGAGAGCGCTCGCCTTCCAACAATGTGTCCCGGGTTCGATTCCCGGACTAGGCGTCATAAGTGGGCTGAGTTTGTTGGTTCTCTACACTGCTCCGAGAGGTTTTTCTCCGGGTACTCCGGTTTTCCCCTCTCGCCAAAAAACAACATTTGATTTGATTTGATTTGATTTGATTTGATTTAGCGTTGATTTGATTTAGTCTCCCCAATTAGTAGAGCATCTGTGCTCGGCTAGAAAGATTTGAGACTTAAATAAAGTTGTTATTATTATTATTATTATTATTATTATTATTATTATTATTATTATTATTATTATTATTATTATTATTATTATTATTATTATCAGCCTGCCGCCTGCAGTAAATTCAGTCACGAAGGTGTAGCTGTCAAGGCATATGTCACACGTACCACTGTGAAGTTTCCATGACAATGCCGTGTCTTGGAAAGCACTTTTTAATAGAATGAATTAAAATCACGGTGGGGTAGAGCAACTGAGTGACAATTGTCAACAGAAGAAAGTGGAAAAGAGATTGTTTAAAACCCGGCAGTGAAATTAAAACTGATCAACTTTTTGACTATAAAAACAACGGCGGTACGAGAAAATCTCATTTTCAATGAAAAAAAAAAATCAGTGCTTTTTTGCACTTCTTGAGATTAAAAGGAAAGAACATTTTATATTTGTCACAAATTAATTACCCAACCCAGAATTGATTTCATATTAAGTCGATAATGGTAAATTATTTAATCCAGACAAAACGGATGGAAGCATTTTTATGTCATGTTAAATACCCCACTGATTTCAAGTATGAAGTTTCTTTGCTCGACTAAATCTACGAAGAAAAGCTTTTTGTTATGAATTAAAAGAAATAAAGCTTTGAATTCGAAATTCCGACTTAAAAGAAGTAAAAATACGCAATAATAATAATAATAATAATGATGATGATGAATGATATGATATGATATATAATGATGATGATAATAATGATCAATATTTCTTAGGTGCAAATTAACATATGAATATGATCAAATGCACCTTACAGATTAAAAAAAAACAGTTAAAAATTGAAAAGATTAAAAAAAACAAGTTCTTAAAAAAGTTATTATTTACAATTCTGGGTATAATAAAAGTCTATAAAATATCACGAGCTATTCGTAGGGTAAGCTACTCTAAATAAAAAGGTCTTCAGTTTAGATATAAAACGTTCAAAATTGTCCTCCTCCCGTATTTTACTCGGCAGTTTGTTGCAAAGTGATGGTGCAGCAGCAGTGAAAGCGCTGCTGCCGAGTATCTTGTTCGTGTTCTTGGACGGAGGTGCTAACAAAAGTTCAGAATTAGACCGAAGACCATACGTGGAAGAACTGCGTTCATTTAACATTTAAGCTTACAAAAAAATGCCCAAGATAACCTCTACTTCGGCTTTAGAATCGGCTACTGGGAACATTTCCGATTCTCTGCCACGGACTCTTTCGGAACCTATTTCGTTGATATGGACCTTGCGGCTGTTGTACATCGCCGTCTTCGTAATCCGTCGGCATCTGTAGGAATCTCGTTGTTTGTGTCGCACTGATCAACTGAAAACGCTTGCGTTCAAGCAACAATCTTTTCACGTTCAATCTGGCTTGCGCCGACCTCATCGTCGTGATATACGTTCCATGCAACGCAGATGACAGGCCTCCAAAACAAAAAATCACCATGACTGCGATCAATTACTCAAGTCGGGCGCCGATGGAATTAAAGGGACACTGCCTCGGGGATTCTTGTTATAATTATGTTCAAATTGTGAGTAAGTACTAGCATTATTTTTAAGGCGATTCTTCCAAGACACAACGACAAAACATGAAAAAGTTAACCAAACTTATGTGTTTTGGTTTATCCAAATTGCATGACAGCGCCCCTTTAATAACAAGGGCAAAGCAGAGTGAATCAGTAGCTGTTACAAGATTAAATTAAAGATGGTACTGAGATCATCGCAGTTGTGAACACAACTTTAGCTGCCTGATTATCACTTCAGTGCACGAGATTCGAACCCGTGACTTCTACGATTCCCGCCACCCTTTACAATACGACGTAAATGCGTATTGTAGATTCTATATTGCGTGAGAAGAGCGTAAAGCGAAATGGAATTTCGCTGTCTTCACTTTGGAGATGACAAATAAATCAGTGAAGTGACCCTCGCAGTCACTTGACAGACTTGAAAGTTATCTTTTGTGAAATGTTCTGGTTTGGGATATATGTCATCTGAGGACGAAACGGATCGAGTTTTTTTTAAACTGCATACGTTGATCACAACTTTGTGGATCTGGTACTTATGAACTCCAACAAGCGATATGAAGTGAATAAAACAGCGATCAGATATGAGGTCTTAATTTCTTTTTTTGGCCTTGAGCTTTTCTTTTCAGTGAGGGAAATACTGGAGACGCTTGCATGCAGCCCAGGACGAAAACTTTGCTCAGCGTTTGTTCATTAATGAATATTTCATCCAGAAAAACCTCAACACTAGAGTTTTCTTTGGAGTTTTTATTAAGCAAGAAGCAATCAGAACAAGTGTACACAATCCTCAGAGAATCATCCTATCTTCACACTTTAAGACGAGGTGGCAAATACTATGGAAACATAGTGCCTGGTTCAGTGAACGATACTAAATTATAACAATCAATACTGACCCAATCTCGTACCCAGAGTCCTCAGGCTCTTTGGCTAGCGGTTAGTCGCCAGGAGAGACTCTGGGATAATGGAAAAAATCAAATTTTTTGATTGGCTGGCCCGTAACGGCTTCCATTGTTTTACCCAGATTTTCTGGGAAATGGCGGTCATTACCCCAGAGTCTCTCCGGGCGTCCACCCGCTGACCAAACAGCCCGAGGACTCTGGGTACGAGATTGATACTGACCAAAAATTCGTTCTTGCGAATTTGTAGAGAGAGAAAAAACTGAAACCCGAGTATGGTGAGAAGTTTCAGCGTCCGAACTATCAAGCCGGTGACAAGCAGCAATACCTCAATTTGGAAAAGACTGGGTTAAAGTGGTGCTCAATTGTTTCAAATCTCAAATCTTTATTTTAATACGGTAAAAATTCATCAGGTGATTACATAATACGTACACGGACAGCGATTAAGCAAAAAGTGGGAGCAAATGTATTGTGTGGACAAATGCGTAGAGTGACCGCAACGCCTAGGCTGTGTTTAGGGCGCGTGTGAGGCAAATGCGCGTAAAAGATTCGAAGTTGTTCATAAAACAAAAATACCCGACGTGTTCTCAAATGTGTGAAAGTACACACCCCTTCGCCCCTTCACTTCGTCATTAAGCCTATGATATTCTATGCGAGGTGATAATTTGTTGTAGGCATTATGAGGTCAAATAGGTGGGTAGCAGGAGGGCTTATAATAGAGAGTTTAAGCAAAACGGTACGGCGGGCTTCATTACGGCAACCGGAAGTAATTTTTTAAAAATATGGACTACTGCGCATGGCAGGCATTCGCGTTCAGCCGTAGCGGTCATTCTCGACCCCAGAGCTCTTCCCTTTTGCGCAAGTCTAACGGGCGTGACGGCGGGAAGAGCTCTGGGGAACTCTACGCAAGCTCCAGCTCTGATTGGTTATCAGTTGAAATAATGAAATGGCTTCTGGTTGGCCACCTTGGTACGCGCAAAAAACTGAACGGTTACTCTTGTGAAGCGAGCTAGCTTCGAAAAAAATTTCACAAAGCAAACATGAGTGAAACCCCTAAAACGTCCTTCCTTGAACAAACAACAGCTTCAATATAATTGATTTCTGCTCTACCTTCACTGAAAGTATTTAAGAATCATGTGCACTAAATACGGGGTTTAGACTCATAAATCCCGTATTCTTTATCTCTAATAATAGTGCAAAGGAATGAGATGTTGGTCTCATAGATCATACCGGTAGTCTTGGCCTCTGTTTAATATAGCACTGAACCGTAGGGGTTGTGAATATCAAAATTATAATTTTAAGCCTTTTATTTTCTTCTTTCGCGTTGCTGTTCTAGATTGCGAAATCAGTTCTAATCCTATTTGAAAAAATCAATGCGAGAAGTTTTTCAACGCCTCCGCTGAAACCCTCGCCATCACAAAATAAAGTGAAATTCCTTGCTCCTTTGAAGGAATTTATCCTCCAAAGTTAACTGGTGAACGCTGTAAGAAACTAACTCGAACGTAAATTTCACAGCCGTACTGTTAAACTTGAACTTTGAAGGGCTTCGGCAACGTACTCAGCCGAGACCTCCTCGGCCACGACAGCCGCAGTATCTCCCGCCGTAGCGATTTGCTTAAACTCCCTAAATGTGGCTGTGACAACTGGGATATTACAGCCGTGAGATTAAATTACGATACGTTGATAAGGCAGGTTAGCTTTCATACATAGCAATTTAGGCTTTGAAATAGTATAAGTTATATAGGGAATCCACGCGCTTATAATACAGGGATAATTAAATGGTATAAGGTGACTCCAGGTGACTTATTACATTCTGCAGCTAGTCGTGACAGTAACCCGTTTCAAACATTGGTCAGATTCGTGGGAAGCAACGAAAACCGAGCTGTTGAGTGTATGGTGCTGTTAAGTTACAAATGGACTTACCTAATGCCTGTGTTACTTTCCTACCGTGTTGAATGACCGCTCCTGAATGAAATGCAGTTTGTTTAGTGCCGTGCTTTTAAGCGATGAAATTCAACCGTTCGATCAAACACTATTAACGCACACGTTTACAAAGGCGACGCAAATACAATCTCGCATTTCGCCGCGCGCTTTTCCTCTACGGAGGTCTCTAAGTAACCTTTTAGCAACATCAAAAAACCCGCATGAGGAGACTGCAGTGACTCAATTCATTCATTCCCAAGGACATTAAGGGTCTTAGAACAAGTTCCATTACTCGGATCAATTATTTGTCACTCAATTGACACACAACATGGTGTAAGTCCATTTGTAGGCGATTGTTCAATGTCTCGTTAATTTGTTTTGATTACCGCGTGGGTTCCCTGTATATGTCAGCCAAAGTAGGTGCTTTTGATAACTACAAAGTGCGCTATTCACTTTATGTCCTCCTTTGTTCTGCTGTCAGCCGTGCCTCCTCAATAGATTGGAAGTTAGGCATTCCACAGGGAAGTTCAAGAAATGAGCGTTCTTCCTTCATGATGTTTTCAGCTTCCTCTGTAAAAAAGGAGAAAGGATGCTTACAAGGCTTTTACCAACAGATTGCATTGATTGATAATCTGTCGGTAGTCTGTCGATCGAGTGTTGGCCGACTGTTGTCCGACAGTTGGCCGACTGTGGTCCGTATTGTTGTCCGACAGTTCGCCGACTTTTGTCCGACAGTTGGTCGACAGTTGAGTGACTATTGGCCGACAATTTGCCGAACTGTTGGCGGAAAGCCGGACGAGGGAAGCTGTTCTTCACAATTACCGTTCTTCATTCTGGAGACTAATGTTCCTAACGTTTGAGACTGTCCACAAAATTTTAGTTTTGACATGTCCTCTGGTTATAGAGGTTATTTCTTTCTTCCTCCTCTTCAAACAAAATAAGGCAACTGACCGTTGGTACCGGAGCAGGGATTGGAGGAGGAGGGGGGGGGGGGGACAGAGATACAGCGTATAATGGCCTGTACGAGGGGGCTCCACCGAAAGGGGTGCCTTTTTCGGGCTTCATGTATATAAAAGAGTAGGGATTTCACGAGCTGAAGTATATGAAAGCGTAGGTAAATTTGTCATCAAGGCTTCTGAAAGGACCTTTGGTAATCTCCCATAACATCACTCATTAACTTCATTCCAGCTTTGCGTATAGAAAAGGGATGCAATGGAAGGTAAACTAAAGGGTACATTTTCTGTCAAACATCGTATATAAAATGGTAAGGGATTGGACCACAGGGCAAAGCCTCCCCGTACAAAAGTTACAAGATGGTTTAACTTTTGAGTCTGTACATGAAATCCTAATGTGTGGCCATTGAAATGAAAGCTAATGAGCAGTACTTTCCAGTGGTCTGTTAATTATGCCGTACAAGGTGGTTCTAGCTTTTGAGCCTGTGGACAAAATCATAAAGTGAGGCCATTCAAATGAAAGTTACCAGGCGGTACTTTTCAATTTTCCTTGGTTGGATGTTTGTATCTGGTGCTGGGATATTACAATTCCGCTTATGAAAGGGACTCACCCCTTATCCTGCTCATTTTGCCTCCATAGACATAATCTGCCTGATAAGCCACAATAAATGAAAGAGGCAGAAAAGGAACCAATGCTGCTGGATTTTTGGATCTCTTGAACCTAAAATAAAGTTGCAAAACAAGAACGATGCAGTAAACAGAATGTTGGAACTGGGGTGACCACTGAGGTCATAAACTGTTAATCACTGCAATTGTATCATCACAGTTAAAATGCAATCATTGAAGTATTATTGCAATGATGCAATACTATTGCAATACCACTGAGATACCATAATTATTTCCTCCAATAAGCACTCACTTGCTCTAATAACTGCCCTCCCCTAAATAAGTGCCCCCCCCCTCAGCCAAAATAGTGAATAAGCGTCACCTCTCAAATAACTGCCCCCCCCCCCCTTCCCCTCACTTTCTTAAACAGTAGGGATACAAGGAAGACCTGTTTCCATTGTCACTTTATTTATAATCAACTACAATGGCATCATCATGTGGGACAACAGTACATTTTCATTTCCAGTTATTTCTATCTCCATGTGCTTGCAGCGTTCTTTTATGTGCATATCAAAATAAAGTTACAGTTAGTTGAAAGAAAAACTTAATAACAGCCCCCCTCAATTAAGCATCCTCCATTGAATATTAGTGCCCCCTCTTTTGGCCCAAATTTTAATTAAGTGCCTGGATGCTTATTCGAGGAAATACAGCACTCAGATTAGGATAATATCCTGTCTCAGGCTGAACATCTATAATAATTATATCGTGTTGTGATTGGCTTACCCAGCAAACATCGCCACAGTTGCAATTCCATAGAATGATGCCAGCCAATAAAACATCTCCCTTGCCCCTGCCAGCTGCATGGACATTTGCCGCTCTCTCATGGCATTCTGCATCTGAAGTTGTCTACCCAACTACAAGATGACATACAGGGATATTTTTGAAAATACAGCAAGCACATATTACATTCAAGAATTTGTTCTTTGTTCTGAGTGGTTACCCTTATATGACACATGTGTTCTAATGCAACTTGACGTTTAATTACCTGTGATGTAACTACAGATAACTGAAATTAAGGGTTTACAATTTCACTTGCTCGATTGCTCAGAAGATGCTTAATATACAAGTCAAATAGCATTTAGTGTAGATGCTTTGAAAGTATTCTAACACAGGGTTCCAGATATGATTTTAAGGCAGGCTGTCAACAAGGAATTCCATTGGGTCAAATTTCCAGTGCTCCTACCAAACCATTAATTTTCTATTAATTTGTCGGGTCATGTAGCTGACCTTGTAGGGTTTTTGACCCAAGACCCCCCTCTTATCTGGAACACTGCCAATACATAAATAAATGACAAAAAGCTTCCCGCCCTCTTTGAAGTCCTGATTCCCACCTTTCCTCTTCCACCTCCCATACCACTCCTGCCCCATATTCCCCCAACCCATGTCCCCCCCCCCCACAATTTAATGGCCTACCTCCCATGAGTTTCCTATACATGTAGACTGTAGCTCAATGCAGAGCATCCAATAATTGCAAGTTACCATAGTAACTGAAAGGCCAAAGGTTTGACTCCTAGCTGTTATGAGAACTCAGAATTTCTTTTTCCAAGGATGCCATAGCCTCCCACTCAATCAGGAGGAGGTAAAATATGATTCCCCTAAAAACGACTGCGAGGGAGGCTAAGGATTACCATAGTGTCATGTATTCCCAGGCATTCACTGAATAAGACGTCTTTCAAACCTGTATTTTTTGGGTTTGTAACATAAACTCTTGATTTTTCCTCATGTTTTCATCCATTGTCTCCTTCATTGCCGATCCCAAAAAAGCACCCATTGTTTCGTTTCTGATTTTCAACTTTCTAAAACAAACCAAGAACTAAGGTAATTAGTAGTCACCCTTAGTGTTCAACTCCAGATTAACAACAACAACAACAAAAACACTTGTCTGGAAATCTTGCCTTGCCTTGCACAACCCACCTGAGTAATATTTAAAATGTTTTTCCTTTTTACATTTGCACTTCAATATAAAATATTGCTCAGTGAGAAGGGATTAGGAAAACATGGTTTATTTTTAAGAGCATGTGAGCATTTCAAGTTATTTTTCCTTTGAGGCTAAGCTCAGAAAAGAAATTGTGAGAGTATCTGGTCAGTTCACTACAAGGTTAAGAATACTGAAATGTGATTATTTCAGTGAATTTAGTTGAAAAATTGTTAGTTACTTCTGAGTATCACAATATTTTTTTAAGGTGTAATTTGTCCTCAGTACCAGTCGAGAGCACATTTATATGTCAATTTTGAACTGTAACTAATATTGACTAGAGTAAACTGCAGAGTGGTGTAATCAGACTTTGTAACAAAATGACTGCTGGTTACCATTGTGAGTTGTTCTCTCCTGAATGAGTACAGTGACATTCTAAATAATTTAAGAAACATGACACTCAATTTGTTATCCAACTTTTATATACATTGTTGCGATACAATTTTAAATTTTTTGACTTTTAAGATCAGTCAGTAGTTTTACTATGCTAACTGTAATGCACTTTTGATTATTCTTATAGAAAAAAGTGCAATATAAGTATTGAATATTATTTATTATGAAAGTTGTTCGTCATCGTGGTTTCAAATGATAGCTGATTTAATCTTTTGTCTCACGATTGAGTCACAAAGATGTGGATCGTGACATTTCGACCGCTATACTGCTGGTCTTCATCATCGCCTGATGAAGACCAGCAGTATAGCGGTGGAAACGTTGCGATCCACATCTTTGTGACTCAATCGTGAGATAAAAGATTAACTCAGCCATCATGAATATTATTTATTTATTATTAAAAACGTTCTTAACATTACATCGCATTGCAATCTGTTTTTTAGCATAATCAACAAGAAATTAAAGTACATGTGTATATGCTAAAACTCTTCTGTAATTTCATAATGCACTAATCAAATTAAATCCCCCTACCCCTCAGCTTGGGACATAACTGAGCAGGACAAAATCCAACATGTGACATTCCAACCCACCCAAGTACACAGGGTCTTGGATGGGATACCTAAACCTGGGAATTTTTCATGTAGACTTTCACTGGTAGGCAGGGACAAGCGAGGACACTGGAATGAAAATATTGCCCTGGGGGCAGGAACATCAGCCCACTTTCAGATAGTCCTTTTGTCTAATTCCCCTCCTTTTCTCGTCCTGTTGGGCGGGGGATTTACATCCACTGGTGCAATCTTCAAATAATTAATCAACAATTTCAATTGCTTCAGTATAGCTTTGTTATGTTACGAATACAAATATTATTTAAGCTTACCAGTATTTCATTGTAATCAACAAAATTAATTCTGCAAGTATATAGTAAGGAGTTTCTCTTGATCACAGTCATCAGCTCAATTAAATAAATATTCTTTCAGTTGCAAACGCGTTAAGATTAAGTTTCAAACTATTTCTTGGAAATCAGGATGTCCACCCTCTCTCTTATAGACAAGATGTAATGGAATTCTTAATTTTTCAATAGATCACCCAGTATTAAAATAATTTTATGATGCATATGACCATGCAAAAAGCTGGGTCACAACGTAATTTTAAGAATAAAACAAATAAATTAATCATAAACAGCTAACAGGTAGAATTATTTTTTTGACAGGTAATAACAAATCAAAGGTAAAATACCTAATATACAGCTGTGCCTCGAAAAAGCTAAAACACCCAACTTGGCCGCAACAACAAACCTTTGCTAGCCTGAGGCTACACTGCACTTGAGTAGCGGTAGCTGTAAAAGCGTTGTTTGCGTCATGTAAACTGTGAACGAAAATTCAAAATGGCGAAGAAAAGACATATAGAAGAGGTGGAGGTTTCAGTTGATTCAAATGGAGTGAAAGCCAAGAAAAAGAAGACGAAGAAGGTATTATCAACGCAATATGTACCATTCTGTTATTTTATGGGAGCTAATTGTAGTTTTTGGTCTTGGTTTTCAGGGAAAATGGACAAATAAACAGCGTGTATTGGTATTCTGCTCACGTGGTATCTCACATAGGTACAAAGAATAAGAAAGGCTGTTTTTATACTACTGTTTACTTGAACTTTGTAAGGAAGCGTAATGGGCTTAGCTGTGGGAATAATCAACAATGTTGCTTTGTTTTCACAGGGCAAGACATCTCATGCTTGATATGCAGACACTATTGCCACACTCAAAATCTGGTACGGTAATATTTACATGTATTTAAACTGTACATGCTGTGCATACAGCTGTACTGTAGCTCTAGATTATGAACATCCATAATAATTTATTAGCATAGTAGCATTTTCTGTTTATTTTTCAAAATATGTCATGTACAATAGACACCTCAGCAACAGATGGGACACTGTAGAATGACCAGCTAGATTTCAGAATACCCGGCCACTTCAATAATTACAAATGCCTGTAATTGCCTGAATTTGTGCATACTGTTAATGAAAACGAGCAATTGAATTTATTGTAGTTCATACTCTTTCTGTAAAATATGATATCCTTTTGCTTTCTTTTTCTAGAAACCAAGCTTGACCGGAAAGACAAACTCTTTGTAGTAAATGAGGTCTGTAAACGAGCTTTTCAAAGTAATAATTGGCCAGTTGTTCTATGTGTGTATGATCACGATCTCAGTGGCTTGTAACCAATTTCCCACTTAAACCTACTTGCCTTTAGGTTTGTGAGATGAAAAATTGTAACAAGTGCATCTTCTTTGAAATGCGTAAAGGACAAGACCTCTTTATGTGGTAAGTAGCAAGTTGTCATTTCATTCATGTATCAAATTCTTACAGTGTAGCTTTAGTTACTCTAAATCTCTTTTCTCCATATTTTGTTGTCTTTAGGTTTTCATTTACTCCCCATGGTCCATCTGCAAAGTTTTTGGTTGAAAATGGTGAGTAGAAACCTCATTTTCAGTTTAACCAAACTCAGATTTAAAACATTTACTGGTAGTAGGTAAGATGAAAGCAAAACTTAAGTGATGTTTTTCGACAACTTCATTTATCCATCAACCTTGGTGTTCTCTTCATTTCTAGTGCACACGATGGATGAGCTTAAATTAACTGGTAATTCATTGAAAGGATCAAGACCAATCTTATCTTTCGATCAGGTGAGAAATCGCTTTAAGTAATTTCATAATATAATAGTTATTGTTGTGATACCCAAATATCCCAAACAGATTTGATATCCAGATATCCAAACGAGGCACAGCTGACATTTTTTGTAATGTCTTCATCTGACTGTCTTTGAAGTGTTTGAATATCTGATGAACATCTGATGATACTCTGATGATGATACTCTGATGATACTCTGATAAAAATGCTTTAATTTGAGTGTCTGAATATGAGAAGAGTAATTCAAATTTGATGCTCTCGCAGATTACCCTCCGTTATCTAGGGGATAAGTAATTTTACAGCAGGTATAATCTACTAGTAGTAACAAAGGGTATGAGAAAGATATTTGAAGGGTATTCCACAAAAGGGGTGTACTGTATGTCGCTTTTTTGCCTTAAAATCCAAAATATCTCTTAACTCACTCAACTTTGGCATATAGACTGGCAATGATGTCAGAAATGAAGTTCTGCACTTATTTTGCAATTAGAAGGCTAGGATCTGAAGGATTAGCTTATGGCTTTTCCCAAAAACTCAAGGAACAAAAACAAAAGGATCTGATGCACAGTTGATTTCTTTGGTTTTGAGTTGGTTCAGTTCTAAGTCGTACACTAATTTGCTGAATCCAGGCCTTTGAATAACAAAATAAATGCAGAAACTTCATTTCTGATACCATAACCAGTCTGTATGCCAAAGCAGAGCGAATTTAGAGAGATTTGGATTTTAAGTCCGGAAACCAACATTCACCTCTTTTACAGACAACCCTTCATTTGACTCTCCTGTACCAGTACCTACACTGTACTGTAGAGATACACTGTTTTCGAACATATGCATGAGGCTCTCCAGTACCTACTTTGGGATGAATTTTATTAGGGCCGTTTAGAGAAAATAAGCCGCAGCTTACTCTGGCCGCGAACTCCCCGTATAAATGGTGCAAAATCTACGTTCGTGGCTTATTCAACCCATGGCCAGCTCAAGCTGCAGCTTATCCTGGCCGAGGGGTTTTGGGCTGGGCTCATCCTAGCCGCGGCTTATCTTGGATGTGAAAGTGTTTGTATAAATGCACTCAAATTTTGTCTGCGGCTTGCTGAAGCCATGAGCGATTGCTGTGCATGCTCTGTATTCATTTATACCCAGACCTTCACGGTTGAGAGACGTGCACTGCAGTGGCAAGTTCTGTTTACATTTACATCCTTCAAAAGGTGGAAAATGGCAACAACGACAGATTCATCTAAACAAAGAAACATTTAGAGTGCCACAGAAGAGGAGCAAATAATGCTAATATGCGCTGAATTAGAAATAGCTACTACATCATCATTGGACCAATCTGGCCGCGAACTAAGCTGTGAACCATTTATAAATATGAGCAGTTCGTGTCTTATGTAAGCCATACTCGTATAAATGGTTCCTTTTGCGTCTTATGTAAGCCGTGGCCAGAGTAAGCTGCGGCTTATTTTCTCTCGTACATGTATAAACAGCCCTATTGCAACTCTCTTTGGAGACTCAAACTGGTACGCCCATAGAATCAAGGAAGCTATCAACATAGGACTATACAGGTCTTTGCAACATCAGTAGTGTACAGTGTACATTTAGGTGTTATGAAGAAGTGCGACAGGATACTGTACAGCAGTGGACTGTAGAGGGAGCATTCTCAGGCCTGGTGCACGTTTCTTAAAACTCCTGAAAATGTTTTGGGCCCAAAAAAACTGTTACATGCACTAAGTTCATTACCAGAAATTTCATTTCTATTATTTTTAAGTCTTCCAAGAAAGACTGAGAAAAACATTGGGCTAGTTTGCCCAAGAGACTAATACCAATCGACAGAAAACTGACTTGAAAAATATTTCTTGGGCTCAATATGTTTCCCAGAGTTTTGAGAAATACATGCTTGGCTGCCCCTTTGATGAAGTTACATGTACATGCAAGGCCCACTATGACCTTTCTTAATGGGCCCTCTTGCCTCACACAAAATGTAAACTCCCGAACCTAATTATACAGTATGCATATTTGAAGGGCTGAGGGCATAAACTGCCTATGTGTAATTTTCGGCCGTTTTTTTAGTTCGCTTGGATTTGTCCAAATTTTTGCATGTGAACTGCATTTTGATTCAGAAACATTGTCCCGTATTTTTTTTCACCGATTTCTTTTTCGTTTTCGAGAAATAACGTATGCAAAAAAAACACCTAAAACTACACATAGGCAGTTTATGCCCTCAGCCCTTCATATGTCTGCCTTATTAACATGCATGAAGTAATGCCCAAGGGTATTCTTTATGCGCGATGTGCCTTTTTGACTCATAAACAGCCCACAAGATGCCCATCCGACTTGGAAATGGTCGACTTTTTTAAATGCAGCACTTATTACCAGTGTTTTGCTTACTGATAGTGCTCAAGAAGCTTCCTTAGCTGGAAAACAGTGCGCAACATTCTGGGTTGACTTAAAAACAGCACACAGCAGCCTTTGTTAACCTTAAGCCAGCGCGCGTAGATTTTGTCCGACTTGAAAACAGCACTCAAAAGATTTAGGGTTATTGTTAAGTTTAGAGTTAGGGTTAAAATTAGGGCTAGGGTTACAGTTAGGGTTAGGGTTAGAGCTAGGGTTAGGGTTAGAGCTAGGGTTAGGGTTAGAGCTAGGGATAGGGTTCGGCCTAGGGCATTGCAAACGTTAACGTTAAAGTAAGCGGCGTATTTTGAGTCTCGCACAGGTTTCTTGGTTTCTTGGTTCCTCCGAAATGAAGAGAGCGCACAGGTTTCTTGGTTGATTCTTAATTCTTTCGGGAAGGCTTTGGCCGATGTAAGTAAAGTGTTGAAGAGGGTGTTTTGGTTGAGAACGGCATAAAGCAGGATCGGATTTGATTCTAACTCAGTGCTTAAAAAGCTTGCTGTCGGCTGAGAAATAGACTAAAATATTAAAGAAGGTTGTTTTTATTTGAAGATAGCTTTTGGCTACTACCAACAACTTCTGTTCGTGAGCAACACCGAAAATTTGAGTTAACGATGTTCAAGGGCAAAATTAAGAGTTAAAAGAGTAAGCTGTTTCCCGTCGGTTTCCGCTTCGAAACAGAGATTTGACTGGCGCTTCGCGTGCTTTGGTCATTATTGAAACGATTTTGAAGGGTTCATTTTCGTCGTCAAATGGAACCAGTGGAATGAAATTCGTATCACAAATCAACGTAAATGACGACAGTGAAAAAACTGGAACAAAATACTTAACTAGTTTTGTTGGCTTCAAGACGTAAATATTTGCATAAGATGTGAAATTTAATCCGTATCGTCTGATGTGTAACACAACGACTTGTTAAAATGTCTCGCGTGCAAATACGTTTTTGCTGGTGTTTATCTCGCTTGAAAATACGTTTTGCTGATGTTTACAAGCCTCCATAAAATCAAAATAACCGAGTTGATCGACGCAAAACTGATTTATATGTTGAAATTCGGCAGCATCTCTCCCTGTGTTTACATAACAACTCGACGACCGACCACGAGTAATATTTTCCACGCGCGCCCATGCAACTTTTCCCCGGATTGTTTTCAAGATAGTCATCGAAAACGGACGGACTTCTCGTCATGCTGACTTCCCTCTCTCGGATGAATTCTCCGTAATGTTTCCGAATTTTGACGAACTGTTTCACGGCTTCGATGGCCCGCGAGACAGCGCCCACTTCGGCCGCAATGAATTGTGGGAATGTTATGCCCTCCGCGTGCGAAAGACACTCTGCAAACATCGGCCACTTTTTTTGCCCTAAACTCCAAAAACACCTCTCCTTTTCGGAAATCCTAGCACGGTAACCTTTCAGAAATGGACCAAGACAAGCAAAACCGAGCCACTTTTGAGACGAGAGATGTTTTCAGAGTTTTTTTTCTGCCCGGCTCTTAATCTCTACTCCCAAACCGGAGAGTCAAATTCATCTCTCTCGTCATGGTTTGGCAAGCAGAGAAAACACGACTGGCTTCTTTCAGCCGTGTTAGACTTGTGGATCTTAAGACTTTATGATGTCCTTCGATCACCGAGCGAACAGGCAAATTGACATAATTCGATTAAACCAAACAAGCTAGCGCGGATCGAGTCGGGAGCTTCGGCAGACACGTTGCGTAAGTACCAATGTTTTAACCGCCAAAACTTTTAGTCTACGTCACACTATGGAACAGTCCTTTCTACCTGTCAATCATTTCATGTCCAGTTTCAGTTTTACCCTTCAGTTACGAGCATTTGGCGCTAAGTTTTCAAATAAAGAAATAAAGAATACCCTTGGGCATTGCTTCATGCATGTTAATAAGGCAGACATATGAAGGGCTGAGGGCATAAACTGCCTATGTGTAATTTTCGGCCGTTTTTTTAGTTCGCTTGGATTTGTCCAAATTTTTGCATGTGAACTGCATTTTGATTCAGAAACATTGTCCCGTATTTTTTTTCACCGATTTCTTTTTCGTTTTCGAGAAATAACGTATGCAAAAAAAACACCTAAAACTACACATAGGCAGTTTATGCCCTCAGCCCTTCATTTTTTCTTCCCTTGTTTTCAGCACTTTGATGAAACACCTCAGTACTCTCTTTTAAAAGAAATGTTCATACAGGTATGTGCAGTGTAAGAAACAAGTGTGTGCTGTTTATTACCTACCTAAGGATTGATGCAATACTACAATGAAACACTCATTTCTGTCAATTTGCAGACGTTTAGCACACCCTGTTACCATCCCAAAAGTAAACCATTTGTGGATCATGTTCTGTCTTTCTCAATAGAAGACAGCAGAATTTGGTTCAGAAATTTCCAGGTAAATGTCTTTTTATTCTTTCTTGGGTTGTTATCTTCTTGCTGCCAGCAAATGCATGTCCCTTAAAAATCTCCCTAGCCTGCAGTGTAGGCATTTTCAGTGGGCATGTGAGTTATTTTCTCTAGTAAATGGCACCATGTTGAATTTCTCTAAACCATAAGGAGCCTCCACCCTCACCACACTTTTTCACCCTAACACCCATCCCCATAACCTGAAAACACAAACAAAATAATGAGCTCACCTCATAAAAATTAATATGCCTGCAAATGCAGACTAAAATTACCCCAATTTCAGTTACACTGTAGATACCCTTTTAGTAAAGACAATTTTTCTTCAGTGTTAGCAGTTCCATGATGGTTATCTTAGGAAATTTCAGAGTCAAAATAATACTGTATTTTTTACGACTAATAATGAACTCATTTCAGATTGTTGAGGAGGATGGGTCTTTGCTTGAGATTGGTAAGTTGATTTGTTTTTATCTTCGAAACGACAATGAAATTTCGCTTCACTGTACACCTTTTAAGGTGCACTTGAGTCACAAATTAACGAGCAATTTTGTTTTTATGTTTTTACATAGCTTATATTCCCCATATCTCATTTTCAGTCCTTTCTCTCCTTTTCGTGAAGAGGGTTCACTGTTGTAGGCATTCCAAAATTCCTGTTGTGGCCTGAAATTTTAGACATAAAAAGTTTCTGTGATGTCATTCGTGAGTATGTTCAGGCAAGAAACATGGTGGAGAAGGCGAAGAAGCGTAAACCTTGAAAGTTTTGCACAGCTGGCGGCCCCTGTAGTGAATCTTGGTAGTTTTCCGACATTTTTATTCCTCAGAACTCACAAAAACAGAGTGACGCACTCGACTGAGTACACACGAATGACGTCACGACTATTCACCAGACCCCAGGTTCTTGTCGAGAATTTCAGTAAGACAGACCCAACTTTCGGCGCATTTTAAAATAAGTTCCTGCTGCTTTTCATATTTTAGATTGGAGAACAAAATGGCTCTGAAATTTCGATTCGTGTGCACTTTAAAAGGCCGCCTTGCCACAGAAGAAGAGTGACAGCTAACACAAATGAAACGGATTATGTTTTCTCAACAGAGTTGGTTAGGTAAATTGGCCACCGTAAAGACATTCAAGTGCTGAGTGTTCGAGTGTTAGCCCTTCGTCAAAGTGAATTTGCCTTGATGAATAACGTCCCACGCAGTCGTTTAAATTAGGGATTCGTGTTTCACCTCCTCCCCGCAAAGTGGACAGGAGGTTAAATTACGACGTCCCTAAAATGACTGCGTGGGAGGCTACATGTACTTGGTGAAGGGTTAACACTCGAAACGTCAGGACTCGATCTGTTCATCGTGGCCAGTTTTTCTTTCTATCTGAATTCTATTGTTAAAACCAAATTTATTTTCACACACTCCCACTGACGCAGCACCACAGTTTCTTTAGAAACTAAACCCTTTGTAGCAAAGAGGAAATCTTACTTCTTTCTGATCAGTGTTGCAAAAAAGATACCTGATCCAAGTTAATGCCAGAAAGTAGAGGGTTAGTTATATTTCTCATAACTTCGTTCATGTGTACGTTTAGAATTAATGTTTTGTATTCGCATTTCAGGTCCTCGGTTTGTTTTGAATCTCATCCGAGTGTTTGAGGGAAGTTTTGGTGGACCAACTTTGTACGAGAACCCACATTACCAATCACCAAATGAGGTAAGTCATTATTTGTAATCCCCACAACTATTGTATTGTTCTCCTGTGCTCAGAAAATTTGTCCTTTTTGCTTTTAATGTACAATGTATGTAATGTTGATTTTTCACTCGAACGGCGCATCATCGTTTGACAGCTTTCGCGTGCTCAACTAGATTAGTGCGTGGGCGCCAACCTTGAAAGATGAAGTCAAAAATTCATCTTAGGAACGATAGCGTTAATTGTAATAACGAGATCGGAAAATTGAGCTGGGGTCATTAATACTCATTTAGCTGGTTCGTAATGTACCCGTGAGTGATGAATATGTGAGAATGAATAGTATGAAAGTCATATATTTGAACAGCGGATTAAAGAATGAATAAGTGAATGATCATCGCAGTTGAAAATAAAGCCTGAAAAAAGATTACATCGCGAACCAACAAAATGACCAGCTCCCACTTGCCTTGTTAGCTCAGTTGGCAAAGCGCTGCACCGTTATCGCAGAGGATGGGTTCGACTCCCGTACAAGGCTGAATATTTTTTTCAGGCTTTATTTTCACCACAGCTTAAGTAGTGTTCAGATGATAACTGCGACGATCATTCACATATTCGTTCTTTAATCCGCGGTTCAAATATGTGATTTTGATACATGTATATTCATTTTCATATTATAAGCATATTAAAGCACAAGAACCCAGCATTGCGGTGGTGCGTATCGCCTTGTACATGTACTTGTGCCGATCGCTTTGTGGGAACCAATTAAAAAGTGACAGCAGCGGCAGTAGGCCAACCAAAGTATAAGAAACAGCATAATACTCCCGATGCCAAGCGCGGGAAAATATATAAAAGGTGCTGATTATATGGGAAAGCCTGGAACCAGTGGGAAGCACGGAAAACTTGTTTAGTAACCCGCTCTAAGCTCTATCTATCAAGTAACCGATGCCAGACGCGGAAAGATACATTGCAAGTCAGATGATAAACGCAGGAAGGTATGCAATCGATGCCAAGCGCCGGAGAACAGGTGTCTGAAACCGCACGCGGGAAAACTTATTTAAGCGCAACACGTAACTGATGCCAAGCGCGGGAACCTTGTTCAGTAGGCGATGCCATGCGCTACACGTAAGAGATGCCGAGCGCGCGAAAATGTGTCAAAAAAAAAATGTGTCAGATAACAAACTCGGGAAAGCACGCAACTGATGCCAAGCCAGCTGGAGAACAGGTAACTTGTACTACTTGCGGAAAACTTGCAGTTGGTGCCAAAAGTCGGAAGACGCCGCGTCAGCCGCGTGAAAGTCAAATCCTTATATATTTTGTGTTTGCTCCTTATTTGTTAGAAAATCAGCAAGCTCGCTCTGATTCATACAGTCTTTGGTGCTTGTTGCAGCCGGTTTTCTGCGAAAATTCAACGGGAAAAAAGCAACTATAGCTGTAAGCTAAAACAATGGGCCTCGCTTGGGGAGTTTCATTAATATTATCCCAGCCAAAGTGCTAACAGGTCACTTCTTCTTGTCTCGTAGTATCGGCGGATGATCCGCAAGCAAGCGGCCATGCGGTATCGCGATCGCGTGGAATCGAAACAAGCCCTCGAGGATCGCAGAGAAGCCAACAAAAATCGGCCCACTGACATTTATGACGTCGATGATGTCTTTCATACGATCACCCAATCAGATATCGATATTGCTAAAGCAAGAGAAAACGGCAAGACAAAACAGACCAAGATGAAGAAAAGTTGAATGAAAAGGGAATCGAAAAATTAACGACTGAAGAAGAAAGAGACGGAAATCTTCGAACCTTGTACGCCTCTCACCTGTTCACAATGGAGCTTGTGCAATTTGAACAGCGGTGTTTAAGGCTAAGTTAGGGTTGCCTTAGACAAGAAACTTGGTCCGTGTGGACCCACCCTTTTTAACGCTATAAATAAGTACTGGCAACCTGTTATACGAAAATCAACAGGAGAAAAAGGTTTCAAACACTAGCAAAAGGAACTCTTCTGTACCAAGCTCCGATTTTTGGCTGATTTACTTCACTCACGCGCTCATAAACTGACCTGGGTTTCCAACGTTCTTCTCTCAGTGAACAACCAACTAAATCACGGACTGGAACAGTTGTTTTGACACTTTGAACCGGTTATTTAAACCAAGTGTAACATCAACAGCAGGTCAAGAGAATTAGTGGACCTCACAGCTAATCTGCGTCTCGCGTGACCACTATTTCCAAGAATGATACGAACATTCGAATTCCTCTTTGTAGCTTCCGGTATTTAAATGTCATCTTGAAGATTTCTTTGGAAACCTTTCCGAAATACATGCATTGACTGATTAAAAGATTCACCACACATATGAAACAATTGCTACTTTTGAAATACTTCACGTTTTAACGTTAAAAAAAATCATGGCTTTCTATATTCAAGAAACTAGGGAAATTTCCACGGGAGTTCTGAAATCTTGCTGGCGATGTTTTTGAAAACTGGCACGTTAATTCGAATATTAAATACTGGTCTCGCGCGACGTAGATTGACTGTTATGACTGTTGCTAAACGGATCATACCAGGTTAACAAGTTAAGCCTGTGTAGCAAGTTTTTTTTTTTTTTTTTTTTGTTACATTTTTTTTCTTACCGCGCGAAAACTGGGATGAAAGCAAAACTTGTCACCTCCCGTCCCCCGCTCCTCCCAAATTCTGCTCTCATCCCAGTTTTCGCTCGATCAAGGACCGAAAAACCTTAGAAAACCCGACGCAGACGCTGGCTACGCAGGCCAAACAAGCGTAGTTAATTTTGCAGTTTTTCGGTTACAAAATTTTGTGTTACTTTTCACAGTGAACGTTTAGGTATTAGAGATGGCCAGACTGAACTTTGCTCAGACCGTGGGTTTGCTGTATACCGCTAAAACTTCGTTTAAATAACCTGCCCTGTATCTTTAAAAACAATGAAACACAGGCTCCTCGGTTCTAGCCCGAAGAACAATCAGCGTGTCAAGAAAAGCAAGCTCAGTAATTATGTGAATTAAGAGGCCTTCCAAGGGGTGGTCCGGTGTCGCTTTGTCGCTCGTTTACGACTCTGTCGCTTCTTTCGTTAGGGACAAGTGTCGCCGTCGCAAAGAAAACGAAGAGGAATGGGAAATAAATTGTCGCTGTCGCAAACTGTCGCACATTTTTTGCCCATTTCTGTCCGTTGTTGGTGTTTTGGGAAGAGATTGTCGCCTGGTTTCGGAACCATGTCGCTTGTCGCCTCTACCCCTTGGAAGGCCTCTAGTCAATTAAGAATGAATTCGGGACAAAGCTGTACATGTATACGCTTTCATTCCTTTCGTTGTGGTCAATATTACCGGTGGCTTCACCAAACCGACTCTACAAAATATGAGCTTGCATTCAATTTATCGCTGATTACTACGGTAATTCACATCATTATTATGCACAGGACACTTTTACACAATACCAAACAATTTTTGCCCAAGATTTTCAGTTAGGTGAATGTTTCGACTGTGTAATATTCTTAACGATATATTGCATAATAACAGCGAGCATTTAAACTTAATGCCCTATACACAATTCAGTAACGATTCATGGTCACTTTAAAGTTATATACTGGCATCTTGAAATTTTGGCTAAAGTTTTTATTTCCTTCAGTCGAAAATCTGTTTTATTTCACAGGTGTCCTTGTTGATGTACTTTCACCTCTTTAATGTTTTGCTACCCCATAGTAAACTGTTCAGTCTTTTTGGATTTGTTAGGACAGCTGTCTTTTCTACAAACTCAAAACATAATGCTCTTGTCATGTACATAAGTTGCGTTTGCTGCCACAGGGATCTACATCTCTTTCGTGCCCTCGACTTGGTAAGAACTTTGGACTTAATGTTGAGAGAGGAAAAGCAACACTGCCCCCAGTTTATTGCAAGATGTTAGCGGCGTGAAAAGTGTACCCTGCTTTCCGCGACCAAACTACGTGTTTACCAAGAGAACTGTTGTCCTTATCATGCAGGACTTTGAATACGCAAAGATGCCACTTGGCTGATACAGTACAAAAGATAGGGATCGTATTGGTGTACATTGACCAGTGTTTTTAAAGCTGAGTAATTAAGAGCAGCATAGGCATGCAACATTTTGTTTATGTTAGAATACCGTGTGAGGAAATTCGGGCTGAATTGTGGGGTTAGTGTGTGGTTTTGCTAAAAGAGCGAAATAAGCCTTGCTGGCTAGCATTCGTGGAAAGCCAATTTTTGCTCTGGAACTTTTATAATATATTTGCCTTTCATAGCTTCCAAAGATATGCCTTTAAAATTAAAGGGCATAACATGATCTCAAACGCGAAACGGCAATATTTCAAGGATTTTGCGCAAATACATTTTTGACCGCCCTGTTATATATCCGCTGAAGTTCGCTTGATTGTTTGAGAGGATGCTTAATTTGGCGCCAGCAACGTTTAACACGGCGACGAACGCCATATTGCCGGCAGAACTAAATTGGAGGAGGTTCCGATAAGCGATGAGTCCCAAACAACCTGGCGACATTGGCCGGCGGAGCGGCTTTCGAAAACGTCATTCAACAAGACGAGGAGACGATTTAAATAGAGTGAGTCTATCGACCAATACAGTAGCGTCGCCTGCAATTCGTTGAAGCTTTTCATAGCTTGCCATGTCTAATCCTAGCTTTTGCCTTGGTTATATTGTGAAGGAATAAGGGTTTTATCGCGGGCCAATTGGTGGATGTATAAGGAACTGAGTGGCCGGCTTCCGTTGCCATGCCACCCACCCCCCACCCCACCCCCCTTCCCTCCGCGACCATAATGGCAACTTGATCTATTTCTCACTGAGTTTCTCCCGCTTCCATGTTTGACAGGCGACGTGATAAAAAAAAATGCGACACAGGCTAGGCATATGAAATAAAAACGCGATATTCGAAAACGTCACTCAGCAATTTCAACGAATACAAAAATATTAAAATGGAGTGAATCAACAAATAGAGCAGCGTGGCTTGAAACTCCCCGGCTAAAGCTTTTACGAGGTAACCAATGTTGACCATAACATTTGCCTTGTTTATATGTGATGTAATAAGTGTTTTCTTGGAATTTAATTGGTGGATACGCAAGGAAGGGGCCGGCCTTCGACCCCACCCAAAAAGACATTTCGATACTTACTATTTTATTTATTTTCTCCTGCTCCAGTGTTCGACAATTAAACGCGCGACTAAAAAAACCCTGGCAACATCGGCGGAGCATATGAAAATTTGGCCCGATATTTGAAACGTCACTCGGCAAATTCGAGAGCGACAAGTATTATTAAGTGTTGTTGCAGATAGAGTATTCGGTGACGCCTCGAACTCCCTAAAGCTCTTAATTGATTAGGTAAACCAGAATAATTTCCTATTGGTAGATATATAAGGAAGGGGCCAACCTTCGACCACTTCCCCAACTCTCCATAAACACACCTCGAACGCATGTTGCATCCTTATTCTTTATTTTTATCTTTCGCTTCCCTTTTTGGAACCGATCTTTTGTTATATATAGTTTCCTCGTATTGAATCAACTATCATTAGATCGTACAACAATATGGAAAACTACGTAATAAGTTTTTTTTGTCAATATCGTGCGTTGCTGCCGAATAAACTGAAAGAAACATGGGGAACTTTGGGCTTGCTGATGAAACAGGAAGGCTACACTATTTAGGCCATAAGCATTGGACGAGGAAAAATCCGAGCCGAAGAATTAATTTACACCCTGATCCAGATGCCCTAAAAAGGGTTGAACCTCTATACCCGATGGAGATGGGAAAATTAAACCACTAACTAAGTTTTTATCTCGGTGAAAAAGGAGGAAAGCTTTCTCCTATCAGATACTCTTGATGCCTGCAACGGTCCTTGTCCCTTCCCTCCCCTCCCCCATGTCCTTATCCTCATTAGGAGCTGGTGTCCAGTCTCCCATAATCTCTCGGCAAATCCAACAGAGATCAATTGAGTACTGGAGGCGATTGAAATGCAATTAAGAGCAAGGTAAATTATCAATGAATAAGCTTTGTGTGAGGAGCCTAAAATCCTTAATCGTCTATGTAAACAAAAGTCAATGGAATATTCCCCTCGAATTGAATGTAATATATACTCGTATTCAACAAGCATTCTGTATCTAGAAATTTCAATATCAAATATCGGGGGAATGAGTTAAGTATGTGTGATATCTGAACGGGTACAAAGCGAAAATGGTGACTTTTGTCATGTTTTGTATCTGATTCATTTTCTTTGTCTTCGCATATGCATCAGCGGTTCCGTTACAGCTTCCTTTCAAAATGTTCATTAGTCGCCGGTAATTGCACCGGTTGAAGCTAAATTAATGTTTTCAAAATACAGTATTTTTAAACTTTCTGCAAACAAGCTCTTGAAAGAATCGTCAAGTAAAGCAAGAACAACTGAAAACGAAATTGAATTGCCACATAACAAGGACAACTGATGTAAATGGTGAACATTCGCCTAGGCTTCTTTTAAAACATGGTTTCGGAAAGCCTGGTCAGTGCATGCAAACGTATGTATCGCGCTGATACCGGTGCATGGTAACTGGTAGTTCATTTTCCGAAGAAACGAAGCTATTTTAGTGTAATCCCCAGCGGTTTGTCTCTTATTTTAATTCAACGGTATTTCCGACGAATGCGATGTTGTATGATCAGCTATTGATCCAAAAAAAGATGGACGCGGCGCCATGAAGTCGAGCGGAAAACGCCCCCGGCTCTGTTGTAAAGTACCAACGTTAGTTGTGTCATAACGACTGATGACCTACTCCGCGTTTCCGGACTAACCATCGGGCCGGGAGAGAAAAGAGAAAACAAAGTTAATCAAGGGATCGTACGGAAAGACGTAAAAAGCATTGAAGCAAATGGTGGAAGCAGCGGAAATTAATGCTACGTAATTGTGACGAGTTTGTAAGGGAAGATCTTTGTTACTGATAATGAGAATTTTCGCCTGTCGATATTTTACACAATTTTTGCACAGCGTTAAGGCTGAGTTTAAGTTTTGGGCATGATTTTATTTTGGTTGCCAAGCATATCGCTGTTTACTTTGCTAATGTGTTTATCAAAACATTGAATACAAAGAGCTTTAATAATTTTCGTTCAAAAATTAATGCGCAGAGTTGAATGAGTAATATTGTTCAATATTTATAAGTGCGCATAAGTTTCGTCATTGTCGTTTCTTTGTGGTAAAACATTACCCCACACACCGTTCCGATCAATATTTTATAACTATTCACGGAAAGCATCGCTAAAAATATCGATCCTCTTACCATGTAAAAAAGACACATAGTTTTTGTGTTGAATATCATTTTTTTGTCCCGCGGATTAGTTAGTTTCCCAGCCAATCACTGGCACTTTTAACATTGCCTTTCTGTACAGCTTTAGGCACACTGATACAACGGCGGTTTTAGCGAGTTTTGAGATATTGAATCTCGTGACATACGTATACAATGATTGATTAAACCAAGCAAAGGAGTAATCGTGTGCCTTTCACTGCCATGCATGTTAAATAGCAATTTCGTAGATATCGGTACAATATATGTATGGTCTTGTGATGTGGCAAAAAATTTACATGGATTGCGTAACTTCAGCCGCATTTATGCGTTTCAATGCTTAATAGATTGTTATCACCGATTTTAAAACATACTTTCTTAACAGAACTTTTGTGTCACCAGAAAAAACTTTATGAACTATTATTATTATTCTCTAAACTAAACAATGTATACAGCGGCGAATATTTCTTTGCCAAGATAAGTTACCATAGACGCCAAGTTTATCACCAAGCGTAATTTTCGCGTGGGTGGGTGTTCGCGCGCGAGAAAATGCGTGGACAGTAACGCGAGTACCCAGTAACGCGCGAAATACAATTCACTCTCGATTATTGTAGGTATGTTTCCAGCTGTTTCGCGGTATTTACAATTTGCATACAACTGAAAAAGAAAGCAAAAAGGAGTTCTCAGTTTCTGACTCGAAAAAATGGTTCCAGGGAGGCAGAATGGCCAGCTTATCATGTGATCCGATCAGATGATCGGCGATCCAAGACGCAACATATGCATGTCATGGCTAACCTGCGATCAGGCGTTCTCTGTTTCTTTTATGGTCACATCGCCTGACAGTTCACATGGTCGGAGACTATCTGATCGCGCAGATGACCGTCAAGCTAAGGCCAGTGACTATTGTAGGCCTTCATGAAACTCATGAAATAACAAATTGCATTGCTGCTCAGCACTTCTGGTCATGAGACCTCGACCTCTATGATGGGTCAGGATCTATGAGACACTAAGCACTATGAAATCGGGAAACTTTAAAATCTTTTCAATCAGCTATCTCTGCCAAACGGAAAAGCGTTTGCATTGAGTTTGAGTTCCTTCAGTTGAGTTGTGCTAACACAAATGGATAAATTAATCGAGATAGCCGAATCTGAAAGTTTTTTTTTTCAAAAATGCAAATTATAAGTCATTGTTCCCATTTAGTTCCCTTCCATCCGTATTCATAAGTGGCCTTTCACTGGTGAGTGAATTGCCGAAAGGTAAGAAATGACCTGTTTTGGCCGGTAACTGAGATAAAATGCTTTGGTTCCTGATAGACTTAAGAAGGCTCAGTTCATGAACCAAAAAAGAATCTGGGAAACGAAAAAGGGTCAAAATAGTTTATAATTAGGAATCAGTCAACGAATGGTTGATTAGGCTCTGCCAGTTCAAGACTTTGCCTGCTTAGTCCAGTTCTAAGCCTCTTTCTGAACTATTTCCCATTTGAATAATTGCACATACTATCAGGTCTCTACTGCCGATTGCCTGCTCAATGCCTAGATAATTCATTAATAATGCCAAAACTATTCACTGATAAGTGATGAATGCGAAGAATGGATAAATAAACAACTGTTAGGTTTTCCGCGTACTGATAGATCGATCATTCACTCCCAGCTTCGACACATCTCCTGACCTAATCACGCCGGAGGCACATGTGCATGCTTTGTCAGGGGCACCCAACGTCAATTTTCGGAAAATATCTGTTCGGAAGACGATTTGAGATCTAGAATTTTCGGAACATTTGTTGTAAAATTTCTTGCTTGTCTGCCTCTCCTAGGATTTTCGAACATCTAAAAAACGGTATAATTGCCCATTTTTGACGGATTTTTACCCTAAAAAGGTCGCCTGGAATTTTCGAAAGCCTTTTTTCTCGCTGAAATTTTCGCAAAGGTAAGTTTTGATCCCTATAATTTTCGGATTACTATACTTTCAGCTAGGAAATCCGAACAGATGAAACATTTTTAGGAGATAAAAATATGCTTATATTTACCGTTTAAATACTAAAATACGTTCAACAATGCTATGTTTAAGTGGTTTTGAACTATATTTTCGTTGGGTGCCCCTGCTTTGTATTGACTTGATTCGTCTTTTCTAATCTTCTATCAGTGTTTGTTTTGCTTCTAAGTTTTAATAGTTATTTATTTATTTATTTTTCTTTAGTGGGCTAAAGCCAGTTCGAGGATGTTCAGAAAATTCAAGTGAAAAATCAGTGGAAAAACAAAGCGAAATCATAACCAGTGAAAGAGTGGTCGATTATCGCTATACAAATTCCTTTCGATTTCTGATCAGGCGACAAGCTTTTTATCCTCGCTTATGTCACAGCAGCACTTGGAACAGTTTGGAAGATTGAACTGACTTCCTTATTCCGTCTTCCGGTCAGAATGAGTCTCCACAAATTATTCATCACGCAAAACTCCATATTTAAATCTCTTGGCGAATCAAAGTCGTCGTTAGACACATCAAACAACGACTAAAAGGAATGGGTGTACTGTCTTTTCACACCTCCCACAACACGAGAGATATGCTTGAAATTTGTAGCTGAGCACGTGGCTTCGTGTGGCTCCCGCGTGTATACGCGCGACACCACTGATCCTTTGCGACCTGTCCAAAAAACGCTTCCCATTTAGAACCTTTCCGAACCAAAATTGGATCAAGGAACCAGGAAAATATTGCATAAATCATTTGTCACATATCAGAAAATGGCCATAAGTTGAGTTCTGTGCTTTTTTTTTTATCACAGCGCAGGCGAACAAGCTCAGTTCACCTGTCTGAGTGGCGCGCAATGACGTCAAGTGGTGTGATACTCGGCCGAGAAAATGCAAATCACCCCTCCATTCACATCCACGCTTCAGTAAAATTATAGGCAATCAAACATGGCGTTGGGAGTTAATTTGCTCCGCTTTCTCGGAGTGCTTTTGCTACTTAAGAGGACTGTTTCAGGTAGGAGTACTTCGTCTAGTTTGCTGGGCTTTTCCTGGTTTTTCAGAGCGGTTTTTCCGCGGGACTGGTTCAAAATTTCGCGTAAAGATTTCGAGACCGTTTGTCGAAGCCACCACCAGAAGGCTTTCGCTTGGTGTAGTCAAAACTCCTCTAGTTTAGCCATTGGGCTAGGTTTTGAGGAGAAACTATCGTTAGCTATCGACTTGTTTTAACAGAAGTCAACGATTAACAGGGCTTTTTAAACCTGAAATCTCTGGTCGGCGTATGTAGTGCAGATGAATATTTTAGCCGCCTCACCTACAACTCCCCCGAACACACCCTCCATTTAGAAACACTCTTTCACCAAGATCGAAAGTGCGATGTAATTTGAGTCAACAGCACAATGTTTGATTTCAAGTTTTATTTAAGGGCTAAAAGAAAGCGAATTTTAAAAGATTTTTTCTACATTCAACTGCTGTTATATTCTTGTACCTGCTCTTACGTTGCTAGGGTTTAACTGCAGTTCAGAGCAGTTCAGATGCGACAACGAGCGATGTATTCCGTCGGGGTGGCAATGCGATGGCTCTGACGACTGTGGCGATAATTCCGATGAAAGGGACTGCCGTAAGTTTTGTTTGAAATGTAATATTTGAGTGAAATTTCGTGGCTCTAGTGCTCAAACTGCCGCGTACTTGTAGGTCTCTCTACGTACAATTCACTCGGCGGAAAGACGTATAAGTTAGACCCAAATTAAACCCATTTTTACTCGTTATTTCTAGTCAACTAATTCTTGTATTTCAACATTGCTTAAGAGATAGTAAGTGAACGGCAAATTTCGTCGAAAACGGTGTGTTGCTGCTCCGTTAAGGTTTTCGTGTTTCGATCAAGCGATTTGAAATTCAAAAGCAAATAACAAAGCCATCCACACGCATCATAAACTTTATTGGCCGAGTATTCAATGTATTGTCCTTACAGTCGGGAAGAGCAAAATATAAATTCATCGAACTCGACTAGTGCAAGGCTAAAGTGGAATGTAAACATGTTTACGTGATCTAAAATTCAATAACTAACTTAGTCGCTGGCTTAATAAATTCTCTTGGGAAATTTAACTTCCGCTCAACTCAGCGCTACAAACGCAAACCGACTTTTCGTTTGTAAGGATGAATTTTGCCGAAATCTCGTTAAGGAAATGCCATCTCTCTTCAAACTTAATCCCTGAGAAGTAAAATAAGCGCTTTATTAGTCTTAAGACGGACAAAAATGCAAACTTTTTAGTGAAATTTTAAGCTTATGTTGTTCGGTTCAACGCCTTTGTTTGGGGGTAGATGGTAGGTGTGTCAATTTGGCGATCGCTGATTGGTTTTCCGTAAATTTGCATATAACTGAAATACGCAGACAGATTTACTTTTGTTTTCTTTACCTCGGAATATTTTTGTGAGTGACGCAGCAATAAAAGCCCAGGAGAACATTATAGCTCTAATAAACCACAATTAAGCAAAGCCGCACCTGCAATTTGATCTTTACAGAGCGGAATACAGTCGAAAATCGAAATTCAACCAAAACAACTAATGATTGCGTCGAATTCTTTCGTTGAAGAATCGAGAATCTATGCGATCGAATCGAAGCGATAGCGTTTCACATAGGTAGATGTGGTTATTTGGGTTGTTTGTTTACGTTTTGTCGAATGTGTTGTGCGGTCTGTTTTGATCGTAACCTTTGACAACAGCGCTCCATCCGCCAGCAAATTTACAATGAGGGGGTGTTAGAATGGAAGCTGTTCAAAATTACAAAAGGAATCCAGCTGTGTAATGTACAAAATATTCACATTTATAAACATGATCTATGAGTAATCCCTCTTATGTTTATTAAATATCTGAAGAATGTCTACGTTATTTGGTTGCGTTTTGTAAGATCGGAAGTACTGTATACCTGCATCTTGTTCATAACCTGGATAAACGAAGCAATTATTCAATTTCATAGCGAAAATGTAAATGGCATCACAAGTTAAGTACAATCAAAACGTTATGCAAGTCTTATGCAATAAGAAAGCTAGGAATTTAAGACTGTGAAATCGATGAAATCATTCTAATACAGTCTTGATAAATACTGTTGAATGCATTGAGAGTTTTGCAGCTTGTATTTACTTTGCAGTGCTATATTTCTGTCTGCATCACCTCATGGACTATTTGGTAAACAAACATGCATCTGCCATAGATTGCTATAGTCAGACTTTTCCAATTAATATACATTAACTGTCACGTTTTTGGCTCTATGCATGTTTGATGTACCGGCATTGTCTTTAATATTTACCACTTCAGAATTGGATATTTCAGTTGCATGCATCTTAATGTTTTCCTTTCACACAAAACTGCTTGATTTTTACAGCAAACGTTTTGCTGTTTTGGTAAAATGCCAATTTAATTTAATAAGATACTTGTTTACCGACAATGCAGCCAAGTTTTCAGATTCTATTGTTAAAATTATATGAATTTCTAAACCCATGGATTAGCAACTAATAAAACTGATGTTTAATTAAGTTGCTGCCGAGCAGTTCCTATTAGAGCTGCTCTCTAAGGGTGCAAATATTTGTAAATGCATTGTTTGCAATTTCAAGGGAAACAAAGTAAGAACCTGCACTATGTTCAAAGTATGGAGTATGTCCAGGTGGAAACATCAAATATCACTAAATTAATATGAGAATAAGGGAATGAGGGCCTGATAACAGCATCACTTGGGTATAAATAAATGTGAACCCAGCTGTTATTGTCAAAAGGGAGGTGCTGAATAAATGCCGAATATTTTTCCTACAAGATCACAAACTGAATCGCAATCTTTTATGTCATATTAGTAATAACTGTTCTAAAAATATATGTTCCTGAGACTTGTACTTTTTATCTGAAATTAATAAACATGTTGATTTGTTTACAGAAAACTTGTGACTATAAGCTACATAACTTTGAGGCTAGGTCATAAACATGGGATCATTATCAAAATAATAGTCTTACATCACACTAGCTTTGCAAGGCCGGGAGCCTGTTTACCTAGAGTGTACAACTTCCATACTGTGTTTATGAAATGGAATTTTCACAAGTAGGTTTATTTTTAAGTTCTGGCTAAACATTAGGCAACTAATGTTGTGGCAACAATTTGAGCTTGCGTGCATGTGTCCACAATGTTTCCCTGTTTGTAAGCCACCCGAGGAAACATCACAATTACGGCAACAAAAAAATTTTTCTGAACTCCCTCAGAAACATTTTTTGTTGCCGCAACAATGTTTCCTCGGTTGGCTTGCAAGTGGGGAAACATCGTGGAAACATGCATGAGCTCAAATTGTTGCCTTGCTTCGCCAGAACTTAGATACACCTTTCCTGCAAATTGGCTTCAGATAGCCAATCACAAGCAATGAATAGACTAGGTTACAGTACATAGCTGTCAGCAACTACAACAACTGCTTGTCCAACTGGCCAGTCAGGAATAAACAATTGGCAAGTGATATAGACACATGCATGGAATTTTCATCGGATTGTTCTGAAAATCTTTCAGTTATTTCAGTATTTATACACGGAAAGTAGTGTCGAGGGTGTTCAGAAACAGATATTTTCATGGGAAAGGTTTAATCTATAATTAAAACTACTTGTAAAAAATACCATATTATGAATTTACGGCATTTTCATGCTCCAGGTAACGGAATCCTGCATGGTGATCGAGACATCAAATTTTCCAGATTAGTTATGTACATCAAACTGACGGGAGGTGGTTTTCTATGAAAATATGTTACCAAACTTATTTCTGTTTCTTCTACCTTCATTTCTCTACTTTCACTATGCTTTTCAGTCCGACTGTTTCCTTTCCCAGTCTCTGCCACAGTAGCCCCCCTACTGTTTTTCCCAAATTCCATCCAACTGTTCCAATACAAAAAATTGTAACTAAAGAATTATAGATACATACAGAGACAGAATGAATCATTTGATGATAACAGTAATCATAATCTAATCAGTAATATGGGGCCAGTTGCAGCTTTGAAAAAGCTGTCTCCTTATGCCTAACAATTATTAAACCAGTCATAAAATAACAGAAGTCTTCCATACACTGAAGCTGCTGTGGTGACGGGTGGGTGGCGGGAAAGATATGGGAATTGGCCACCCCATCCATCTCAAAAAAATGACTTTGCTTTGACTGCACATAAATTGGGACTTTTACCAAAGTCAACATGGCGCCTTGTTTTCATTGATAAAAGGGCCAAGGCCTTCACCACCCACTGAGAACTGTCTGTGGGCTTTTGTCTCTCATAGTCTGGGGCACTAGGTGTTACTCTAATTATATAATCCAGAGTTCTATCGGCAAACTTTGTTTTGGCATGTGATCCATCAAATATGGTAATTTTTCAAGGTCAACAGTTATTGATAAGAATTCTGCCCAAAAGGGTGGACTTTTGTTTTGAGTCGGGCTGCCAAAGAAATGAAATAAACGTGACTTCCCACACGGATTGTTTGGTATTATTTAGATATGGTGAAAATATGCTTTTGATACATGTATGTGATCACAGACCAGTAATATACAAAAGGCATAACTTTTTCATACACAGAAACATGTGTTATACATACCTCAAGAGGTACATTTTTGATATTTTTTACTCTCAAATTTTGCCATAGATGTTATATCTTAAACATACCAAATACATACACTCCTAAATATGGATTTTTTGATATTATTTAGATTGGTGAAAATATGCTTTTGATATGTGGTCTCATCCCAGTACTATACAACTGGCATACCTTTTTCATACACTGAAACATGTCATACATACCACAAGTGATATTTTTTACTCTCAAATTTCGACATAGATATTATATCTTAAACATACCAAATACATACACTCCTAAATATCTTCAAAACGTACATGAAATCACCTTGTGGCTCCAGCAAGATTACAAAAATATAATGCATTTGACAGTTGATTGAACTAAAATAAAAGGAGGCCAGTTATATTTATCTTGAAAATTTATGCAAGATACCCTTAGTAGTCTTAGTTATATATAGAAAGAAACCAAAAATATTTGACTTATACGTTTTTCAGACAGGAAGTCTTAAGGTGACAAATTAATTAGCAGCTGTTGTTTTTTGTCAGAAATATGGCTTAATGGCCACCTTCATGGATGCTGTCTGTTTCAGTCAAAACATTGTGGTTTCTCTGGCACAAATATTGCAAAATTGCTTGAATGCCACTTGTAACTTAGATCTGCAGTCACACCATTAACTGCTAAAAAACATATATTTACAGCTAGATCAAGAAGGAAAGTGATCATATATTGCCAGCTGGAAATGATAAACGTTTCGTAACAAATACACGTAACATATAGTTTCAACGTCTTGGATATAACAGTTGTACTAAAATTATCAATAAACACATGGTTATTCTAGAACAAATAAACGAAGAAAGCAAGGCCGAATTTATGGTCAGGGAAATATATTTTCCAAGATTTCGAAAGGCACGGACTTTCTTCTTTAGGCCGTGCCTTTCGCTGTGCCTTTCGAGATACTGGAAAATATATTTCCCTGACCGTTAATTCAGCCTTGCTTTCTTAGTTTATTTCTACAATTTGTTGCTGATCAGATCCTTTACTACAGGATCCGGTGCTTTTATTTTAATTGTCTCGGTGGTCCAAATTGCAAGCGTATAACCGTTTTTCACATGGTTATTCTGCCAATTTCAATACAGTTGTCAGCTCCAGGGTCTCATATCAATCATTTCTGTTTCGATTATTTCTGTTAAATTATTAAAATCGTGCAAAAATGAAATCTCTCGTTGCAAACCAATACCTTTTCATGCATGCAGTTTGTTTTTGTTCACACTCGAAAACAGAACAAGAGTCTTGTGTCCACACGGACATTTTCTGATTGATTTTCTTTCCTTACAGATTTGTACAATCACGTGCAAAACTTTTAGTAAATTTCATTCACGATATCCACAAGTTTTGCTTTTGAAACCGATTGGTCTGTATACAGAACATTAATTTTCAAGTCGAAAATGCGACCTTGGTGATTATAAGAATTTCAAAAGATGAATCACCCTTTGTTGTCTAACCTTAAAAATATTGCCATGATCCAGAACGGTTTTCTGCGTAAATTTGTCGTGTTACAGTGAAAATGTGTTTGGTTTAGTTTGGTTAATCGGTCTAATAAATACCCTTTGGAACGTTCATACTTTGGGGGAAGTTAGCATATTGTCAAATGTGAAGAAAATATATTTTTCAATTGTCGCGCTAGTTTCCATCGTCTTTTAACAAGAACAAAATTGTTTCAAGAAGGATGCTTTTACACTTTCATGGCTTAACGTGTCGAGTATCAAACTGCCCATGAGTATTAAGTGTTTATTTAAGCAAAGCCGGGAACGCCAAATTGTAAATGAATATCAGATTATTTGCATGCGAAACGAGATCTCTAAGTTGATGTTTCTTAAACAGGTTTATCAAAGTTTAGAGTGTACTCGCATATTGTTCAATTGCCTTTGTAAGGCGCAGTCCAATAATTGTTTGCTAGAGGTTCGCGCGCTGCCGTAGGCTTTTGATGGCTGCAAAGGGCAGAAATCATTTATTCTTGAAGCAAACACTTTAATGCACTCAGTTTTAAGCCTTAACATTTTGTTTACCTTTGGTCGAACTTCCACGTTCGTATTTTAAACCAACAGTTGACACCATTGCCTTAAAGAATGATCATCTGATAACCCCGTAATTGTTTTGTTATCTGTCGATGATCTGTTTTGGAGGGTAAACCGTAGAAACAGTTCAAAACGATCGAGATTCCAAGAATTCTTTCTTATATCTAACCGAGTCGAGAGCTGTAATTACAGTATAACTACTTTCACTGCGAAAGCAGAACATCTGCTAGATGTTGCGCGGTAAATTAGTGTACAACCCTCGAAATGGTTACTGCACTGTAAAAATACGCGTTCAATGAGAACGGCTGGATATGAATTTGTCCTGGGACTGGATTGTGAGCGAGGAGATGATCTTCGCGTGTTATGGTAATTTAAAACAGAGAAAAAAATAGGTTTGAATACGAATTCAGTCTTGTTCTTCGTTTGTTTAACGCAGTTTAACGGAAACGCAGCGTTCAAAAATGAACTTTCAGTGGCAGCCCCCTCGAGCACTTTTGTTACTCAAGGAATTCGAAGACGCCTGCTACGCAGGCTAAAAAGAATGGTCTTTGTTTGCACTTCAATACAATCTTTTTTGTCCTCCAAACCGCAGAAATGCTGGCTATTTGGATTCCCGTTGTGCGCAAACAAAGTTAATTAATTAAAAGTATACCTAACGTTAAACAGACTGATTTGAGCGTGACAGAAAAAGATCTTGTATTTTAGAAAACACCTTTAATTCTCTACGAAACGAGACAGTTTTAACCTTACGGTCAGATGATGGGAACTATTCTTCTTGCAAAAACCTGTCAGTGTTTCCTTTCTTGGTGCATTATTTTTAGTTGGGCAGTAAGAATTGCTTTGCCCACTTTCGCGACGTGCGTGGGGCACTCGCGCGACGTAACCTGCAGCGTTTTGGGGGCTGCGTGAGTGTCCGCACGAACTACCACTTCGGCCACTTCTACCACTTACCAAGGCATTCAAGCAGGGCTGGAGGGCAGGAAGTCTTTGTAGCTCTCTGTTGAACGTCGCGTATTCATTTTGAAGGACTTTCACTTTCGTCAGAATGCCCGGATTACAAGACGTTCACAGGCCAACCAGCTAAATCACCTCTAATAATAAACCAACGTCGGTTTGGGTGGTTGTTGTTTGTTCTGTGTTCGGGCAATTGTCGAGTCAATGTTCCAACACGGTTAGAAAAACTTGGCTGATTTTTAACATTTGTGGAACTTATGGAGGACAATTTTTCGAGTGTTGGCCACGGTTCGTTTGTTTTGTGTTCATGATTTAAAATTGATCATCATTATTATTATCATTACCAAGAGCTCCTGTCATTACTACCACCACCACCACCATCGTCGTCGTCATCATTATCATCACCATCATCATCATCATCATCGTCGTCGTCATCATCATCGTTATCATCATCATCATCGTCATCATCGCTCCCTAGTCAAGATATAATCTTAGGTCCAGGAATGCAACTCTGTTGGTACCAGCCAAAGCGCGGTGCCTACCCACGCTTGGTGACCGAGCCTTTCAGTCGGCTGCTCCGAAACTATGGAACAGTCTTCCGGCGGAGATCAGAAACAATCAGATCCTCGCATCTTTTAAACGAGCTCTCAAAACATACTTTTTTAAGATAGCTTTTAATTGATTTACTTATACATTTTTTATGATAGCTTTTTAACCGACTTATTAATTTTGATCTTATTGCTTGTTATGCGCATATGAAAATATTTGTATTGTATATGCGCAATATGTTTTATATTTATTATTATTATTATTATTATTATTATTATTATTTATTATTATTATTATTATTTATTTATCATCACCACCATCATCATCACCACCAATTCGTCATCATCATAATCGTGTTCGTCAACGTCATCATCGTCGTTGTCATCATTACCATTGCCACCACCATCACCATCATCATCATTATCGTCATCATCATCTTTGTCGTCATCATTGTTATCGTTATTGTTGCTCTCAAGTTCTTCTTCCATTCGTCACAAATGAATGAATATTTTATTTCAGGTCAACGTTTGTGTCACCCAACAAATGAATTTTCGTGCGGTAATGGTCAGTGTATTCCCAGGAGCTGGGTGTGTGATGGCGCTAATGACTGTGGAGATGACAGTGACGAAGCAACGAACAGTGGACCTCGATGTAGTAAGTTTTTGAATTCCACACGATGCTCATTGAAGACAGAGCAAACGTCTTAGAGCGTTTTGATGTCCCGTTCAAACGCCCGGTCATGCATGGTTTGCAAGTCAACTCATTTGTAACTTCAGAGTCTTAGAGCGCTTAGAAGTTAATGACTTTGCAAGCGGAAGCCAAAAGGCCTGCTAGTTATTGAACTCGGTTTACGTTTGTGCAACACATGGCCGTGTTCACACTTGGTGCTTGGGCACGGTGAACAAAAAACGGTACTCCCTGGCGACCTTGTACCAGCCGATGTCCGAATTCAGGCGTGGGTACTTGAAAAAAGGGTGTGTTCACAAAGTGCCCAGCGAGTGACTGTACTCGGGCAGTGTGCCCGGTGTACCAAGTGTGAACACGGCCATAGAGTGCTAGTATTCTGGTTCTTTCTTTCCTTAAGTTCAGGAGCCCCATTGTTTTTTGCGAGCGGCGATTAGCGAAGCAACGAGAAACGCGGCCCCGTCTTCTCGTTCGCTTCTGCAGTATGCGCAATTTTACCGGCCGTTCGCGCGGGAGATCTGAGGGAAAAAAGACTGTTTGTAGTGCTGCACCTCCGTCAAGGACAACGTAGTTATAAAAAAACAATTCTGTATTCTTTATAATTAAGACCACTGTAGTTCCTCTAACTGCTGGACTCAATTCAATCTGACTTGGCCGTAGAAAACGGGGTCCCCATCCTGTTGTTGTTGTTGTTTTTCTTCATGGATCTCTCACGCGAAGTGTGTGCATAACGAGTTGTGTGTTGCTGGCAGGTCTAGTTTGCGAAGTAACGAGCTCGACGTGTTTCTTTTTGTGTGGGATACCATGCACAGGTATCCCATACTTTGACCACCGAGTTCTCCGTTAATGCTAATGAGTTGCAAAGTCTGCAATGCATTATGGACAGTGTATGACACACATGCACTCTTTGGGTGCCTGTTTTTAACGTCGCAACACTTCCTGTTGATTCTGCTAACATCAGCTGTGTCGTCTTTTTATCTCAGCTCCTGCTTCCTCGACGTGTAGTACTTCAGACTTCACCTGCTCCAATGGAAATTGTATCGACTTGAGGTTTAGATGTGACAAGGAAAACGACTGTGGGGATAACAGCGATGAACAGGACTGCAGTGCCCGTAAGTATTTATGTTACCGTCGTTTTTTCACAGCCCAATGGTTGATCTTGACGAAGAAAGCTTTTATCGGGCCGTTTTCTATTCAAAACTTGCGCGATGCCAGCTAGCTCTATAGCTTTTGGGGCGTACGGCATTCGGCATTGTCGTCGGAAATAGTGTTTATTCGATTTTCTGCGATTTGCTGTGTTTATTCGATTGCCTGAAATAGTGTTTATTCGATTTTCTGCCCAGATCATGTTCTGAAAATATGAAGCTCAGAATGAGAAGGCTGATTGCTTTTATTTCTAAAATGTCATTTTACTACACTGTCATGTATAACATGTATTAACGTCCGTATGAAGTTGGCTAAAAGTGAGTGTGATTTTTCCTTTCATAGCCCCCTGTTCTACAACGGAGTTTCGTTGCACAAATGGCAGATGTGTATCGCGAGATTTCGTCTGCGACTTAGAAGATGACTGCGGCGACCGCAGCGATGAAAGAAATTGCCGTAAGTTGCTTTAAAATTGCCAACTTGTTTTCTCGTTAGGGTTCCAAAGCATCCAGTTCACAAATCCTTAAACTAAAAAGTCTTTCTTGGGACTGTTTCTTCATTGTTGATTAGCAAAACAGACAGCTAGGATAGGGTTTCGTTGTAACGGGATGGCGAGGCTGATATTTTCATGGTTACAACAAAATCCTATCCTAGCTGTCTGTTTTGCTAATAAACAATGAAGAAAACAGTAGTAACGGGATGGCGAGGCTGATATTCTCATGGGCTACGTCTTCTGTGAATGTATCACATACCTCGTTTGTGCCTGACAAAAGTCCTCACGGCTTATCACCCGTGAATCGAAAGTTCAGCTTTCGGTCTCTCCAAAAATGACCCCCCCCCCCCCCCTGGGGATCCCGGGTTCAAGTCCCCACTGTGATTATTGGATGGGTTTGACAACGAAAACGAAACACTACTGTTTCAACAATAATGATGTCTACACACTTACCGTAAGGTTGTTATTTGCCTTCTATTCTGCAAGGGGTTTTAATAAATCTCTTGTGTCCTTTCTTGTGTCCTTTCTGTTATTACAGGCCGATCGACATGCGATCCATCGCAATTCCGTTGTATGGAAAGTGGAAGGTGTATCCGTGGTCGCTACAGATGTGATGGGAGGCTTGATTGTATGGACCGCTCAGATGAGAAAGGCTGTAACTCTTCGAGTACGTACAACCTCTTTTCGATGAACATTTATTCGTGACTGGCCCGAGAACACGTTTGTCTTGTAATACTTACATCCACGAACTGAGCCACGCACCAAGAATTAGCGTGAATCACGTTCTTCTTAACTTTGCCTTCATTTTCTATGATACCAGGGTGACAAAAGAGCAAAAACGAAAACTCAGACGAAAAAATCCAATCCAATCCAATCATTTGTACCTACATTTAAAACAAACAAAAATTTATTGTTTATAAGATGCTTTGCACTTCTGTCAGAGAGAAAAAAAAATAGTTTTGACAAGGCGGCATTTCGCGCTCAGAATCGAAAAAGTGATCGCCGATTTCAATTTTTTCCCCAATGGGATGTTTTTTGTTCCTTAGTAACATTTTGCTGTTACAGAACCCGTTCTTAGGAATCAATTCATGGCACCCGGGTCCTTAATCAATTTTCGTCATTTCATTTCTAGCTTCAACCCGAGCCACTCCTCCCCCGCCAAAATGTCGAAGAAACGAATGGTTGTGTGCCGACAAAAGGAAGTGCATTCACCGGAAGTGGATTTGTGATGGTGCGTCCGACTGCCGTGACGGAAGTGACGAGTCGAGCTGTGGTGAGCATTCTTTTGATAATAAATTCATTCAGTTTTAGTGTATTAATGTGTGATTAATTATCTTCAAAAATTTCTTTTTCCAGGCAACATTGGCTGCACGCTCCAAGAATTCACATGTGACAATCAAAAGTGTGTTCCCGCCATCCAACGTTGTGATGATAACGATGACTGCGGTGACGGAAGTGACGAAAGAAATTGTCGTAAGTACAGGTTTTGGATTTACAAAGGAATCGCATGCCCGTGTGCACAGGAATCCCAAGCTTACATCTGTGCACGGGAAACCAAACAACCATCAGGACACGCAGTCATAGAGCTTTCCACATGAGACGAATATTAAACTTAGTGTTAAACACCCAAGCAGCTATCACTTGCATTTTGCACTGAACACAAGAAACAATATTGCAGCGAGCATTGCTGTCGTAGACGCAACAGCTCCATACATTTCACTTGTAGTTCAACAAATGAATAACTGTAATCGTTGATAAAGCTTAAAAACATCACTAATTCGGTTTAAAAACAGAAAATAAAATCGGCCACGACGAGTAAGAATAATTCAGTCAGCAAAGTTAAGCATAATTGTGAAACTCTTAAACATTACCTTAAAGCAAAAGACAGTAGCCCGAATAAACTATTGGCTTAGCTAGGTTTTATTTCGCTGTATCACTGGCGTTAGATATAAGGCTGTTATAAACTGCTGCAGTAAATATAACGTGGCTTGCAAGGCTAGCTGACATTTTGGTATTATTTGTAAAATATTCAGTCCGCGCTGTTTGGCCTAACTCATCAACGTCAAATGTAGATTTTTTGCCCCTCATGTTATAAAATATTCGTCTTTTCTTTGCTTTATCACACGGCTGTTCTCTTATTCCACTCAATTACTCTACTTTAATAAAGTTTCCTTTTCTTTGTTACCCACGTTTTGCAACATTATAGAGGCACTTTCCTTTTCAACAACATCAAAGACAGTGTCCGGCTAATGTTTTGAGGGCATTGTGCTTTCAAAGTTGAAGATTAAAAGGTTTACAAATTATCTAAAGATTGAGTAATTTGAATACCATTCCCCAGTCTGAATTTTTCCTTTGTGGCAACAGCTCTGATCGTCAAGTTTTCATATACAAATATTTCTGTTCTTGGACTAATTTATTCTGATACTGTACTAATTTATTCGGATATTGTGCTAATTCATTCTGGACTAGCCCTTGTCTCAACTTATTCTGTTACTAATTTATTTTGGATTTATGATAATTTATTCTTTGCTTACATAAATTCACTCTCAAGGAATATATATTTATTCTTGTCTTGTCCTTATTAACTCTGGAGATTTACTAATTTATTCTGGACTACTGTCTTCAAACCCCAGCTTCTACAACCCCGTCTGTCACTACCACTACGATCCCAACAACTCTCTCATCGCTGCGGTCGGACCCTACACCTCACACAGCTAACTGTAAGTACTAAGCATACGGAGAGAAATTAAGGGGGCTGAAAAATCCCGTACTAAAAAGGTCGTTTTTGACACAATTTTTGAGCAGTGCTTTTGCGTTACGTAATGCATAACGGAACGTGTTGTATGGCCGTTGTTTCTGTTTTGGTCAGATTTGTTTTCTGTGAAACGTGGAGTTAATTTGCTCAGATACTTCTAAGATTGCAAATTCGTTGAAAACGCATCACTAGATACATGTAAAGAACTTGAAAACGTTTCGTATGTTGGTACCATTAGTAGTGGAAAACACTTTCATGTACGAATTGTTCCGTGCAAAGTGCCATTTGGATCAGTGTCACTAATTTAACCCGGCAATTCGTTTCTTCAAACCGCTTGGCGTAGTGCTGCGATCTTACGCAATTTCACACCGAATCTGACTGCCAGGGTTTCGCCGGAGAAGCAGAGCGCCTGCGCGCAATATGGCCGTTGTTATGACGTCGCAAGTGCGCTCCGCTCCCATTGTGACAAAGTTGCAATATCAACTCGACTTTAATCCCTGAGAAATTGCTAGTAACTTCTTTGGCAGATTTGAAATCGCGCGCAACCTCGCAGAATTAGCCTGGCTCTAAAATCGCCACCGGACCAGGCTTATTAAATTTAGCAGCCTTGAAGTATATTAAAGGAATTCAAAACTGAATTAAGTTAAGTAAACTAAAGTAAAAAATTGGGGAAGTAAGCTAATTGTTGGGCGGTAAAGCTGCTAAATCAGCTAGTGGGAAAGCATATAGTCAATAAATAGAGTAAATAATGCAGTGATTAATTAAGTGAGCCCTGTAAAATCCACAATAATTGAATAATTTTGCTGGTCAGGGTCCATTTGCAATGGACATTAAGGCAAGTGAAAACACATTTGCACATAAGAAACCAAAGCCTTACTTCAAGATTAATCGTGCAATATTGAAGTCCAGAATTTGTTTCAGACTTCTTTACGCAATTGCATAAATTACGTTCACAACTGCGAGGATCATTTCTTCATTTCATTTCCGCGGTTCATACATGATTTATTAGAAACCGCCGACCGGTTAGCTCAGTGGTAGAGCACCGGAATACCGTGAGGGAGGACGCGGGTTCAAACCCCGGCCGGACCAACACTCAGGGTCTTTAAATAATTGAGGAGAAAGTGCTGCCTTTGTAATGATATCTGCAAATGGTTAGACTTTCTAGTCTTCTCGGATAAGGACGATAAACCGTAGGCCCCGTCTCACAACTCTTCATAATTGATTCTGTGGGACGTTAAAGAACCCACGCACTTTTCGAAAAGAGTAGGGGACGTAGTCCCCGGTGTGGTGGCCTATCTCTACTAGAATGGGGTTACGGGGGAGGGATTTGCAGTTACGGGCCTACAGTAATTGGCGCACGCTGTTGTAGTGTCCCTGCCAGGTCTCTGGCGAAGCTAATAAAATAAAAAATAATATATCATTCACAATGTTATTATCGTTAACTCGCTTTCAACCAACTCGACTTCACTAATTTACCTGAAATGCATTCCTTCATCTTGCCCATGGCGAGCTAGTGCCTCTACCTAATGAGCAGAAGTAAAGATTTAAACCACAGATGACATCAAAATCTGTCTCTATTTTTGTCCTGCAGCGGCCAAGCCGTCTTCCGTGTGTGCGCCAGGACAGTTTCGTTGTGGTAGCAGCACAATCTGCATTGGCGACAGCAAAGTTTGTGATAAACACCCTGATTGCCCTCACGGAGATGACGAAACAAAATGCGGTAAGTACACGTGGTGTACACGTGATCCGACGGTTATATCTAAGTGTTTCCAGCCTCTTGTAAGTGTACGAGAAATCGGAAGTGTACTGCATTTTAGTGTACCAGTACGGCTTAATTTTATTCTTTAGCTGTTAAAATCAAGCCTCTTAAACTGCGCCCTCATCAGCTATCACGCGATAAAAATCTCGAGCTCTAATTGTTAAGTAGACTTCACAAATTAATGTGATCACGTAAGCTGAAGCCACTCTAAAGGCACTAAGGCCACAAGGTAGCGGGCATCACCCCTTAAATCTACCAAAGCAAAGATTGAGCCCAAGCATTAGCAGCCATGGACAGCTGTTTCGGCCTTCTTAGGCCTCATCAGCATGGCATAGCTAATGCTCAGGCTCGAGTACCCACATATCAATAAAACAAGCAATGAAAACGTAAAGCTTAAGTATCTCTGGTAAGACTATTATTTACCGTGTGACACTGGTGATTGACACCATGGACGGTTTTGTTTGTTTGTTTTCAGACAAAGATGAATGCAAAAAATACAATGGGCACTGTTTACACCAGTGTCACGACACTAAGTCTGGCTTCTACTGCTCGTGTAACGCGGGCTACGAACTTATGGACGATAAAAAGAGCTGCCAAGGTGATTGCTTAGGAAATGGCATAAGTAAACGCTACCAGAGCATTTTTCACTTGGGTTTCAAAGTTAAAGGAGCTCGGTCACGATATTTTGGGTCATTATTAGAGACATAAAAAAATGCATTTAAATAATGGGAAACAGTGAAATAACAATTTGTCAGTGAAGATAAGCACCAAAGAGACAAGAATAAATGCAAATATGGTGAGGATGGTGAAGGATGGAAAAGATTGTGACGGATTACAAATGGCCTTTTTGAAAAACAGCGGCTATCAAAATTCAAAGACCGTTACGTGGCTCCTTTAACTCTCGTTTACTTCACTCTGTGATTAGTTGGCGAAAAATTCGAGCCACTTTCTCAAGCTGATTGGAAAGCAAAAAGCAAAGCCAATCGCGACATTGTTCGCACACGCTTGCAGCGCTCGGCGTCGGTTACATGCAGTTGCTTCGAATTTTGATTGGTTCATTAAGTGTTTTTGCGACTCAGTTGTGATTGGTCAGAGTAAATGCTTTGGTTTTGGTTTACAGAACACGATTGAAAACCTCTTTTAAGAATGACATTAGAGACGAAAGCAGGCAACACTGTGCGCAATCAATGACAAAAAACACGTATTAATTTTTATTGCCTCTAACTTTTCTAGACATAAACGAGTGTGAAATTCCAGGCATGTGTAGTCAGCTCTGTTACAACACAAAAGGAGGCTTCAAATGTTCTTGCCTTGAGGGTTACCGCTTGGATCCAAACGGCAGAAAGTGCCGCGCTGTCGGTAAGTTTGAAAAGGGCAGATTTTACGTAAAATTGGTAGATGAAAGATAAAATTCTAGCCAAAATGTTTGGGTCAATTCCAGAAAACTACATTACAAACCCGCATTGCCCCCTCCTCCACTATACCCCTCGCCACCCCACCCATGCAATGTTGACTTCAAGCCGTTTCTATGTGTAATCGTTTCATTCGCTATCCAGGGGGAGGAGGGGGGGGGGGGGGTGGTGAGGGAAGAGTTTCAAGTGTGGAGCTAAACACAAACATTGTGGGCGCAAATTTGTGATCATTTTATGAACGTGTTTTGTTTGCATGCCTTCGCAAAGTTTCCTCAGGCTTGCGGATGCATGCGATTAGCTCTTACTGGAGTAATTGGCCACCAAGATCGGTCAAATTTATTAAAATACGTTGGGTGAACTTTCGTATCTGGAGTTGCCTTAGCGTCCAGAAGCAAGTTCGACTTACAAGTCAGCTGTAATTGAACTGTCACGTCATCACGTCGTTAGAAAAAAATGGTTTTAATAATGGAGGTCCGTTAGTCATGGAAAAATTGGTTTATTGATTGGCTAACAGAAATGTTCCTTTTTTTTTTCAGGTGATCGCCCCTCCTTAATCTTCAGCAACCTCCGAAACATTCGCCAGATAAGAATAGATGGCTCCGAATACAAGGAAGCCGTAAAAGAACTTAAATACGCTGTCTCTTTGGACTTTGACTTCAGCACGAGCATGGTTTATTGGATAGAGCAGTCCGAGAAGAAAATCCAACGAGCTCGCATCGGTGATAATGTTGCCACGAAGATTGTTAATGTAATGGAGCAAGGTCTGGAATACTCCTCGAAAATCGCGCTGGACTGGGTCGGGAGAAAGATTTACTGGGCCAATAAAGGTGGGTGTAACACTTCATAGACCCTTTTCATAATGGCGCCCGACAAATTATTCTTTTATTCTTATGATAATGAGCCCTACTAGCCTCGTCAGCATGTGCAAAATTCAATAGAATTTTTTCATTAAAGTGAGGTTAGTAGGGCTAATTAACACATATACAAAAGAATAATTAAAATCGTCCGCCATTATGAAAAAGGTCTATTGATATAACATCATGTGAGGAATTTGTTGTGTGGAATTAGATGGTACTGGTTTATTGGTAACGTTTATTTTCCGGAAAGTTTCTCCTTTTCCTTTGGGACCATGGTTATCATGCTCCCTGGCTGTGAAAAGTCAAACTTGTGCCCAGGAACAAAATTGGAATCGTGACTGACAAGAAGATTTGAAAGAAGACTTTTCTACGATGTAAACCTCGGAAATAAATGTTACCCTCTCTCAATATTTGTTCACCCTCCATGGAAAAGGGAAGAGTGAAAAAGCCTCGAATACGCGCAAAGCTTACTGTTCACATTCTACTTTGTGCAGGTTCTATCGAGGTGTCGGAGTTGAACGGTTCATTCCGTCGCACGTTGATCACCGGTGGTATTGAGAAGCTCAGCTCCATGGTTGTGGATCCTTCCGAAGGGTAAGAACAGTAGAGCCCTGCGGTCTTTTCAGTTTTGATTAGAAAGCACCGAGTAACACTCTCCCCCCACCAGCCTCGACTATCACGTCCCCTCTCAAAACTCTGTATTAGTTCAAATCGTTTCTTGTTGTTATAAAGCTTTTAAATCAAATTTCGAACTTCTGGTGATGACTTTTCTAAGAGCCCGTTATGTTGGTGAGAGGTTTAACAAAGACAAGTCAGAGATTTTTCCGTCATGGCTCATTTAGAATTTCACCCCGCATTTTAATCCTTGTTCGCAAAGACAGGCGTTGGACAGTGGTGTAATAGTTAGTGGTTGTCTGATTTCAGTGATGTACACTGAGACTTAAAAATTTAGAGGGATGACAAAAGATTTCCTTTACATCCGGTCACAAGTTGAGATTTTGTACACACATGCACCTTGCCGGTACAGCAACGGTTCGAACAATCAGAGAAAACTTCTGCCCAAAGGCCTTCAGTTTAAGAACTAAATGGATTGTATGAAATGTGAAACTATGAACTAAGAATTCATGAGGCTAGTTTGGCTCTGACGACAGAAGGAATTTTAAAAAAAAGCTAATCATTTTCGTTGTGTTTTCAAGGCTTTTGTATTGGACGGACTGGGGCGACCCGGCCAAAATTGAACGAGCAAGCATGGACGGAAGCGACCGCAAAGTTTTGATCAGCGGTGTTCACATGGAATGGCCGGTTGATCTGGCGATTGATTATACCACAAGAAAACTTTACTGGATTGACGCTAAACTGAAGGTCATCAAACACTGCGATCTGGACGGGTCAAAAGTCCGTGAGGTGGTGAACCAAGGAATTAAGGATCCTTCTGCAGTAACGCTGTTTGAGGATCACATGTATTGGATTGATGAAAGGAAGATTTACAAAGCGAACAAGTTCACTGGCAAGAATAAAACGGTGCTGGTGAACGAGGCTTTCTCTCCTAAAGATTTGCACATTTATCAGGCACAGCGGCAGCCTCAAGGTAACCGAAGGCGTTGTTTACTTAATGATGACCGTTTGCCCCGACAAAGGACTGGATCTACCCACAATTCAGCAGGAACTGATCATTAGCAAAATGGTGTATTGAAAAGCGCTCTAATGCCACCAAAGGACTGTTAATGAATTACTGCGATTTCGCTGAGTTCGGCGAGGAAAAAGCGCTTTTATCGAGTCCTCTTGGCATTTTTATTAGTTGAAGCGATTTCGATTTTATGTTTTAGTCAGTTATTTTATTTTATTAGCAATTTCGCAGTGCCAGTTGTATCGTCAGTGATGGAGATCCTTGTTTATTTCTCCCAGCTGTTACACCTTGTTCGCAAGACAACGGAAATTGCTCTCATTTATGCTTATTGTCCACGGGCAAGAAGTTTACCTGCAGCTGTCCAAACGGACTTCACCTTCAACTGGATGGAAAAACATGTAACACAAGTGAGTTCAACATATTACGCTACTTTACATCTTAATCTCATCTCGCCTTACAAAAAAATCGTTTACGGAAGTAAGTTTTTTGTACACTTTTAAGCTGCGATTTAGTGTTTTCTGTCAATTAACAATTGGTTCATGCTTCGGCGTACGTCCATCGAGATATGAAGCAAGCAGGAAGTTTGGAGCTCACGAAAGATTCGTTCGCCTCGAGCAACTCTAGCATCTTTGAGTGCTCTCCAAACTTCCCTTGTGCCTCATATGTCGATGAACGTACGCTGACGCATGAACCAATTCTTTTATAACATTTTCAACGCGGTAGTTTTACGCCGACGTCATCAGCGTGCACAATGGGAATAACAATCACGGTCGCGCAGTTGTATTTTTTTAGGAGTGGATCATTTAAGCGAATGTTTTGGTTAGACAAAGCGAAATTTGTACCGTGTAATCCTCTGCACGTATTGAAAAATGTCTCAAAGGATTATAAATTAACTAATGATTGCGCAGAAGTACACAGCACACTCGGCTTACTTATTACCAATTATATTCACCTATAACATTCCTCTCATTATTGCTGTATCCTGTCTTTCTTTACCAGCCGTACCGCCAACAACGAAGCCCACGCCAACAAAAACCGCGCCACCCGTTATCGCCAATTACACCTCCAATCCTTCAGTGAATATTGTGGATAGCAAAGTGGACAATCGGAAAGCAAACCCAACTTTGGACTCATATTCGGACTTGCGTTCGGTTTGCTGGCATTAATTATCCTCCTTTGCATTGCTGTCTTTATCATCGCTAAGAGGAAACAATCACCGCGACTTGAGTAAGTCTGCCTGTGAAGAGAATCCGTTGTAGGGCTTTCAAGATTCGGGATACGGGACTTTGGAGTAAAGGGTTTAGGGGTGGGGGATTCGCAACTGCAATTATGAACGGGATGCGGGATTCTGCGGCATTAAGAAGCGGGATTCTAGTCATGCCACTTTGGAGAAACGAGATCCGGCAAGTCCGGTGACGAAAGGTTATCAAGAAAAGAATCTTTTGATCATAATCGTTGATAAAATTGTGAATGAAAATGTTCTAGATAATGAATGCAGGTTATCAACACTTGTGCACTAAGTTGAGTTCATAAGATCGGCTACTCACAACCCTGGAAAGAAATTGCGTGGAATCGTTTTATACAGCACATAATACAGAGCACCATCACTTTTATCTGATTCACTTATTAAACAATTTTGTGTCAGTGTTTGAGGCAATGTACAGTGGTCCTTACACGCAGTTCTTTCTCGGTTGCAGAATTGTTTATACCGCTGAAACTGATACAACAGACGACAAAGCCATCATGGTGAATGGAATCTATAGCAAGAAACCAATAATCTTTAAAGGAAATATCAACAGAGACTTTCATAATGTCAACTATGATGACCGCAGTAACGTGGAATACGACGAATTCGACGACGACGAGAGACGTCAGATCGTGCTCAACGGTGATATCGTATGATATTACCCTACACCGCGGTGTGTAACTGTCATTTACTTCAAGGCCAGTGAGGGTAAATTATTATTTGCTACGTGGTGAAGGGATCCAGTGGGCTTGAATGAATCTGTCCTGCGGGTAGCTGTTGCCCCCGGTCTCTGCTCTGTCAAGAGCCCAGACCTACTCACAACCCGGCATTTTCTTTCCCTTGTTGGAAAGGCGAAGACAAATAATGGGGAAGATGTTGTTCCCTCTTCATGGGCTGCCTAGTTAAGTTTACTGTTTGATTCACTAACTCTTGACTAGAACAGAATACTTAGACTTTCGAGTAGAAACATTAATTTAAAAATCGACTGACGGCTTCGCAGCGATTTTTAAGTTAAACCAATGTCAAAAAATATATATATATATTAGTAATTCATTCAGTTGGACCAAAGTGGCCATGGCAACATTGCATTGAGAGTAATTACAAAGTCAAATGAACGAAATAGATTTATTTGCATCACTTTTACAAAGTGAAATAAGTTAAATAAATTGCTTTAATTTATTTGCGTTATAAAGAGATGTGGAATATCGTTGCAAACATTTCACCAACCTGAGTTTAACGTCAAATGAGATCGAAACATTTTAAAGCTGTTCCTGTTTCCAATTTTTTGCTCTTAACAAAATCCCGATAAACTAGTTTGAGCGGAGTTTTCACAAACTTCGAATCCTGTCAAACTGGTTGAGCATCAGCAGGCTGCATGTTCGAACAGGCGTAAACTTGCTAGTGGCTGTTATCGATGTATTAATGGTTATTTGTATAGAACAAAAGGTTTAATTTTATACCCAAAGTGAGTGTGCGTAGTCCTCTGTAGACTCGGGACTGCCTAAATTATACTTGGAATATTTTTGGTTGCATTGTAAAGTAACTATGCGTATTAAGGCTAAGAATATAAGTGTAATTACTAATATTTATTTATTTATCAGTTACCAGTTTAGTTAAATTGACACCATTTAGTTCTTTGCTGCCCATTTAACGCTGTTATGTCCGTTTAAGCGCTGCTAGTCTTAACTGGTATTTTTTTTGAAATCTAAATATTTTGATGGGCTTATAAAAATTTAGAGTGCAAAATTAATAATCAACTTTAATGACAAATCTGCTTAAGTTGGAATTCGCGAGGCCAGTTTTGCTTATCACAGAAACCTTCTTTGCCTCGAAGAGAAGATTAATTCGAATCGAAACCAACCCAAAGGAATCTGTGCAAGTGGCCTGGTTTCTGTAATCCTTCTCTTATTTCAATTTCTTTTCATGGACGTCGTTTCTGTTGATTTTTTTCGTCCCAAGTTCCTTCACTGTTGTGAGAATTTTCGTGACATGGAATCTCTTTAAGGCCCGTGCTTACCAGAATTGTTGGCCAACAACAGCTACAATGTTGTTCCCACCTGTTGGCTAGACCAACAACACAGTGCTGGGAGTTGTTGACAACCAACACCGTGTTGGGAGTCGTTGGCAGTTGGAACAAGACCCAGCAACTGCCAACATCACTCAACACGGTGTTCAAACGCTCCATGCTTGGGCCAACAATGTTGAATGTTGTTGGCCAGCAACACCCAACATTGTTGGGCCAACATGTTGGGTGCATTTGAACACCGTGTTGGGTGCTGCTGGGGGTTGATGGATGTTGTTGTTTCAACTGCCAGTAACACGCAATAAAACGCACCCAATTTGTTGGCCCAACAATGTTGGGTGTTGTTGGCCCAACAAGGTTGGATGTTGTTGGCCCAACAATGTTGAATGTTGTTGGCCAACAACATCCAATATTGTTGGGCCAACATGTTGGATGCGTTTGAACACCTTCTTGGGTGATGTTGGCGGTTGGATAAAAAATGTGTAACACCTCTCCACACCACCCAACACGGTGTTCAAACGCCCCAACATGTTGGCCCAGCATTGGATGTTGTTGGTCACCAAGGCAGAAAGGGTTTGCACGGCTCTCAAGAATTTAGGAGAAAAACGGGAATAATTCCTCAAGGGTCACCGTGCGTGCTGTTGAGAGACGGCGCCAGGTCGACGCCTTCCACTCGAAAGAAGCTTAATTGAAAGCCGTGTTTGGTAGACAAACAGAATATCCATAGCATTACAAAAGGGTAATCACTTTTTCGCAGCAATAATTTTGCAGTTGAATGTCTTTTGCAAGAATTTCCAACAAGAGTCGTACACGTGCACTGTCTTAAACACTGTGTATTTTGTTAAGTCGTTGTGATGACATTGCACGTTTCATCCGTTTATTCTAGTTTTAAAGGGTTTTGGCGATGAGCAAACTCGTACAATATTTTGTATTACATGGGCGTTGTAGTTATAATTTTTGTACTACGTTAGACGATACAGCACTTTTGATAAAAAAAAAGTGTCGAATTATTTCAGTTGCCGTTTAAATGCCTGTTTGGCAAAGTAAATGTGCACTTCTGTATTTGTCTTGCTGTTCTAAAGCAGATAAAAATAGCGTCTTTGTTTTTGTCTCTCTTTTTTCTTCTGCAGTTGAATGTTGAGGAAAGGCAGAAAAAAAATGTGTTTCACGTTTTTTCCGGAATATGACAATTTAAGCTTGTGTATAAGAATATTCTGATCCGGTGTTAGCCTTATTGCCGTGACAAATTAAATTATTTGGGCCCCAGTAACGTTGGCCTTTTTTACATGTATATGCACGTGCTTGTATATGCTTGCAGTGTAAATAAAGAAATGAATTTCTATTGGAAATAGGTTAAATGAAATTACTTGAATCTATTCATATTGATTTAAATCTTCAGCTGAAAGCGTTTAGTTGTAAATGAAAGTTGATGTTTTGTTGAGTAATTGCGTCACTTTACGCCAAGGAAACTTACGTTTTTCACTTAGTTTTACTCAGAAAATCAGGCTGAAAAGCAAACTATTATATTTTGTCAATTTGGAAGATTTCTACAGCAATAGCTTTTTTCTTAAAACGTTGATTTCGCCATTTTGTTTCTCGTGACGGGATAAATTGGAATTCAATGACGTCATCAAATCCAAACTGGCGGATCGCAAGATACTGAAATAGTGGAAGTTCCAAGACAGAATTGTGGTAAAAGGGACTAAGCTAGATAATGTAATTGTGAAATTAGCAACATGTGACGTATTTTGTGGTTCAATAATGTTTCTTTTCAGCCTGAGGTCCAGAGTACTATCACAACCTGTCCTTACAAAGGGAATACGAGGGAAAAGTCGCATTGTAGAATTTTCGCTGTTATTCTGACAGCAGGTTACTTTTCTTGCCTGCACAAAGTTTGTGAGGGTGAATTTGGCTCTTCCGCTGTGATTTAGACGCGTGGCAATTGCATCTCACATGTAGAGTTAGTATATTATGTAGTTGTTATAAATCAATTGATGTAAATTTGAATCGAAGCGGACAGCTTCCTTTGTTAATGAATGATGGTGCGTTGCTTTAAGAATAAAACTGGAAAACACGAGCACTTGTCTAGTCTTGACGAGCACTTGTCCGCCGACCAGTTAGCTCAGTGGTAGAGCACCGGACTACCGTGCGGGAGGTCGCGGGTTCAAACCCCGGCCGAACCAACACTCAGGGTCTTAAAATAATTCAGGAGAAAGTGCTGCCTTTGTAATGACATCTACAAACGGTTAGACTTTCTAGTCTTCTCGGGTAAGGACGATAAACCGTAGGCCGCGTCTCACAACTCTTCATAATTCTCTGATTATGTGGGACGTAAAAAAACCAGTAGGGACGTAGTGACCACCCCTAGTGTCTGTCTTAATTTTATATTGACATTACGGGGCACTCATAACTCAACTTCATTAATTGTAAACTGCGTTATAAGCAGTCTGGCGAAGTCCCCCGGCCAGTGTTGTAATGCGCATTTGAATATTGCATAGAAAATGCACAATACAAATGTGATATATTATTATTATTATTATTATTATTATTATTATTATTATTATTATTATTATTGTTGTTGTTGCTGTTGTTGTTGAACATGCGAGTCTTTATTACTCCTCAAGCAGTTTCTGTCTCAGATGTTACAGGCTAAAAACTAAAACTCTATTGAGCTTCTACGTCTTGATAGTGGTAATACAAATGATTGGAAATTGTCAAACAAACTAATTGCAACTAATACATAGTTGCTCCTACTGGATAGAGGGAAGATATTTCTTTACAAACATTGTTTTTGTTATTTAAATGTTCAAAACGTTTAATAAACGAATTCTTTGTTTCACCAGCCAATAGCTCTCTGGCCCCGGTTGTTCAAAGAGCGGATAACTCTTACCCAGCGGATAAAATTTATCCACTTGCGTCATTCCGGTTGTTCAAAGCTTGGCTAGCGTTATCCAGCCGCTATCCAGCGGATAAATTTATCCGCATCTAGGTAGGTCGTACAACTTTTTATCCACTGGATAAAACTGTTGAAAAACAGACACGGCTGCTCGAACAATCAACCATTTAATTAACAAATTAAAACAAAAAGAGTACCTGGAAAACCTACGGACGCATTGACTGCGAATTAAATTAATAATATGTAACAAGCGATTGATCGATCTTTTAAAACTGTTGTCATTTTATTTTCTGGGAGAAACACGTTTTTGGAGAACAGCAATAATGATGACCTCGTACTTTCCTTCAAAGATATTTTACATTTGTAAATCGATGAAATTAAGTATTATAGGCCTTATCACGGTTTCAGACGCCATCTTGGCGGGTAGGCAAAGAGAATACAATTTACAGTATTTGTATGCAGTTCCGTTGTCAAAAAAAAAAAATTGCGTGAAGCGCCTGTTTCTCAGCAAAATTTAAGGGATTTAGCCATATCAGAAAAAATTCTCTGGCTTTTTGAATTTTTCCATACATTCGCCTGTAATGTTTTGCCGCGGGCTAAAACTTCCGGGGAAAAAATAACAGACGCATGTATGGAAAATTCAAAACCCCAGAGAACGTTTTCTGGCAAGGCTAAATCCCTTAGATTTTGTCAGTGAAACCCTTTGCCTAGTACTATTAACTAGCAACATATTTTTTGCTAAGAAAGAGGCACTTCACGCAATTTTTTTTGACAACGGAATTGCATACAAACACCGTGAATTGTGTTCCATTTGCCTACCCGCCAAGATGGCGTCTGAAACCGTGATAAGACCTAGTTTTCGATCGCTTGACAAATCTAGCATCAGTTATCGTTCGTTGGTCGCTCAACACGTTGTTAGCTAGCACTGCCTAAAGATTTAAAATATTTAGTTTTTAAAGAATTGTTTTCCCGGGCCAAAAGAGCTGAAATTAAATAATACTTTTCTCTCAGAACCGGATTTTACCTAGCTTTTGGTACCGAATGTTAAATGCTCGCAGTCAAAACCAACATCAAAAATGTTTTCCTTCGCGGCTACATGCGGACTGCAGAGGAAACAGTTTTGTTTGTGGCGTAAATGTAAATAATTTGCTGTTTTTATCATTTTCTAATCGTTTATCAACTGAAATAGGTATGATAAGAAGAGAAATAAAACCGTAAAACCTCGGGCAAGTCGTCAAGTGTGTTATTTTTTTCAAAATATTACAATTTCTGTGCTAGAAAGTGTTATTTTCAACATGTCAATCGATCGGTTTTTCACAGAATCGGCTTTTCACAAATACAGAAGAATTTCATGACGGGAAAGTTTCTAACGAATGGTTCATTCTTACAAGTGTATTAGCAGGCCTACTCTGAAATCTATTCAAGAGGAATTTCGAGAAGGCAAAAGTTAAACAATCTAAGCTCAATCATTGTTGTGCTCCTTTGCATCAGTAGAACGCAAGACTCCAAACGAACGTATTTCAAATTGTAAAAGACATTTAAACGAAAATGGCTTTTATATGAGAGTGGATGCATTGACAAGGAACTTAATAATCACTGTGAAAGTTCAAGATATAAGGTAGGCTAATTTACAGAATTTCTAATGCACATGTCATCGGCTTCCCTGTGGGGTCGACCCCCGGGCCTACCAACGAGATATGTGGGGGAATACAAGGAGATAGATGGGATCCTTTGCCCGAGGGTAGGGGAAAATCTTGACATTGTTTTACGATCAAAGATTAGGGGGTGGGGAAATTTGAAAAGGATGTCACAGGGATTTCAGGTGAGAGACACCTCACCCAGGAGACTTTGTCTTGAGAGATTCCCCGAACCCCCGGGGAAATTCCCCAAGTTTGGTTGACTTGTTTTACTATCCCACTGGTTGGCCCGGGGTTCGACCCCACGGGGAAGCCGATGACATGTGCATAATACGACTGTTTATCGATAAAATGTTTTATCCCACGCAGCCCACGTAGAAGATCCACGTGGTATAAAGTTGACGTTTGGCAAAAAGCTCTTTTTATAACTTGAGAGTTGTTTTCGGCAGTCTCCAAAATAATTCAGGGCACTTTAGGGATGTAGTTGGCTTTGATTTCTCCATTTTCCAGGTTCCACATCTTCCGCCATTTTGTTGTCATGCCATGTTTCATCTAAAACATGACTGAGATTCACCGTGGCAACGGACCGGATAGCTACTTATCCTGTGGATAGTTATTCATCGCTCTATCCAGGCTTTGTGCAACGACTTTTTATCCACTGGATAACTATTCGGTGGATAGCAGTTTTATCCGGTGGATAGCCTTATCCAGTGGATAAAGTTATCCGCTCTTTGAACAACCGGGGCCGGGTTGGCATATTAATAACAATAGGTGACGTCACTGATATCTTTGCTGTAAGGGTGGCTCTGTTTCAATCAGGTTATATTCTTAAACACATGCGAAACTTCGTGGTAGAAAAGATAACGCGCCTCACATCCTTTTGGACAACGCCTTTCGATATATTACAAGATGGTTGAAACTGTAACCTAGAGCGGCAAATACTTGTTCAGGATAGATTGTTCATAATCACATCAGTGTAAATTATTTGATAATCAGGTTCCCAAATATGTACACGTAGTTCTTCTGTTTGATCTAGTCACGACCATTCTAAAAACTATTTAGTATAAAATATAACCGTACGGGAATAGGCCTAATTGCATTGCAAAATTAAAAGATTGGTCTAGTCAAATACCATTTATTCTTCCTAGTTCAGCTCATTATACTCGGCTAATCGAGTCAACTGGTTTCCAAGTGAACAAAGCCCAAAATGGTCTTTCTTATGTGCAACTATCTGGATCCTTTCGTCTAAGAAAACACTTATTTATATCAGTAATTAAAACGGACAGTTCAAAGTTGAAGAGCCGGAAGATTCCGATCTTCTGTAACATCTCCTTACATCATGTTTGAAAAAGGCTAGTGTCTCTTAAAACCCATCGGACTCTATTACTCATTTTCAAAGTAAGATACAATTATTTTAGCCTCATGTTTACATGACTCAGCTGTTGGGCGTTCTTCCGGATTTCCATGCCAACATTTCTCCATCAGCTGTTTCCAGCAAACAGGAGGCGGCGTGCAGCCTTCAACATCTCCAGGACGAAGTCCACCGTTAACCATCGCGAACAACGCCGGAGTCTGCATCTCTGCTGGAACGGGGGCCCTTTGTCCATACCACATCTCCCACAAAATTATCCCCAAGCTGTAGATGTCGGCTTTGCTGTCGTACACTCGGGATTGGAACACTTCAGGTGCCATATAAAGGGGTGTTCCTTCGTAGGTACCTGTGATATCCGCTGCTTGTTTAGACCGGCCAACATCAGCAATCTTCACCGCGTTCTCATCTGACAACTACAATGAAAAAAAGAGAGGCCATTAATTAATTATCTATTCAGTTCCTGGCCCGTGTACAGGAACACCCTTCTGCTGCCCCCTCTTTGTTTATTTGTTTCTATATTTGTTGGAGAGGAAGGATTGCTCTACAGCTGTATTCAGTCCACTGTGATAACGAGAACTCAGGTTACACAGCCGCTATATATGTCCAACTGCAAGTTTAACAATATAGCAAAAAATTCCTGTGTTTCCATGACTGAAAATGGGAAGTGTCGACTGAGATTGAGCAGATAATACAAGAAAGGTAGTATTTTAGTCCCTCTGTAGGCCGATAGTGAAAAAAGGTAAACAAAATAAAAAAACTGAAAAAGCCGCACAAAAGTGAGCATTCGACGAGGGTAATCCGTTTTTAATCTTGTGGTTCTTCAAATCACTGTCCGCTTCCACCCGTAGTAGCAAGCTGTCAAGTAACGTTTTGGCAATGTCTTCAAAACGCGGTCAAAGAACTTGAAAAATTGGCCGGCTGATTCTCAACCTATGACACGTACCAAGATGTTTTCAAGCTTGAGGTCTCTGTGGACAATTCCTTGGCTGTGTATGTAGTCCAGACCACCAGCGATCTCCTCTACCCACCGACATACAACTCTGACGACGTCAGGGTCTTCGGATTTTCCTGAGACAGACTCGTGGTGCTTGAGGATTTCACTCCTTAAATCTCCTTTGCACCTTTCCATCACCAAGATCAGTCTCATGGTGTCTCGTTCCTTTAGGAGTGATGTCCCATAAAACGTAACAACGTTGGGGTGGTCTAGTTTTCTGATGAGAAAGAAAAATCATACCACACGTTTCCCGCTGCTCAGCTGTTTTTTTTTTCTTTTCTAAATCACATAAACGTGTAATTTGATAACTTGAATATAATTCTCCTCCCATGGAATTAATTTTTCCCAAAAAGCAAATAAATTTGCCTACTGTTTTTGGTAAAGAAAATGTTTGACATGGGCCAATTTGAATTCCTCCAATTTTAGACTATTTTTTGTCCACGTTCCTTGGCAAGAATTTGACCCTTTTCCTTTGTTTTGTGACAAAATGAATCAACACGTTTCGTGTATAAGTAATTGCTAGGAGAGAGAGGAAAATGCGCCATTTTGAGAGCAAAAATAATGACATAGCAGAGTAGCTTAAAGGCCCTAAAAACGAGAAAAGCGCGAGCTCAGCTAATTAAAGCGAGTTATATTGGCATGCGCAACAGCATTACCTTGGTGAAAAGTTAATTAACCGTTAATTTTTGAGATAATTTTAACATTCGCATTTTCTATGCCGAAGAGACGCAGTGGTACAGGCATCCGGACGGAAGATCGAAGACCGTGCCCAAAATTGGAAAGTCAAAAGTTCGGGATAGACCTGCTATGGACTGACATTCCATGCATTCGGGATGGGGATGAGGGAGAGGTCGGCATCATCAATATCCCTCTTTCTTGTTGTTAGAGAAACGGAATTAACCTTCAGCCGCATAACCACTAAGGCTTGGCAAGTGTCTTTGTCTTTTATGTGGCTCATCTTTCTGAGCCGTACTTAAAGTGCTACTACGATCAGAAAATCACTTGTCTTTTTTCTTCAAATTTCGAAAGTGTGTTTGCTTAACACACGACTCGTGAAATTTCAAGCTTTAATTTCAAGCAGAAGACTGTTTACTTTGATTAGATTAGGCCTCGGAGAGCAGTGGATCCAGGATAAAATGACGTCATTTACTCACTCGTCTAAAATTGCAGTGTGTGAATGCAGCTTATTAAGTAATAATTTATAATAATTTAGAACTTATATAGCGCATTTTCCATGTGTATATGATCAAATGCGCTTTACAAGCAGATGAAATTGGAATTTGGAAATGTTGGTTTTTGTGGAGAGGGGAAAACCGGAGAACCCGGAGAAAAACCTCTCGGCGCAGAGAAGAGAACCAAGAACAAACTCAACCCACATATGACGTCAAGTCCGGGAATCGAACCCGGGCCACATTGGTGGAAGGCGAGTGCTCTCACCACTGCGCCATCCCTGCTCCCCAAGTATGCAAAACACGAATTTGAGAGTCTGAAAGCTCAAAATTTCCGTGCTGCATACTAAATCAGCCGGGTTTACACACACTGCATTCTTACTCTTGTGAGCTTTCTACGTCATCTTGTCCTCGATCCAGTTCTCTCAAGATTTTGAAGTTAGTAATGGCGGATCACTAAATAGAATATTTGAGTCAAAATAAAAAATTGACTTCTCCAAATTAAAGCTTGAAATTTCGCGAGCCGGTTGTTAAACAAACACACTTTCGAAATTTGAAGGAAAAAGACGAGGGATTTTCTGATCGTAGTAACACTTTAAAAGAACCTGAAATTAAGATTCCTCCAATACCTTAAACTTCTTGTTTGCCTCATAAAAATCAAGCAAGACTCTCTATCGAGCAACCTATAGGTGTTAGGGGACTGGGAATTTTACATTGGCCCTTTTTTTTACTAGAGACGCATTATCCGTTCAGACGAATTATGCGTCTGTCGTTTTATCCGACAAGTGAAAAGACGGGACGAACTATATGAGACGCATAATCCGTCTGGGACGAACTTGGGCAAACGTTTGTTCTGCGTCCGTGTACTTCGACTGTCAGCAGCGTTCGACACAGTGGATCATGGCATCCTACTATCGCGTCTCTCCCAGTGCGTTTGTGTGCAGTGTGTAATTAATACGGATTAATAAAGACGGTCACAAGACGCATTGTGCGTCTAGACGAACTATCCGCTTTAGGGCGTCTTGAAAGACACACTAAATAAGATAAAAATGGCCATTTTTACTACCCTCTCTGTGTCATTCTAGTGTCCGGAACTGCGGTGACAAATGTTCAGACAATTTCCTTACCTCAACGTTTCCACCTCCCCCATGAGATTGCATGCATTGTGGGCATCAAGGGCATGGCCACACACCTTCAGTGCAACTGTTTTGACATTTCCGTTTCTTGTTAATGTTCCTTGATACAGGGTACCAAACGTACCACGACCAATGACAGAAGACCTGTCCTCTTTCCAGTGCAGTTCGTCACTTGCAATGTCAGGAACAAGAATTTCTTTCATTCCAAACTCCAGCAGCTGTCCTCTAAATTTAGACCCTTCGTTCACTATGGGTTGGTAGAGATCTTGCACTTCTTTCTTTGTGCGCTTATCATCCCGCAGACGTTTATAAAGCATCCTGTCTGCCTGGATCAGCTCTGGAATACGGGATTGAAGATGTTTCAGGCAGCTCTCAGCCGGTTCAAATAGACCCCGTACCAGCAACTCGAGTTTGCTTTTGGACGCGACTACGGCGAAAAATTCTGCAGAAATTTTGGACATTTGAGCACTCTTCAGTTTGTCTTCTTCGTTCTTCTTCAGAACACACCACCTTTCCAAATGTGTTTTGTTTAGTTTCTTTGGAGGAAGGAGCCAAAAGCGAACAAAGGCGATAAAAGCATGGAAGGAGCTCATGCCAAAAACTTTAAGTTTTCTCGTTACCTCGCGACTTTCGGAAGCCGCGATATCTTTTTCAGGACAGACTGAGCCGTCTGCAAAATCAGTTTGAATTTTATGCAGCTGTTCTTCAAAACAATTGCAACGCTCTTGAACGACTTGGAAAAGGCGTTGATGAGCATTTGAACTCACCTCGTTATCTTCATCCCATTTCTGTATGAATTCTCGAAAACGCTTTGATAAAACTTGTCCCACGTGGTGCTTCGTCATCTCCCAGCTGGGCTCTCTCTTTGGGAGTTGATCAACGGCCCATGAAGTGAAACGCGCTTGTAATTCTTCACACGAGAGATACCTGGAGAGTTTCTCGACCGCATCCTTGACAAGGTCGTTTAGAAAGTTGCGCAGATCTCCTACAACTGCGTGTTGCTGTTTTTCAATTCCTTTCAAGCGGAGAAGGACCTTTCTTAATTCACGGTTGGCCTCTTCACGATTCCTAACAGCATTCGTCGTATAAATTTTCGCTTGAATAGTAATTCGCGAGAGAAGGGAATAAATCCACCTAAACAAGAAACAAGTTTATGATATCATTATGATATTAGATTTTAATTAAATACGTAACAAAGCTTATCCAATTCACATGTAAACTACACTAATTTCTCTATAGCAGTACACCAAAGGTTGTGAATTCTCATCTCACAGCATGCCAAGGCACACTATCTACACGTTCACCTCCCCTATCTATTCCCCATCCTCAATGTTGAGTCCGATTATTTTTTTGTACCACTCCGTGATGTGAAGTGGACATTGGGGAGGGGGATGGTGTTCCAAGGTTTTGGTCTTGGAGTGTCTTTTACGGGGGTGATCATGAAACGATGCTTTTCAGTGGAAACAAAGATGAGCTCCCCTTTGTTCGAGGCCGAGTTATTGATGAAAGGGAAACACAGACGATGATAGTGATATAGAGGATGGTCTCACTATTTTACCAATCATATGTCTCAATTATTTTCTTTCAGACTCAAGCCACCAGCTCACCTTGAAATAACGTATACTTCCCCATGAACACCATAGAACGTAACGCAAAACGACCAACTAGAGAATTAACGATAATTCATCGCTCTTCTAACTGCTTAAACAAATGACTTAAAGACTGCAGCTTAGGCTTAAATTGGCGTTGCGATTCAGCCTCTAGTTTGGCATGGTGGTAAGATTTTTAGGTGAAACACTGCCGTTGAGCAACAAAAAGTTTCCGTTGCTGTGTTCGGTGGCAGTGGAACGACTACGTGCGATCGCTTAAGTTACGGTGCTAGAAGAACAAAAGTTACCTCCAGTAAATTTCCATTCTGATCTCGATGCTCTTTTCAACCAAAATCTTCATATGATCCATCAGGGAGGACATGTATTCAGATATGTAACCATAGTTTTGAAGTTGCGCTGCATTCTTGGCTGATACGTAGATCATCTGGGACTCTGGATCAATGCCAGGAGAGAGCTTTTGTAGTTTCTCGGTCACATCGTTCCTGAAAGTTCTTCTTTCATTCGGGTCTACTTGATCCCACTTGTTAAACACAAACAAGGCACACTGAGATAGCAGGTGCTCCTGCAGTGTTTGTTCCTGTAAACCAAGGGGCACTTCTTGTACTTCATGTAACAATTTCTCAAGCTGCAAATCAATAAGAACATAGACATCGTTACATATCTCTGTATATACTCTAATACTAAAAGAAAAGAAACGCGCGACAAATTCGAAAGCGGACCGCGTTAATGCTTAGAATGTAGTTGAGGTCAATGGTGAACACCTCTGTTCAAGTGACAGGTGATGCGTGACATTCACGGCTAACTTGTAACGGATAAAGATTGTATTATGGCTGAAAGAATTCAACTGAGATTCAACTGATGATGCATCATCATTTCAAGTCAAAAGATGCGTGACGTTTAAAATCAAGCATCAAAGGATGTTATTAACTCCGGAACAGGAAACGAAGACCGGGTAAATAAGGAACGGGAACGGGGAATAATAAATAATTGAGAGCTTAAAAGCTTGCCTTTCGATTACATATTTTCCTCTGTTTCGGTCTTCTCTTCCTCCATTTTGGGCTCTTATATGGATTACCGCTATATACTCGTTCCTAGACTCCGGTTCCCCATCCCAATTCCCGTTCTGCATTCCTAATATTAGTAGCATCCGGTATTAACTCATTACTTGAGGCTTCTGCTGAGATGAAGATTGCATCATGATTTCAAGTCCGCGGTTTGTGCGGAATTTTGCCCTTTTCTTACAAATCAACTACAACAGAATCGGTATGACCTGATAAACTTCATTTGAAGTCCATGGTTCGGTTTTGAAAAGAATTGCTTTCAGTTCGGAAGTGTCTTTGGTTACGTGATCTTTATGTTTACAGAAGGGACTTTCCATGACACCAGATTCTTATCTTTGGCTTCGGCTCTGTTGAAAAGATTCATCTCAGTTTATTTGGCCTAGCGAGGTACACGGAGAATGACTTACACGCGCACGACTAATACAATAAAATGGGTATTACTAGAAGCGGCTCGTCGCCATGGCGACGGCCGCTTGAAAATGAGCATCTGACAAATATATATTCAAAACACTATCTTAGTGACATCGTACCAAATTTTCGACCAGCACTTACTCTATCTTTCTGAATTCCCCCAGCGTTCGTAGAGTTAATGACATAGATGAAGGCAAAGGCCTGAGGCAGGTACTGGATCACCATTTTGTCCATCTCGTCAGATTCCCCAACTCCAGGACTATCAACAATTACTATGCCATTCTAAAATAAAGAACCAAATAAAGATACCTTAGTTTGCGAACACAAAAGCCGTGAACTCTTCTAATTTAAGACAATAAAAGATTAATGAAGAAGAAGAAGAAGAAGAAGAATATCGTTTCCCAAACTTCCTTGCTCCCTCGCAGTTTTTGAACATTATCTGTAAACAAATGACTTTATTTGCCTTTAAGCTGCAGCGTGAGACCCGTTAAATTGTTTAACATGAATTCATCTTTCTGTCTCACCGCAGTGCAAAATCCTGTAGAGATTGACATGCAAGTTGCAAGTCAACGTACTATCAAAACCGTTCTTTATGGAGGAAATTAAAATAGAAGAAAGCCAAACGGCCCAAACTTTTCCTAAAGACATCGAGACAAGAGAGAGAATGATAAAATTAATCTAAACATTTCCGTGAAATTCGTGAAATCCGTGAAATCCGTCATTTCCGTCCTCATTAGGAAAAACCTTTTGGGAAACTTCCAGTGCTGCGAGACAGTCGACTCAAGGTTCTTCGGCGGATTTTTTAATATATTAATATAATTCTTCTCTTTAAAAATGTAAGTATATAATATAATTATATATTAATATATAATTATTATATATTAATATATAAGGTTCTTCGGCGGATTTTTTAATATATTAATATAATTCTTCTCTTTAAAAATGTAAGTATATAATATAATTATATATTAATATATAATTATATAATATACTTACATTTTTAAAGAGAAGAATTATATTAATATATTAAAAAATCCGCCGAAGAACCTTGAGTCGACTGTCGAGTTGAGTCGAATGTAAGTATATAATATAATTATATATTAATATATAATTATATAATATACTTACATTTTTAAAGAGAAGAATTATATTAATATATTAAAAAATCCGCCGAAGAACCTTGAGTCGACTGTCTCGCAGCACTGGAAGTTTCCCAAAAGGTTTTTCCTAAAGAGGACGGAAATGACGGATTTCACGGATTTCGCTGATGCGCTTTATAAGTTCTAAATTATTATTGTTATTATTATTATTATTATTATTTCGCGGAAATTTTTAGATGAATTTTATCATTCTCTCTCTTCTTTTAATCTCTTTAGGAACAGTTTGGCCCGTTTGGCTTTATTCTGTTTGAATATCGTCAAAAACGAAGACGATTTTACTAAGTCAACTCGTTTGCAGCTTTTTGCATCAATTCGGTTTCTTTTCTGTCGACGAAATTATCTCACTGCAAGTTGATGTCAATTGTTGATAACTGGGACTTCACGCAAGTTTGAAATAAACTAGTTCACAAATCCCACTGCGAAAACGTTTCTAGTGTTATTGTGGCTTCGTTATCGGGTTTATTGTTTGGTATAAAATGGTTGTTAATTGCAAGTATCTGATGATCTGCTGATCATTGTGAATGGTAGCGACTATAAATTCACGGCAGTGAAGTGGCGAGGGTTTTCAGTCGGGTTTTTCGTCAAAATAAAAGAGCCAGCTATGCTTAGAATTGGCACTGTTTCCTGCATCCACGCTGACTTTGAAATCCTTCGTGTTCGCATACTTGAATTGGACAATGGTACGAACTTTTCGTATCTTCTTTTTCTAAAGGAAGCCGTTTTGGTTTTGGCGATGCACCGTCAATTGCAGACCAATCGACTTTGACCTTGTTGTTCATTCTTGAAAAAGAGGAACTGATTTAGCCAGCAGACTTGTTTGTACCGCTAAGCAAAAACTGACGAAAGAATCAGAGCCATTGAAAAACAACAGAGTGATCATTTAATTTGGGGCTTGTCAGCACTTTTCCCTACTTGCCCGAGCTTATTACGGTTGTAGTCAAATTCATAACAGAGAGTTACATCTAAAATGGATTCGGGCCTGCCCGGGCAAGCCTGTGCATGCCTACAACAATGGCTGCATTGTTCAAGTTCCTCTGCTAGCCAATGTTCATTATTCTTAAGTATTATTCTTAAGTTAATTAATTAATCATTAATCCGCAGTTCAAATATATGATTTTCATATATTCATTCTCATATATTCACCACTCACGGGTATATTACGAACCAACAAAACGAACAGCCCCCAGATGGCTTGTTAGCTCAGTCAGTAGAGCGCTGCACCGGTATCGCAGAGGTCGTGGGTTCGAATCCCGTACAAACCTGAATTTTTTTCAGGCTTTATTTTCACTACTGCTTAAGTAGTGTTCACACAGTAATTTTTAAAGAGTTATTTTAACTCCAAAAGTGGAGTTAAAATTTTAGGTTAAATATAACCCCTTTTTCGGGGTTATTTTAACTCCTTTTTTTAACTCCTTTTTAAGGGTTGTAATGACTCCAGTGTGGGAGTCACTTTAACTCTGCAAAAGGAGTTATTTAAACTCCATAAGGGAGTTACTGTAACTCCAAATGTGGAGTTAAAATGTTAGGTTAAATATAACTCCTTTTTGGGGGTCATTTTAACTCCCATTTTTAACTCCAATTCTGGAGTTGTATTAGCTCCAACAAGGGAGTCATTTTAACTCTGCCCCATAAAAGAGTAGAGTTATTTCAACTCCATAATCAGGGTTAAAGTCACTCCGGCATTAGAGGTAAAGTAACTCCAACACAGTCACCCTATGTAGTTTTAAGATAAAAACAACAGATCACACAAATTGACTGTAACATGTTTAATTCAATCAGATTTCATTTTCTTATCTGAACACCAGTTTCTTACATACTTTGTATTATCATTGACATTTGAAATGTAAATTTCTAATATGATTATATTGATAAATAAAGAATGTGCAAGTATGCATGATTAAAACATTTAAACATGACAATCTTTCCAGGTATGATAGTCAAATTTGAAGAACATTTGAATTTAAACGACTATACAACAAAATTCAATCTGTTTGTTTGGAAACAACTCTATCTTTTCTTTAAAAATATAACTGGCTTATAATTCAATTTTCATAAGGTTCTATCAGGAACAAGATACACATGGTATGTGTACATTAAAAACATTTTAAACTTTGTTGTTGGATGAAGCCTTAACAGGACACTGTCACATTAGCACATTTGCCAGTTACTCAAATTTAAACTTGAAAAATTCAGTTTGATGTGCCAAATTTAAAATGGCATGGACAAGTTGGCAATGGTTATAGTAAAAAGTTCAGAAACTCTGGGCAAACATGAATATTTGATTCCTTTAAAATAGAGGAAAAAAGAATTGTCAAATGTTTTGAAGTCAACTCATGACAGTGGCCCCTTAAAGGGGCAGTGTCACGCTATTGTACCATCACTTTAAAAAGCTTAAAACTGCCAATGCATCAATGGAAACCTTAAAATAATGGTCTAGTTTTGTTGCCAAAGACTGTAGTACTGCATTGACACCATAAACGTCTGTATTCCATGTAAGATGACGAGGATGGAAATGGATTGAAATTTGAAAAAACTTGCCAGTTTTTTCAAAATTTGAAGCTATGTATTGAAAAATCACAAAAAAAATTATTATGGTTAGCTCTTCCTGCTAAAATTTCATTGGAAATCATCTTGCTGATTCTGTAGGAGCATTTTTTGGCACGATAAAGAAACATTGAAATTATGAGAGGGCAGAGGTGAACTTGTTCACTGCCACTCTCTTTGTTGCTTCTTGGCGTCTGTCTTCACAAAATAGAAATACATTGCCACACTCAGTGGGGTATATATTTAAATATTTAACAAGCCACATGAAGCCCCACTACAATGCCACATTGCTTGTCCCCAGAGAAATCACTTCAACTCCCTCCAATACAATACACAGCAGGGCCCAGTTGTTCAATGCACGATTAAGCTATGTAATCACGGGTTAGAGAAAACCTTTAGTACAGTCTACATTGTAAATACTGGTAATGTTCAACAAAAACATTTCAAAAAGACTTTCATCCTTAAGTTTTGATTGGAATTTAACTTTATTTTAAGCGTACAATTTGATTTACAAAACTTTCTCAACGAGTGTGATTAAGACTTCAGTTAACTCTTAATCCTGGGTTAGCATTAATCGTCTTTCGAACAACCGGGACCAGGTCCTTAAGTTACCAATGCCTATAATCCTTGGAGAGCTTTGGTGTTCCTTGTTTCCACATCAATGGACTATACATAGATCCTACAAAAAGAATGTATTCAGTACTTCAGTATCTAGACATCAGTTTCAGTATGATTATCTTTTTATGCAAATGTCTGCATTGTAAACCCCAGATATGAAATTTAAAAGTTGTCATTATTCCCCACTGTTGCATGGTCTACCTGAGGCAGCCATTATTAGTGGTCGTCATGCAACAGTGCTCCCTTAGTGTTGCGTCAACCACTAATAATGGCTGTTTGGGAGACTGCACTGTCAGAGTCACTGGTACGTGGATGTTATGATGCAAACAAACAACTGCCATGTCCATTTCAGCGGAAAAAAAAGGCAACTCAAATATATAATCTGCTTGAAGTTATGATCACCCATGATTATTATTTTAGAGGAAACATTTACTACAATGTATTATCCTAAATAGTTGCCAAAGAACTGATCAAACTCAACCTTCATGTTAAAAGAAAGGAAATATACACATTTAACTATACAAGCTTCTGCCTCATATCAAAAAGACTACAACTTGTAGTTTGTTCTGTGTATGAATGAAGTTGCATGAGATTACAAGTACATCTTGAATGTGAGGTGCTACATAAAAAATACCTAGTCAAACACTGAAATAAATAAATCTCACTCAGCCAAATGGCCCTGAATAAAGTGAAAAATAATAACAATAACAACAGCAACAACAACAACATTGCAATTAATTCACTTGTGGCTGTGTTTAACAGGATTTACATGTACTGTCCAAATTTAGCAACACCCAAATGAAAATATTTCAATTCCTGCATCCTGAGAAATATTTGCTGCACAGCAAGAAACAAGGTATACAACATTTTCCTTCATTAATATTCTTTGGAACAAATAGCCATGTTTGCCATCTAACCAACAAGCACAGCATTTGTAGTTGAATTATGAAAGGTTCATTTCTTTGCCATTTTGGATTTGTAGCAGACTTTCTTCAAATTAAGATGTATGCTTATACTTTGTATATGATCATGTAGCCATGCCACTGTCTCAAAACTTACCTCGTCATTTATAAGATTATCAATGGACTCTTGCTTATATTAACTGCAGACTGTATTGAGAAATCTTGCTAACTCTTCATCCATGATTATCTAAGACAAATAACACAAATAACAAGTTTATTTTCCTCGCGTTAGCAATGCAACATTTTGATAAGTTGACAGACATTAACATACATGAAAACTTTTGAAAATAATTGTTCATTTCTTGTTCGGACGCCATACTAATTCAGTGAAACTTCAAACTATTTAGTTAAGTTGAGACTGAATAATCTTCTTTAGAACGGATGGAGATGGATTACAACGTGAACGCTTCGAAGTTTTGTGCTTGTATTTTGCTACAAAAATCACTCAATAACTCGTTGTGGTTCACTGTTTCTGCGAAAATTCACTTGAATTAATATATTTCTCTTGGTCTTCGATCGAGGAGCACTGAATGAAGGCATTTAATCGTAATTTTCGGAAAGGTTTACGGGAGCAAAATCATAACCGTTAAGCTAACAGGTTACATGCAGCATTCACCACCGCCTCCTTTGTCAGTATTCTTATAAATAAACTGTTAAAGCGAGACAAATCGACTAAAAAGAAACACAAGTCTCTAAAACACTTACCTGATAGAGTTTCTTTCGTACTAAAGATCCAAAAATGAAGATAAATTCACGCCGATTCAATACAATTTTCAATACCAACCGCCACTGGCGCAAACCTTTGAACGCGAGATCGCTCACGTGT
>JAEMWC010000029.1:2030000-2070000 GCA_016490735.1 Pachyseris speciosa
CGCAAGCTATTCTTGGCTTGCACATGACGTCAGAAAAAACTAAAATTAAAAATATTGAGGTTTTACCTTCATCAGGTTAAAGACATTTTAAAGATATATCTGCTGGCCTGTTTTCAGCTCGGTAGCATGCTTTGTTTTGAAAATAGAGCAGTTTGAATTTAGATTTTTATAGAATGCGTGACATAATGGTTGCGTCTGAGAAACGTATCACGTACATGAAAATATCGATTTACGTTGTGTTTTCGAGTTCTGAATAACCAATATGTTAAGAGAAGTGTCTAAGCGAATGTTTTGAAGTTTAGCAGAGAGAAATCTTTTGCGAGAGCAAAAGTGAGCTCCAGATGTTTCCAATGGATTTCCGGCCGCCATGTTGGGGTTCCTGAGAGGAACACCAGCATGGCGTCTACTAAACACTATAATTTTGAGTGGTTCCCTTTACCAAATAACTCGAGTTCGGAATATCGCACAACCCTGAAACTTTGATACGTTGTTTATTTATTACTCTTCTACACTATTTCAGTTTCTTGACTTAATTTATTGAAAGATAAGCGATTTTATTTTTTATTTGCGTGATACTTGTGACGTGCAAGCCAAGAATATCGTACTTAGAAACACACATTAATTAATTCCCAAAATCGTGATTGAACTGCGTGACTTGCTGTTTTGGGGGTGTCAGAGCTGGCTTGCTCCAAGGAAAACGAAGACCCTCCGCATTTGGAAATAAAAGGCTTCAATGAGGACACGTGGTTACTGGTAATGAAACAACGCAAGGAGAAGGAAAAGAATAGGCAAAATGTATGTATGTAACTATGTAACTGCGTGATGCAGTTCTAGTCAATACCCACATTTCACCCTTGCTCACCATAGAGTCTCCAGTAGCTCAGTGGTTAGAGCATCCGACTAGATCACGGAGGGTCGTGGGTTCAAATCCCATCTGGGGCTCGGATTTTTTTCCGAGTTCCCATTTGATGCACAATATCTTTAACTTCTCTTATATTTACTCGCTTTGGTGAAAATGTGAATTGCAGTAAAATTGTTCATCATTGTCGCTATACATCTAACATCTCCAGATACAGCTAAATCCAGTAGTATTGCAATCAGGGAATGCTCACTAAGTGCAGGCGCGGATCCAGACCGGTTTCCCCGTTTTACGGAAAACGGTCACAATTTTGAAAAATAGATATCTTTTTAAAGGTAAAAGTAAAATTTCCAAGCCTTAATCTTGAAACCTGGCCAATATCCTGTCCGAAAGCCTCAAAAGCTCTGGGAATGCCTTAAGATGTTCCCGGACCATACAAGACGGTAGCGCTTTCGCCACTCCTGTCATCGGAAAACGGTCACCATTTTCCCTGGATCCGCGCCTGAAGTGGTTCCGTTAAAGTTTTTTTAATTATGATCGTTATCTAAAGTAGTCTCAAGGGGACGTAACTTCGGCTCGAGCGGCTGCAAAGGAGACTATGCCTATAGCGGGTGAGAAAACTTGGCCTCTCAAGCAACTCAACGAGCTGAAGTAACTGAGTGTCTAATCCATTCAAATAACGGCGCTATGTGCAATTTTGATCGACATGAAGACGCATTTTCAGTTGCTTTTTTTCTGGGGACTTCTTACTCTTGTTATTTGTAGTGTGAACTTTATTATTATTATTATTATTATTATTATTATTATTATTATTATTATTGATTTGAATTTATACTACTATTGACGTGCACAAGTTTTAAAAAAATTAACGGGCAATACATGAATTATTATTATTATTATTATTATTATTGTTGTTGTTGTTGTTGTTGTTACAGTACACTCAACAAAATTACTCAATTCTGATTGGTCGAGAGCAGTACAATTAATCCCAAATAGTACTCCGCGGGAATACCTATTGTTTCCATGGCAACGACGAGTAAGTACAATCATAAGCGACAAATTTTGTTGAATGTGCTATAAATAAAAAATAGGTAGTCGAGGACTACGTGTGGCTACTACTGTGTTACTTAAGTTGAAGCAAGCTGTGTAAAATATGAGGATCAATTTGTCTGTAATCTTGGAATCATAAGATTAGTAGCCCAAGGTATATGTTGAGGCTATGTTGTGATGCTTGTCAAGAGGGGCTATAAAATTGCAAAGCCGACCAATATATGTTGTTGTTTGATTCTTACGGGTTGAAACCAAAATTTGAGAATTACATGTACTCAAGTTAGATGTCGTAACTGAACTTCCTTGTTTACAGTCTTTAGACGGAGATTTATAAGCTTTTGGAATAGGCCTATGCATGGTCGATCTGCTCGTTTACCGTCATCCTCTATTGTGCATGTCTAAACCCTATATGAAATAATGTCAAAACAATGTCAATTTTTTAGGGAGGAGTAAGGTCGTTACTTTCCTAAATTTATGCCGGGGTAGCTTGTAGGGCAGAGCTGTGGATTGCAGCGTCACGCGCCGTCTATCTGCGCGCCACATTAGCGATAAATGCAATGTGTTAGCTGATGCTTTGAGCCGTTATCGTTTTATGTGGAACATGAAGCTGCTACCTTAGATCTCCGTCAAGTTTTTCCCGATAACTCAATGTTCTCTTTTATCGCAGTTTAGCTTATGTATAATTGCCATTTTAGTCACGGCGTTTTTTTTTTCTTTTTTATTGGCGAGCGTTTACGTTATCGTCTAGTGATTTAGACGTGCTTTACCATTCCTTCTCGCTGATTTCTCCAACGCTCACCAGTCTCCACAACCAAAATGAGTATCTGGGAAGCATTCAGACTAATGCATTTCGTGACTCTACGAAGCGTATTATGAGATCTTATTTCCGTAGTTATTTATTGCTTAGCCCGTTTTACAATTTTAAGCCATTTCCGACATCAAAAATCCTGTATTTGCACTATTAGGCCCGTAGCTTCGCCGAATAAACGATTGTTTACGCCGTCTCCGCAAGCAGTTAAAAGGTTTGATCAATATATGCTTAAAATTGCCGTAACAGATAGGCTTGTTCAGATAACCCTTATTATTTTGGCATTATTGTATCAAGTGATTCATTCCCGTGATTCCTTGCAGCGGGAGCATCGCACGCGCTTCTCCCGGGTTGTCAGGTCAATGCTATTAGGCTCGTAGCTTTGGAGTAAACGATTGTTTTTAAGCTATCTCCGAGTCTGCTTGTTTGTGATAGTACATCTAGCGTAAGTCACGAACGATACTCACCAAAATACAAGCATCAAGCCTCAGTGTCTACCGAAGCCCGATTGTGCGATTCCGAACACTATCCGAAGATAAGGAGTAGATCTTCGGGACTACTTACACTCACTCTTACACACTCCATGACATTGTGGCTACACTACTCTTAAGGAGTAGTAGCCACAAAAATCGTACGACCTTCTCGTACAATTCTTGATTAACAGATACTCGTGATTTTGAAAGTTCTCAAATTGCACGAGCCTTTTGAGAACTTTCAAAATCACTCGTACCTGTCTATTAATCACGAATTGTACTCGAGGTCGTGCGATTTCCTATACTTATTATAATCATAAAAATGACAATTTCCTCGATTGTGATTGATTTAAAAAACTCCTATTTTCCTCTATATTCACTTGCAAAGTTGTTATCGCTTGTTATTGGACAGTTTGTTATCGGACAGTTCAATAAGCCAATCACATTCAAAGTAGTATTTCAAATCAACCAATCAAATTCAAAGTTGTAGTTTAAATCAACGAATCACAACCTTGGTTTGAATCACCATAAATTTTGATTGTAGTCAATTTCAGAGCGACATTAAACAATTTACTCTTCTTTTGTCAGTCTTTTAATGCAAAATTATCCTTCCTTTTATAAATTGGCTTTTGTTTCTTTTCTCGGAAATTGCAATATTTATGATTAATTGGTAATAACACTTTGTGTCGTCCAATTCGTTTTAAATTGGGTAGGGTACGTGATCAATCTTATAGATTTAGGGAGGTTGTTCCATGTCTTTGCCCCATTCTATAAAAAGGAACCTTGAAATTTTGTGGATCGAGCAAAAGGTAATCGTAACTGGCCCTATTTCTCAGGATATAATTGTGCACATCAGAGGTATGTCTAAAGTTATCTAACAGATAATCAGGTGCCAGTCCATTAATGCACTCATTCATTGTGCACAAGCATACATTTACAGTAGTCACGACGGAGTTGGAGGCTTGGCCAATGAAATGTTTTGTGCAGTTCGTTGTAATTAGCCGAGCGACATTCAATAATGCAGATAGACCGCCGACCGGTTAGCTCAGTGGCAGAACATCGGACTAGCGTGCGGGAGGTCGCTGGTTCGAACCCCGGCCGGACCAACACTCAGGGTCTTGAAATAATTGAGGATAAAGTGCTTCCCTTATAACAACATCTGCAAATGGTTAGAATTTCTAGTCTTCTTGGATAATTGATTCTGTGGGACGTAAAAGAACCCACACACTGTTCGAAAAGAGTAGGGGACGTAGTTCCCGGTGTGATGGTCTATCTCTCATCTGATGGTTAAATGCTCGGAGATATTAGCTGCACAAGCTACTCTAAAACCCGAGGGTAAATAAAGTAATGTATGTATGTATGTATGTATGTATGTATGTATGTATGTATGTATGTATGTATGTATGTATGTATGTATGTATGTATGTATGTATGTATGTATGTACGTACGTACGTATCTATGTATGTATGTACGCACGTACGTATGTATGTATGTATGTGTGTACGTTCGTATGTATGTACGTACGTACGTATGTATGTATGTACGTACGTACGTACGTACGTATGTATGTATGTATGTATGTATGTATGTATGTATGTATGTATGTATGTATGTATGTATGTATATGCAGGCAACGTGACTATGCAATTTATCTAGATATTCCTTGCTTTCTTGACAGCAGCTGTCCCAAACACACGAACAGTAGTCCAAAAGAGGCAAAATCATAGCATGATAATAACGTAATGCAAGCAGAGCGAGGTAAAATCGTGCGCGCTCTACGGATCATAAAGAAAACAAACGAAAAAGGTCGTACATATTGCCGGATCAGAAAGATCAGGCATATTTATCATGAGTGGAGTTAAGAATTCTCAAAGAGCCAACAAGGCAGCTTTTTTTTTTTCTTAATTCACGGTTTTCACATTTTTTATACGTACCGCCTTTCGAAAGGGGTAAAGAAATCGCTTAAATTAAAGAAAAAGTCATTGTACTTTCAACGGAAGGAACAAACACACCAGCCTTAGAGACTCTTTACCTGCCCAGCTACTTTTATCGCATCGATTGTGATTCTCACGCAGTACAAGAACTTCACGTCGCCGATGAATTAAATTCCTATACGGTTATAATTTGGTTCAATTTTCGTTTGTGTGATTTATGAGTAGACTTGCATGAAATCGGTACAGACAGATCTGTGCGCGGTTGGGAAACAAACTAATTTCGGTTTCAGTTTAAGTTGGCTGCGCGGTTCACAATGTTGTCAGGGTCACCCAACATAAGCTCACATAAGTGGAGAATATTGACGTGTTTTTTGTCGTCCCACCTCGTTTTAAGGCCATTGAAAGAAATATTTCATTTAAGCTAATACAGGTGGATCTGTTCGATTTGCTTAACTGAAAATTTACGTCGCAGAAAGAATGTATAGGAAATAGCGTGATAGTCGTGAAATTTGGTACATAGGCAAAAACCACGAGCTAGTGATATTGCAGACTTGTTATACATAATTTCACGAGCCGTACATTAGGCGAGTGAAATTTTGGACAATTTAGAAGCGAAATTTTAACCAATGGAAAAATTGACACCATCACATATGAAAGCTTGGCTATTTGACCAAGTTTGATGCTGTTAGGTTGAACAGAGACCAAGTTATGGACTTAAAAACTAATTTTGAGGCTGCATCCCCCAAAACCATAATAACTCTTAAAAATATTTTTCAGTTTTGTGACAACGGTAAAATCCCGTCATTCACCTTCTATTTGGAAATAACTGAGGTAAAAATCACTATGTTTGCCCACTTTTACGAATATCACAGAAATCATACAAAATTTTAAGAGTTTACAGATGAGGGTTTTGGGGGACGCTGTCAAGAAATTTGAGACGTTTGTATTTTGGTTTCTGTTCAACCTAAAAGCATCAAACTTGGTCAACTGAACCGTCTCAAAGTGGTCTTTCATGTGATGGTGTCAATTTATTGATTGGTTAAAATTTGAAACTCGCCCCAGTTTTCCGAATTTTCTTTGAGTTCTCGAGTATCTTGAATTTAAAATTCTGGAAACCTTATGCCATTTTTTTAAAATCGCACAGAGACGTGATTTCGTAATTGTGGTTACCATAGAAACTGTAATTTTCACTTGTGGGTAATCAAATTAAGCTGAAATACCTCTGCTCTCAGCCAAACAAATTGCAGAAATTTCTCAGTAGTTGTCTAATCACACAAATGTTAGCTTTACGAAACTGATAGCTGAGTTTCGCAATAACAACATAATTATCCCACTCCTTCCCCAAGAAAACAAATGGAACTAGGTTTCCACTTTTAAGAAAGACAGAGGTGGTATTTTGCCATAAAAAGATAGAAGTAAGAAAGAAGGCCTTACGTTTAAACGAATTAAACCCAGATTTGTGAAAACTGTCAAAACCGCCACATTTAATCCTTAATTCTATTTGGTGGCCTTATGCGATTGTATTAACACACACGCAGATGAATGCTAATCTCCTTGTTCTCTCTTATACGTCCAGTGTTCATAAAACCGTGCTTGAAGGATTCGTATCTTTATTGCGTGAATTTACACACCGATCTACTTTGATCGTTTCATACAGATCCGACATAACATGATCACGGGGTCAACCGTTTGCCTCGACCCACCAGCTCAGAATGAAAAACATAATCTTCAATTGTTGTTTTTGCATTGCACAAACCTCAAAGTTTGAAGAAGTCTTGGAGCGATTTTTAGCCAGTTTCGATAGTCTTCAGTATTTCATTAGGGGAATATAGAGAAAACGCCTTTGAGACATTACAACTAATCAGACATGCAGCGTATTCGATTACGGAAAATCAATTTCCGTCGCTTGGCGGCGAGTTCCGTAATAACAAATAAAAATGAAAGTGATTTCTTTTTTGTCTACGGTTGACAAAACAGTGTCTTCTTGGTTTAATCTCGTCTAGTATCATCGAAGAACGGAGTTTAAATTGATCGCGAAACAGTAAGCATTGAAAGACTAAACATTGCAATGGGTGAAATAATTTTGCTTCGCTCAGTCATTTCGTATCTACCTTGTGACTTTTGAAACGAATATTGCTAATGATATCATCATACCTTTTCTGTCATCCATCTAGTTCTCTCTCCTCCCTGATTTAACTTCTCCTCAAACTGAGCTTTCATCTCGTCTAGTGGTTTCCCCGAAATACCCCACTCCTCCATTGTCTCAATCGCTTCAAGCATCTTTATAAGACAAATGTCTGTCCCTTCTCTACTGGCAAAAGCCATTTTTCCAGCTTTCTATCGTATCTTAGAACAAGTCAGAAAATGCTCAAGGTAGCCAAGGGACGGAACCGACTTTTAGAGATTTACAACGGCACACGTCTCCGACGAAGCTATAACTGGCATTTCACAGAGGGGCATTTTGTAGTTCTGACTATATTTACGCTGTGCAATTTGATACTTGCTTATTCAAACAATTTATTCTGGTTACTTGCCTCTGGTGAAAAGAGGGTCAAACAACCCCGTCCCCAGGCTCTCTTTCATCACGAGCTACGATCTTGAGGTTATGTCATGCACTTGTCAAGTGATGTATCTCATGGATCACAAGCCAACAACAACAAGCTTTATTTTGCATTCATGACCGTAAAATGTTACAGTATTGCGAAAGCAAATAAGATAAAAAATAATAAGAAGAATAAAACTAGTTTCATAACAGTTTGCTTCGTAAATCGAAACACGAGGAAACATATATTATATATATATATATATATATATATATATATATATATGTAAAGATATGTTATAGGAAATATACATGTATATTAATATTATCATTACAGTTCATTAATAAAACAATTAAATCAGTAAATGGTAACTGCTTAATATTCGGGATTCTATTAACTATTTTATTATAAAAGGAATTTCTAAATGACGAATACTTGGAACAACGAAACAGAAAGTGGATTTTATCCTCGATATCAGTCATACATGTCGCAAAGACTACTAAGTCTTTTTCGCATCCAGGGATAAAGCCTGCGAACAAACTCACTCGGGGTGTGGGGGTGGGGGTGAGAACACGGTCACTCCCGACAACTGGCTTAGTTCCATGACTCGGAATGTGAGACCTCAGCTGCCTCAGATTGTGTAGAGGTCCTTCAAAGTTTAGTGGAATCACATAATGTAAGTGTTGTAAATTATTGAAGATTTTTTTACCGACTTTAAATGAATAAAGCACGAATCTCCCCTAACAGGACGTGCTAGGGACCGAGCAGACAATCATAAAATTAGGAATTTTGATCCCAAATTATGATGAAATGTAAACCAGAAAATACATTTTAGTTACTCCGTTAGCTATTGTGTGCGATTGAATGGGGTTTGAGTCGCCTGCCCGATAATAGTAGAAAAAAGAAACTTGACGAGCAAACTATATATAGTCTCCTAAGCGGCCGTTCTCTGTGTCATTGCGTGAAGAAACAAAGAACGGCTGCGTAGGCAGCTGGGTGGGAGACTAAGCAAACTACCGCGGTCGCCGAGACCGACTATCAGCCTAAATTTGTACAACTTCTTTCACTTTCCCGCGTAGCTCCCCATCCATCCTCGGGAAAATTAGCTAGCTAGATCTGTGCCTGAACTCACCGCGAACGCTTGGCTCACACAAACGAAACAACCGCCAAGATCTGAGACAAAGCAATATTTAGACAGACCTCCCCCGAAAAAACAGGAAGACCACCCATTACCCGTTAACTTTTGTAGTCAACTTTGATCATGAGTAACTGCTTTCAGTAATTTCTGAGCCCAAGTTTCGGTAGCAAACTATGTGGTTGTTTTCCGTTGAAGTGCAAATTCAGAGTTCAGTGTATGAGTCAATTGTGTGATTAAAATGTAGAGGTAAATTAATTGTCATGACGCGGACATTGGGGCTATGCTTTTCATTCAAACTTCATCAAGTGTTTCGGTTTCATTGCGGGAGCATGAATTCTGATGGACACCGAGAAGTAATAACGAATTTCAACAGTTGGTTTTCAATTTGAATAGGTGCCAGAAATCTCTTTTAAATTTCTTTTCGCGCGATCCAGAGCAATTACACACGCAAATGGCATTTTGTTATTGTTGTTGTTTTCATTGCTTACAAAGTTGTTGCAACACACTGACGGGAAAGAAATACATATTAATTATAATTAAAAATGATTGACTATCCCCGAACATGGCTCCTGGCCTGTTAAGAATCCTTAGGACACACCCTCGGAATTTCATTCACGTGGGGAAGAATGGCTCTCCTCTGCAAGCTCATCTTTATATATCTGGATTATTTATTCTTTAGCAAGACTGGTAAATTGCTTTCTCTTTCTTGCTCTTTCTCTGACTTGTACTTATGTAAATAAAATGTTGAATGTAATATTATACGTTAAGCAAGAAGGTATTGTTCCTGTTCCTTTTTTCGTTGTAGTTGTACACGTTGCTCTTAATTAGATTTGTGTGTATGTAGTATTCTGTATTGCATTCTGTATGCTGAAAGGTAACAAAAAATTCGCTGGGGTTTCCTGAGTATCCCATTAGTCTTAAGGAGGATTTTTCAGGTATCCCTATACGCTCCGCGCGAAATCATCGGTCGAAAGGTATCAAATTCTCTTCGAGAGTCCTTGCACGTGGTGAAAATACACGGATCTTTGCAAGTCGTTTTCTTCGTGTTTAATGCGGTAAAAGGTAAGTGAAACCGCTTTATGGTTTTTTTTGACACTGAAGCTCACTTAGGTGATATTTTATTCAGGATTATTGATCCGTGTAGGAAATAAATTATGCTTTTGTTTCACGTAGTATGCGTGACTGATTCGCTTTGTCGCTTTGTTGTGCCTGACCGTTTAACTTATTTTTGGATGGGCTGATTTTAATATTGGGTACATTAGCATATAATTGCACCTGAAAGTGCCCATAAAGTCAATCCTTTAAACAAAGTACAATGTCCCCTTAAGTCCCCACAATAAATAGCTATTTACGGTCGTTGAAGTTTGGTGAAAATTCGCGCCAAAATGGATCGAGATTTTAGTTGTGTCGTGTAGACTGTTGGCGATCGCTCTCACCGAACACAGAAATGTATTATTTCGTTCACTTTCATTCTCATGTAAACAGTATTTAAGAATTATGGACAAATCAATTGATCGTTTTTCTCCTTTATTCTGTTTAAAGGTTGGAATATTTCCGTAAATATTTTCGTATTTTTAACAACGGTGAAATGGAAGATGGTGAAGGTGATCCCGACGGTGGTAAAAGAGTTCATACTGTAACCGGAAATATTCCGCACAAACCAGAAGATAAACGTCGCAGATCCACTGGTTCTACAACCCAAACCTATACAGTTAGTAGTGCTAAAAGACTCAGCTTTCCAAAGAGCCCAGTTAACGTTGTAAGTGCAACTACCTTTACGAAATGAAATTGAAAAATGATGCTTGAGATGCGGTGTTCAAGTAGATTATTAAAGGCTTGCATTGAGTTTGTTATTATTTTTGCTTATCATGTAAAATGAATTCAACTGATGGCGTCGAGAAAATACACGCTAAAACGTTTACCTGCAATGAGTTTGTGTTGTAGGTGGTACCTCTGGTAAGCAAGTTAATCCTTTTCTTTCTGTTTTCCTTTCGTTATAATTATTAAAACAGGTAAAAAAATTCCCACTTACAAGACGAAAGCCTGTGTTCTCCCAATTAAAAGAGCTAAAGAGTTCCAAAAAGCCACGGCAAGCATGGAGTGCAGAGGAAGATACTGCTCTTGTGCAATTTATTGCTCTACACAAAGACCAGCAATCCACTGACGCTGAATGGCCTGCCATGAAAGCACCTAATATTTACTGGTCTGATGCTGCCAAGTATATCAACGAGACAGCTGGTACAAAACACTTAAGAGAAGGTACTTTTTTTCTTCAAACCACAATAATATTATTAATAGCATATGTGTCACTGATTGATGTTGAATTTTTTTATAGATTGAAGTGAATTCAAAACTTAGTAACCTACTCTGTCACGATTGTAGATATATAGGCATACATTTGCAACGAGTGTCATCCCATCTCACACGTCAACATAATGTCATTGGATTTGTGGTAGTAACTCTGAGGGGATGGCCCTGATCCTTATAGACTGTTATAATTCAAAGGTTTTAAATTTTAAAATTACAGAGTTGTAATCAACAGTCTGGGGAATTCATGCATTAAATATCACAGTAACTTTGTCGGGGTTCGTTCTGTTTGTAAGTTGGATTTTAGCTTCACTTTAGAAAAAAAGACTGGTACTGTGAAGTCAGCGGGCAGAATGACGTTATAAGAACACTATCTTTAACGTCTTTAACAGTGTATATTTTCCAAGTGGAGTGATTGCAGTATTTAAAGAATTCCGGCCAATGTCGTATCAAGAAAAGGGAAACAAATTCGTATGCAAAAGATATTGTTTACGAGTGTCAAAAAGACCATAAAAGGTCATCTTGAACTAACAGGGACTTCAAACGCGCTAGCGTGAGTCAACTAGGGGGTCCGGAGGCATGCTTCCCCGGAAACATTTTCAATTAAAGTCCTCTGAAATGGCTGGAAATGTATTCAAAACTAACAAGGTGCGGTGAAACGTTTATACTTTCAGCAACAAAAAAAAGCAGTGTTTTAAAACAAGAATAATTAGTTCAGTTTCAGTAAAACGTTGAATAGAATTTAGGAGAAAAACGGGAATAATTCCTCAAGAGTTCACCATGCGTGCTGTTGAGAGGCGGCGCCAGGTCGACGCCTGCCACTCTCAAGAAGCTTAATTGAAAGCCGTGTTTGGTAGACAAACACAATAGCTTATCCATAGCATTTCAAAAGGGTAATCACATTTTCGCAGCAATAATTTGCAGTTGAATGTCGTTTGCGAGAATTTCCAGCAAGAGTCGTACACGTGCACTGTCTTTTACAATGTGTATTTTGTTAAGTCGTTGTGATGACTTGCACGTTTCATCCGTTTATTCTAGTTTTAAAGGGTTTTTGCAATGAGCAAACTCGTACAATATTTTGTATTACATGGGCGTTGTAGTTATAATTTTGCACTACGTTAGACGATACAGCAGTTTTGATTTAAAAAAAGTGCCGTATTATTTCAGTTGCCGTTTAAATGTCCGTTTGGCAAAGTAAATGTGCACTTTTGTATTTGTCTTGCTGTTTAAAAGCAGATAAAAATAGCGTCTTTGTTTTTCTCTCTCTTTTTTCTTCTGCAGTTGAATGTTGAAAGAAAGGCAGAAAAAATGTTTCACGTTTTTTCCGGAATATGACAATTTAAGTTTGTGTATAAGAATATTTTGATCCGGTGTTTGCCTTATCGCGTGACAAATTAAATTATTTGGGCCCCATGTATATGCATGTGCGTGTATATGTTTGCAGTGTAAATAAAGAAATAAATTTCTATTGGAAATAGGTTAAATGAAATTACTTACTTACTTAAATGTTTTGCTGAGTAATTGCGTCACTTTACACCAAGGAAACTTAAGTTGTTCACCTAGTTTTACTCAGAAAATCAGGCTGAAAAGCAAACTATTATATTGTCAGTTTGGAAGATTTCTACAGCAATAGCTCTTTTCTTAAACGTTGATTTCGCCATTTTGTTTCTCGTGACGTGATACATTGGAATTCAACGGCGTCATCAAATCCAAAATGGCGGATCGCAAGATACTAAAATAGTAAGTTCTAAATAGTAAGTTCTAAGACAGAATTGTAGTAAAAGAGACTAAGCTAGATGATGTAATTATGAAATAGCAAAATGTATCGTATTTTGTGGCTCAATAATGTTTCTTTTCAGCCTGAGGTCCATTGTACTATCACAACCTGTACTTACAAAGGGAATACGGGCCGGGAAAATTCTGACAGCAGGTTACTTTTCTTGCCTGCACAAAGTTTTTGAGTGTGAATTTGGCTCTTCTGCTGTGATTTAGACGCATGGCAATTGCATCTCACATGTAGAGTTAGTGTATGTAGTTATTATAAATCAGTTGAAATTTGAATCGAAGCGGGCAGCTTCCTTTGTTAATGAATGATGGTGCGTTGCTTTAAGAATAAAACTGGAAAACACGAGCACTTGTCTTGTCTTTACAAGCACTTGTCCGCCGACCAGTTAGCTCAGTGGTAGAGCACCGGACTACCGTGAGGGAGGTCGCGGGTTCAAACCCCGGCCGGACCAACACTCAGGGTTTTAAAATAATTGAGGAGAAAGTGCTGCCTTTGTAAATATGGGTTATTGACCGAGCGTGAGGTCAAGATGGCGGGACATTGGCCAAGTTCTTTTTTTGCGTGTTTATGGACCGAGACGAAGTCGAGGTCCATAAATACGCAAAAAAAGAACGAGGCCAATATCCCGCCATCTTGACCGGTCAAGCTTGGTCAATAAAGGATTTATTATGACTCAAAAACGCTATTAAAAGACAATCAAACGCGGGACAAACGGGCAATCCCGAGCGGTCAAGATGGCTCCATCTTGACTTCGCGGCTAGCCAATCACAGCAGGAGAATTGATTCATCTTGGCCGCTGAAAGAGCCAGTCATATAATAATGACATCTACAAACGGTTAGACTTTCTAGCCTTCTCGGATAAGGACGATAAACCGTAGGCCAGTCTCACAACTGTTCATAATTCTCTAATTCTGTGGGACGTAAAAGAACCACTGGGGACGTAGTGACCACCCTAGTGTCTGTCTTAATTTGATATTGACATTACGGGGGCACTCAACTCAACTTCATTAATTGTAAACTGTGTTATAAGCACTCTGGCAAAGTCTCCCAGCCAGTGTTGTAATGCGCATTTGAATATTGCATAGAAAATGCGCATTACAAATGTATATTAGTAGGTCTATAGATAGGTTGGAGTTTCCTCCTAGAATGGTGCTGCGGCGCTTTTTGAGGATACTTCCCATTTCAACACATTATCACGTTTTTATTGTTATTGTTGAAATAAAGCTGAATTAATTAATACAAATGATTGAAAATTGTGAAACAAACTAATTGCAACTAACACATAGTTGCTTCTACCGGATATAGGGAAGATATTTGTTCACAAACATTGTTTTTGTTATTTAAATGTTCAAAACGTTCAACAGAATTCTTTTCTTCACCAGCCAATAGCTGTCTGGTTGGCATATTAATAACAATTGGTGACGTCACTGATATCTTTGCTATAAGGGTGGCTCTGTTTCAATCAGGTTATATTTTTAAACACATACGAAACTTCGTTGTAGAAAAGATAACGCGCCTCACATCCTTTTGGACAACGCCTTTCGACATATTGCAAGATAATTGAAACTCTAACCTAGAGCGGCAAATACTTGTTTAGGATAGATTGTTCATAATCACATCAGTGTAAATTATTTGATAAGCAGGTTCCCAAATATGTACACGTAGTTCTTCTGTTTGATCTAGTCACGACCATTCTCAAAACTATTTAGTATAAAAAATAACCGTACGGGAATAGGCTTAATTGCATTGCAAAATTAAAAGATTGGTCTAGTCAAATACTATTTATTCTTCCGAGTTCAGCTTATTATACTCGGCTAATCGAGTCAACTGGTTTCCAAGTGAACAAAGGCCAAAATGTTCTTTCTTATGTGCAACTATCAGGATCCTTTCGTCTAAGAAAACACGTATTTATATCAGAAATTAAAACGGACAGTTCAAAGTTGAAAAGCCGGGAGATTCCGACCCTCTGTAACATCTCCTCACATCATGTTTAAAATAGGCTAGTGTCTCTTAAAACCCGTCGGACTCTATTACTCATTTTCAAAGTAAGATGCAATCATTTTAGCCTCGTGTTTACATGACTCAGCCGTTGGGCGTTCTTCTGGATTTCCATGCCAACATTTCTCCATCAGCTGTTTCCAGCAAACAGGAGGTGGCCTGCAGCCTTCTACATCTCCTGGACGAAGTCCATTGTCAACCATCGGGAACAACGCATGCGCAGGAATCTGCATCTCTGCTCGAACGTAGACCCTTTGTCCATACCACATCTCCCACAAAATCATACCCAAGCTGTAGATATCGGCTTTGCTGTTGTACACTTGGAAATGGAACACTTCGGGTGCCACAAATTTTCACCGCGTTCTCATCTGAAAGCTACAATGAAAACGAGAGAGGCCATTAATTATTTATCTATTCAGCTCCTGGCCCGTGTACTGGAACGTCCTTCTGCTGCCCACTCTTTGTTTGCCTCTTTGTTTATTTGTTTCTATATTTGTTGGAGAGGAAGGCTTGCTCTACAGCTGTATTCAGTCCACTGTGATAACAAGAACTCAGGTTACACAGCCACTATATATGTCCAACTGCAAGTTTAAAGTGCATATGACACGAAAATGTTTTCCCTCAGTTTTAATAGTTCAACACGTATGAAAAACGACTTCAATGTGTAGAACTCTTTGAAATTCCTGAAAACCCTTTTTTGCGCATTTTTTTTACGCGCTATTTTGTCTCGGAAGTGTCCCGTGGATCGCGCGGTCAAAACATCACGTGACATATGTCTGTGACGTAACACCGTAAACCCTCATCCACCGCCAATAGGGCGGACAAAGAGAAAAAGAGCGTCCGACATTGCTGAACAATTTGCATCGCTTGACATTTTCATTCAGCCAAAAAACTGAACCGAGTGGCAGCAAGACTTCTTTGCGGCACCCGGTGTGACGTCACACCGGGTACTTGAATGCGGGTAAGTTAGATCCCATTCTCCAAGACACAAGTAATTTAAACGCGCAAAACCGCTTTTTCGAAGATTCGAACAGTTTTTAAGCTTCAAGTCTTTTTCCATACAAGTTCAACAACTGAAAACGAGCAAAAAAATATTTCGTGTCATAGGCACTTTTAAGAATATAACAAATTTCTGTTTCCGTGACTGAAAATGAGAAGTGTCGACTGAAAAGTAGTGAGTGTCAAATGTTTGAAGCTTGTATTTTAGTCCCTTTGTAGGCCGATAATAAAAAAGGTAAACAAATAAAAAACTAAAAATGCCGCATGAAAGTGAACAGTCGACGAGGGTAATCCCTTTTTAAGCTTATAGTTCTTCAAATCACTGTCCACTTCCACCCGTAGCAGGAGTAAAAAGCCGTGTTAACGTTTTGGCAATGTCTTCAAAACGCGGTCAAAGAACTTGAAAAATTGGTCGGCTGATTCTCAACCTCTGACACGTACCAAGATGTTATCAAGCTTAAGGTCTCTGTAGACAATTCCTTGGCTGTGTATGTAGTCCAGACCATCAGCGATCTCCTCTACCCACCGACATGTAACTCTGACCACACCAGGGTCTTCGGATTTTCCCGGGACCGAGTCAGGGTTCTTCGAGATTTCACTCCTTAAATCTCCTTTGCACTTTTCCATTACCAAGATCACTCTCACGGTGTCTCGTTCCTTCAGCAGTGAAATTCCATAAAACTCAACGATGTTGGGGTGGTTTAATTTCCTGATGAAAGAAAACTCATACTGTTCGGTGTTTGTTCTAGTTTCATTTATTGCATTGATTAAATCTAATTCTCCTCGCCATGGAATAAGTTTTGGTCCAAAAGCAAATAAATTGGGCTAAGACGACATTTGGTTTTAGCAAAGGAATCTTTGGCATGGATATCAATTCCTCCAATTTTCGATTATTTATTGGTTTAAGGTTCTTTTAGAAGAATGCGGCTCTCTCTTTGTTTTATCGCAATGTGCAAATCAACACTTTACATAATTAACTGGAAGAAGAGCGAAGGAGATGCACTACTTTGAGCCAGGGCGAATATCGTACAACAGAATAACTTACAGGCACTAAAAACGAAAAAGCGAGAGCCCAGCTAATTAGAACATGTCACATTGACTTAAGCCCTCACTCGCATGTAAAATTTTTGGCTCAATGATCTCACCAATTTTAACCTACAACAGTGAAGTTTGGGGTGCTTTTGTTAAATCAGATTTTAAATCCTGGAACAGCTCTGCAATTGAGAAAACCCATTTACAATTCTGTAAACGTTATTTACAGGTACACAACAAAGCATCCAAAATTGCATGTAGAGCTAAACTCGGTAAATTCCCCATGATCATTGATATAAATAAAAAGATTTTAAATTACCTAGACTATTTGAAAGGTAAAGATGAAGAGTCCATAGTTAAACAAACCTTACAAATTTCAACTGACCTTCATTATAGCGGAAAAAATAGCTTTTACTCTAATTTCATGAAGATGGTTGACTACTACGATCTAAACTGTGACTTTTCTTGTAATTCATTGAATGACTCCATAGTTAAACGGTATATCGGCATATTGAAAAACAAATACGTCTCTTACTGGAACCAGACCCTTCAACAATCACAAAAACTCAGTTTTAATTGTACAATCAAAGAGGACTATAGCCCCTCTCCGTACCTAATTTTAACAAGAAAAAATCCTTCGAGAAAAGCATTAGTCAAAATTAGAATAAGTAGTCATCAACTAAATTGAAACAGGTAGATACGAAAAAATCCCTCGCAATGAAAGGGTATGTACCCTTTGTAAGAGTAACAAAATTGAAGATGAAAATTATTTCTTACTAGATTGTAAGGGCTACTCTCAAATCAGAGACTTTTTTTCCTCCAAAATAGAAACAAAAATACCTGACTTCAAAACACTTTCACGCGATACTTTAATATCTATTCTTATGAATTCTTCTGATTATTTAATTAACTGTCAATTAATTTCATTTATCTTGCAATGCTTTGAATTAAGAAACAAAGTAATATCAATGAATGAATGAGAATTGTAATGTTTTAGTTTTTTGTGATGTTTTACACAAATTAGTTGAATTAGTAATTAAATTTAGACTAGTAGCTTTTGCAATACTGTAATTCATTTATGTTCATGCAAATAAAGCATTTGTTGTTGTTGTTGATATGAACATTGTAACTATTTACGCATCAGAAAGTCTAAAGTTCTAGGCCAAATTCGTATAACAGTCGAACCTGTATATAACGGCCACCCTCGGGACTTAAGTAACTGGCCACTTAATACAGAATCACTAAAGGTACTCACTGGGCGTGGTCTAATGTCCATTTTAATGGCGCATCACACAAAAACACTTCATGCAAGGAAATAATAGGGCACTCAACACTCTTTCAAGCGATCACTACTTTCAACGAAGTTCAGTGCCAAGTTGTAACTTTGCGGTGTACGTAATACTGTGTAAAAGTTCTGTGCAATAAATTGTCCTCTGCTCTTAAAAAAGTCGGAAACGTACGTTTTGGCACTTTCGACTTTTGTTTGTAGAGCAAGTCCTTAACTGTCGACACTGCCAGCGACAATTCCCGGTATCCTTGGTACTGCGAAAACGCACGTAGTTGTTCTGCATGTTCTATAGCATCTGACAGTAACTTGATTTGTGGCTCTTCATTGCCCTCTTCACCTTCTTCATCTTCCACTGTGTACTGTGTCTATTACATCATCATCATTCAGGAGATGTTCTCGCACCACATGCCTCCAGTTTGGATCCGTTTAATCTACGAGGGGCTGGTAAACATCTGGTTTACCAGATTATCAGCTTGAACTGAGAAGCTTTGTACATGTTTTTTTCTTTATAGTGATGATGGATCACATTTTAAACACAATAAAATACCGCATAAAATGACATGCGGCTTAATTTCCGTTCAAGGGTGGCCGCTCTGGATACAGGTAAAAATAACAAACAAAAAGACAAACATAAGACTGCTACAGGGTGGCCGCGGCCGCTAATAGAGGTGGCCGCCTAATACAGGTAACAAATGCAGCGTTTGAATGAGCGAAAAAAATCGGAACTTTGAAAACTGGCCGCTTAATAGATCAGAGGGTGGCCGCTTAATACAGGTCCGTTATATACAGGTTCGACTGTATTGTCTTGGTCAAGAAACTATTTATTCCACACTATCCAGAGGTGGGGACGGGAGCGGGGACGGGGACGCTTGTACAATACCCCTATTTGCTTAGTGGTACAGAAATTGAGTCAATTCTCAGCCCCATGGGCGTTAGGATCGATTTCCGCCGCTTCTCGGGTCCGGGCTTTCTTCCCCGAGAGAGAAACTCCCGGACCCAAGGAGCGGCGTAAATCGAGCCTACACGAGCGCTAGGACTAGAGGAACGACTATGTTGATTCATTCATAGATTCTGATCTCGTAATTTAGATTCAAAATTCATATAAAAATGAAAAGTCTATCGAGCAACCCAGTCGTGCACTATACCTCACTTGGGACTATATATTACGTTGTTATATTACGGCTTCAGTCTCATCCTGGTGTCTGGACATACGATAAATATTCTGACAATTTTCTCACCTCAACGTTTCCACCTCTTCCATGAGACTGCACGCGTTGTGGGCATCAAGGGCATCGTCACACATCTTCAGTGCAACAGTCTCGCCGTTTCCATTTCTTGTTAGTGTCCCTTGATACACGGTACCAAATTTGCCACGACCAATGAGGGAAGACCTGTCCTCTTTCCAGTGCAGTTCCTCACTTGCAATGTCAGGAACATAAATTTCTTTTATTCCATAGACCAGCAGCTGTCCTCTGAATTTAGACGCCTCGTCTACCATGGGCTGGTAAAGGTCCTGTACTTCCTTCTTTGAGCGCCTATCAACCTCGAGATCTTCATAAAGCCTCTTGTCTGCTTGGATCATGTCTGTAATACGGGAATGAAGTTGCTCCAGGCACATCTCTGCCCGTTTAAATTGACCCCGCACCAGCGACTCGATTTTGCTTTTGTGTGTGACCATGACGAGAAATTCCGTAGAAATTTTGGTCATTTGAGCGCACTTGAGTTCGTCTTCTTTGCTTCTCCTTAAAATATACCACAATTCCAAAAAGTTTTTGAATGGATTCCTAATGAACTTAAATCTGACCGACGAAAAGTCACAAAAGGTGAGGAAAGCACGGAAAGGAGTCATGCCAAAACCTTTCAGTTTACTTGTTGCCTCGCGACTTGCGGAAGCCCCGATAACTTTCTCAGGAGACCCGTCGTCTAATAAAGGAGTTCGAAGATTCCGCAGCTCTTTTTCAACAAAATTGTAGCGCTCTTGAGCGGCCCGCAAAAGGCACTGATGAGGATTTGGAGAAACCTCGTTATCTTCATTCCATTTCTCAATAAATTCTATCCAACGGTCCGATAAAACTCGTCTGATTTGGCGCCTCGTCATCTCCCAGTTGGACTCTACCCTTGGGACTTCATCACCGCTCCATGAAGTGAAACGCCCTTGAAATTCTACTCGGAGAGTTGCTGCTCCGCATCCTTGACATGCTCGTTCAGAGACTGGCGGAGATCTGTTATAACTGCGCTTTGTTTTTCTTCAATTTCGTTCAAGCGGAGACGAACCTCTGTTGATTTACGCTTGGCCTCTTCACGATCCCTGGAAGCATTCATCATATACATTTTCGCTTGAACGACAATTCGCGAGAGAAGGGAGTCAAGCCACCTGAAACAAGAAAACAATAATGAGAGCTCGTTTGTATGCGTAGCGTATTAATATAGAACGGATTGTTTGATAGTGTGCCGGAGACTATAACCTTTTTGGCGGCTTAAACATCTATTGATACGAAACTGACGTGGTTGCCAGAGCTCTCGATTGCTAGTTCGACGTAATCACATTATGTTTGCCTACCCGCCTGGTGGCTGAAAGACATCATTACGTCTGAAGACCCGCAAGTCACAAGCGCTTCTGAAAGAAACCAGTGGCATTTTCTCTGTTCTTTCCAAATCACGAAGAGATTATCAGTTGACTCTCGATTTTAGGAGTACAGAGTAGAGCCAGGCGGACGAAAAAATCTCAAAGCAACTCTCGTCCAAAAGGTGGCGCTTCCTTGCTAGTCTTAACATTTGTCAAAAGTTGCCGTGCTAGAAATTTGGCAAGCGAGAGGTATTTTTGGACTTGAGGCAAAAAATCTCTGATATTTGGAGAGTCTTGTCAGTGGTTGGAGGCCAGAGTCTACCCACAATTCATTGCGGCCAAAAAGGGCGCTGGCTGTTGGGTCAAACATCGCGCAGAATGTCCATTGTTCTCGGGACATTTACTTACAGTGGACGAAATATCTTAGGTTTGTCATATTGTGTTTTTTATTTAAATGAGCATGAGAGGCACGAGTCTCATTGGTTAAGACGGTTACGATAAACGCGCGCTATTTTCCGCAGGGAATTTAGGTTCTGCTCATTAACTTGAAGGGGCTGGGTCATCTAAACAATGAACTTTGGTGCTATTATGAATAAAGGGATTAGTTTCTAAGGAAACTGTGGTGCTGCGTCGGTGGGGGAGTGAAACACGAAAATTTGGTTTATCAACGGAGTTGATAATGTAAATTGACCACCGTTAGCTAATCGAATCCCTGTACGGTGGTCAATTTACATTATCATTATATATAATGTAAATTGACCACCGTTAGCTAATCGAATCCCTGTACGGTGGTCAATTTACATTATCAACTCCGTTGATAAACCAAATTTTGGTGCTATTATGTTTGCCATTGTCTAGCTTATTCGCACATCTTAAAGTAAATTTGCCGCTTTCACAAACTCACAACGGCCTGAAAAGTAAAAAAGGAAAACTAGTAAGAAAGATTTGTCATTAATCCATGTAAAAGAAAGAAACAACCGTGCCATCAATCTACTCATCGCGCCCAGCAAAATAGTTTTGGAGGCTAGTTGGTTCCCGTGCGGGTAGTCCGGGTTTTCATTGTTTGCATCAAAAATCCTTGGGTTTTACAAAGTTCAGTTGATCGTAAGAAACGACAAGTGCTTTGTTTCGACAAACGGAACACCATTTTGAATTCTGGTTCGCGCTCGCTGAAGTTTCTTTTAAAATTATTAACCGTCGTTATTAGATCACGCTCGATATTTCTTGGGAATAAACTCCCTTCATTCTGGGATTGAAAATTGTTAAGAGAGCTTGGATAGGATTGTGCTCGCTCGAGCCGATATACGGTATGTTTTGGCAAAACATATTGCCTTGCGCCGTACATTGTCTACTTCTGTTCGCGCGCGTTACATGTCTTTGCATTGTCTGTTTTCCTTTAACTCTGCTCGGTACGGTTTCATTCTCATTCTTTGGATAGATGTGAATTAACATCGGATGGATCGGGTTTTCGAAAAAAAGAGCTTCCGATCACTATGGTATTTATTGGTCGCGCACGCATCATTGCTTTGTTCGTAGATCCTGAGTAAAATATCTTATGCTTATGGCAATTTTAAAATTTGCAGTACTTGTGAATAGTTTTTAAAAGCAGAGTGGTTTTCAACAATAGGCATTGTTTCATTTGACAGGTATTGTTATTCATGTCTGGGCTGAAAACAATAGCTCGCCAGCTCTGAACGCGCCATTTTCAAATGAAACTACCACTAACAATTTTCAAGTGAAAAACGAAAAGGTTCCTCAAGACCAATTCTCGAAATTAAAACGGATTCTTTTCAAGGAAAGTCTCGTCTGCCATTTGCCGTGCTTGAAAGTCTACTAGGTATGTTAGTTTTCCTAAAATTGTTCTCCAAAATAACCGTCTATACAAAAATTTGCACAATTTACCGTATATTCAAGTGGAAAAACATACAACTTCTACTTTATCAATTTCATTCTTTTTCAGTGCAAATTGTAAACTTATTGACTGAGTGGGAGGGCCGGACGGGAAAATATTTGGCTCGAGGTCCGTACGCCATGACCAAGAGCCAAATATTTTCCCGTCCGGCCCGACCTGACTCAGTCAATAAGTGTTTTATCATACGGCCTCTGTAGACTCTTCATGAGCACGTAGAAGATGAAGTTTTTAAAAAAATAAACAAAATTGCACAGAAAATTGATCTAATATGTCGTTTGCATTTGCTTTCTGGTTGTAAAATAAACTTACGTGGATAGAGGTGATGAAATCCTCTAAAATCGTACCGTTCGAGGCCGTACGTATTCCTAACAGGGCCGTACGGCTTTTTCCGGCCCTGCTTGCGCTGATGCGTACAGGTCGTACGGCCCTCATACGGGGATTTTCTCAATAGTTTTGCAATGAAAGCGCCCCCGGGGCCGTATGGGTCATATGTTAAAAGATTATATACAGCGAACATTGTCTTGGTTGAGCTCGGTTTGCTGGGAAGAGATAAGACGTGACACATTCTGCCATCGTTTGGCCACCTAAGTGGCCGTTTATTTTTTGCAACAACTGCGCAAAACCAATAAAGCTTACTCTACATGAAACTGTTCCCAGCAAAGGTGAGAGGGGTACCCCGACGAATACTAATATTTACCGAGGGCCACAGGGAGGGTGGGAAATGTTGATTTCAGAACTTGACTGCTTCGAGCAAAAGAGGATGAATATAGCTCTTCACTGCTTTATATAAGGGAGTAAAGTAGTTGCGATTACAAGATCATGTTACAATCACCTGACCAGAAGGCTGAATAGATTCATTGTTCCCGAGGTGCATAAACCCATTTATTTCTCAAATAAATATCCTTTAATTCACATGTAAACTACAATAGATTGGCCTTAAATTAGGGCTGAAATTAAGCCTCTAGCTTGGCATGGTAGTAGTAACGATGTGTAGGTGAACCACTTCCGGCCGTTGGGCACTACTATGAAGTCCGGTGCTGCATTGTACGCGACAGTAAAACAACTGTTTGTTATTGCAATCGCTTTAGTTACGGCGATAGACAAGAACAAAAAAGTTTACCTGCAGTGAATTTCCAGTCTGGTTTCTATACTCCGTTCCACCAAAATCTTCATATGATCCATCAGGGAGGACATGTCTTCAGTTGTGTAACCATGGTTTTGAAGTTTGGCTGCGTTCTTGGCTGATACGTAGATCATTTGTGACTTTGGATCAATGCCAGGACACAATTTTCGTAGTTTCTTGGTCACACTCTTCCTGAAATTTTCTCTGTCTTTCGGGTCTACTTGGTCCCACTTGTTAAACACAAACAAGGCACACTTAGATAGCAGATGTTCCTGCAACATTTTTTCCTGAAAACCGAGCGGCATTTCTTGAACTTCATATAGCAGCTTTTCAAGCTGCAAATCAATACGAACATAGGCATTTCTACACAACTCTATTTTTCAGGCTTTATTTTCCCTACTGCTTAAGTAGTGTTCATAACTGCGATGATCATTCACATATTCAGTCGTTAACCCACAGTTCAAATATATGATTTTCATATATTCATTCTCATATATTCACCACTCACGGGTATGTTACGAACTTAGCTCAGTCCCGTAGAGCGAAGCACCGTTATCGCAGAGGTGGTGGGTTCGAATCCCGTACAAGCCTGAATTTTTTTTTCAGGCTTTACGTATTTTCACTACTGCTTAAGTAGTGTTTATAACTGCGACGATCATTCACATATTCAATCTATATATGATCGTTAAAAAATGTCAATTACCATAAGGGAAAGATAAAAATGGGTATAGCCTAAAGGGCCGTTCACACGGGCGATTTTTGCTGCGATTTTGAGTGCGATGTACGCCGTGATTTTTACAACGATTTCATGGGGAAGTAAACTCGCGCGTGTGAATAGCCGGCGATTACCCTGGGATATCTGCTGCGATTTTACGGTGATTTGTAAAATGCAATCAATGATGGCAGGGCTGTACGCTTGCGCACGTGTAGTGCGTCCACAATGTTGCGAAATGTGGCATTTTTTGTAAACAATCGTTGTTGCAATGTATTTCCACTTTAGTGAATTTGACATGAATACCGATGAATTCCTGGACGCGGCAATAGTCTGTGTGCAACAATCGCCTTATCTCTTCGGCAAAATCAAAAAAAGAAAAAGAAAACGATCTCTTGCCGCCTGTCGATTGTGTAACCTTTTGAAATTTGGGGAACTTTTTTGGACAGACACTCAAATTTACTCCATTCATTGATCAAAATTTCTTCCTCTTCAACTTTCCACGCCTTTTTTGTGTTTTTATTGGACCTTGGTTCTTGTTTTTCGCAGCCATTTTGACTTGACAAAAGATAAATGTCCCTTGGAGGGTCCCCTGGTAAGCATTTTGGCAGCTTTTTGAAGAAAATCGCACCTAAATCGCAGTTAAATTTGAACATGTTAAAAAAAAACTGCGATGTCGCAGGGACGCATATTTCTGAAATCGCCGGCTGTTCACGAGTTTCCGTCGCCATGAAATCGCCGTAAAAATCGCAACAGAAATCGAACCCCAAATCGCAGCAAAAATCGCCCGTGTGAGATTCCACAGTACTTTATACATAAAGCTAACAACTGATCGAGTAGATAGATGATAGGTATGATTAAATAGGGCTGAAACTTGTCCACTTAAACGTATATTTAACAATTGTTCTACGAGGGCGCACTGGATATGAAGTGATGAATAACCAACGAGGCGCGTTGGTTATAATCATTTCATATCCAGCAAGCCCGAGTAGAATAATTGTTTTATTAAAAACTCTACGACGCATAATTGAGATTCTGAATAAAAAAAGTGATAGAAAGTAACCCAAACCGAAAAAAGGAAACATTTGTCCATCACATGACTAAACAAAAAGGGCACGAAAAGCCTTTCGATGTGTTGCAACGTTTCCGAGCAAAGTTGAATGATAGTTCAATGAAACTGTCCTAGATCAAAGTTGAAGCTTCAGTTTAGGGTCCTTTTTGGAGAAAGTGCAGAGCTTATTTGCTCTGAATAGTTGTAAGTGGTCAGTAGTTTGGTAAAGAATATTCAATCATTTCTCAAAGAGGGTGGAACGGCTTTCACGTAGATGTACAAACCGAAGGAAGCGAATATGTAATGGATCAAAACAACAGCAACAAGGCTACAATGGGCGAATTTCATCAAAACGAAGACACAATGTCGATTCATTTTGATAGACTGGAACATTGTCTCACCAAACCTGGTCGGAAACAAGATATGTGACGGATAAGCAAGACAGATGCCCAGGTTATGCTTCAAGAAATGGCTTATAGAAATTTGTCTCGATGCGTGGAACAAAAACTGGAACCACCGCGTCGAACAAAATAACAAAAACAACAAGAACGGTGATTTTCAGTCTGTAACCAGAAAGTTTGAAGTTGGTGATTGATACATTTCATCGAGTGCAGGTCACAACATTTTCAATATGTGTTAATTTTTTAAAAAGTGTCAATGATCGCTGAAAAGATTTTCAATGGTGGATTAGTGCTGCAAATTTTAGCTGAAGTTCTTGTTCGTTCAGTTTGTTTTGAATAGACTGGTCAGAGAGCGTACATGTAGTTATAGATTGGTGACTTCGACCTTGTTGTTGAATACGTATTTTCAATTTCGTTTAGTTTTAACTTAAAGTTTCGTTTAGTTTTAACTTAAAGTTTAAAAACTCTGTCGGTGTTTCCGTAAATAAAAGTGCGTATTGCTATTAGCTAAACATCAACAGCCCGGAATTAAAATTTTCAACGAAACTTACACAAGTGAAGATTGAAGCCTAGTGAGACAAGGCTCATTTGCTTTTAGGGCCCCTTGTCCACGAACAACAAACTGTCAGCAGATTGAAGCGAGAGTTCGAATAAAGTTTGTTGCATTCGCAGTACCAAAAAGCTGTTCTTTGAAATTAATTTGCAAGGTTTAAGCCTTCTGACATGCTTTGATGATGAGCACCGGCACCAGCAAATCATTGACTCAAAAGACAGTAATTTAATTAGGGCAATTTTGACAGACTCCAGGGTAAATTTTGCAAATGATACGGTCGACCAGAGAGTGAATTCAAATGAGCCGAGTATAGCCACGCGACCAGCTGTCATGTGGCAAGATAAATGCATAACAATACCCAGTCCTCCATCAAAATCTTTGGAGAAATACGAGTTTTAATACCCCACCCCGTTACTCACTTTTAGCAAAATCTCATGGTTTCGTCATATGGTCTTGACTGGAAGACCACCTTAATGTTAACGTTGTAGCAAAACGTTTTGGGTATAGGTCGAAATGTTGCGTGTTAGCTAGCTAGCGATTCACGGAGTCGCTAACAATAGTATGGGATACCACAGATATCCCACACAAAAAGTTATCATTATGTTTTAACTTTTTTTCTGTGACAGAAACTGATCAACTGCCAAATATATCCAAAATACTATCGGGGTGACATCGTACCAAATTTGTTTGCATAACAGAATTGTAGCACTTTAGTCTTAAAGTAACAGTTTCTGGTGAAGCAGCTTTTAGTTGGCTGTCTAATCGAATGTTATTCGGGTTTGTAACATTCTGCTTTACTTCGCTGTCAATGACCAAAAGGCGATCGAAGACGGAACTGATTTTATCGTACTCAGTTTCTTAAGTTGGTTTTGTCCGCCTGGCTATATCGATTTGGACTCAGTGAGTTGTTCAAACCCGATCAGTATTACTAACGATGATAAAGACCTATATACAGTTTGCTTTTGCAGTCGACCCGGACTTTTTCTACTTGTACTTATTGAATAACTCGGCCTAAGACTAATTTTCAATCAGCTCTTACACTATGTTTCTGAATCCCCCCAGCGTTCGTACAGTTAATGACATAGATGAAGGCAAACGCCTGAGGCAGGTACTGGATCACCATTTCGTCCATCTCTTCCCCAACTCCAGGAGTGTCAACAATCACTATGCCATTCTGAGATAAAGAATGGAATAAAGATACATTAGTTTGCGAAGACAAAAACCATGAACTTTTCCAATTTCAAAACAATAAAAGAGAAATCAATTAAAAGAAGAAGAAGAAGAAGAAGAAGAAGAAGAACTTCGCGAAATACAAATCGTTCAACATATGCATGTTTTTCATACAGAAAATACTGTTATGTATAAGGGTTATTGGACTGGCACGAGGGGATATGTGCTATATTCCCCTCGTGGCGTGCCTGAGGGCTACGCACTCGGGCACGCCACGGGGGGAATATAGCACATATCCCCGAGGGACAGGTCAATAACATGCTTATTTGTCAATTGGCAAGGTTTAAAATGCCCTTCGTTATTTTTTTCTGCGTTCAGTCGCAAATCATCGTCTGGGTCCTAAAACGCACGCGTCCCTTCTTATTGTCTCTGTGCATGCACATGATTAGAGAGCACGCACATGGTTAAAATTATGGTAGATTTATATCAAGCGTCGTCCTTGAAAGGAAGCACGACTACTATAATTTCCTCTCCGCTCAAACCACATACAACTGACACACCGTTTGCGGTAGACTCGCACTAAACGGTTTTGAGCGTTTTATGAAAGGGTCGCTCCGCGGACTTTACGAGAGATCAATTTACGAACGAACATTTCTGAGTGAACCTATCCAGAACCATGCTATATCAAATGAGCTATCCAATGTTAATCATGTGAAGAAGCACATGCATTAGCCTGCGAACAGGCTTCCTGTTCCCGAATCGAAGTATTCAGTGCTCAGCGCTTCGCGCCGAATTTGTTGTGCTCCACCAAGCCGGGAGCCTGTTCGCAGGCTACATCTACATAAGCATTATCGTGTATTTAGACGCGATCGTGAACCAAGCAGATTAGCAATACGAACTCTGGAACGTTTGAGGAACAAGAACAGAAAGGTTAGAGAATTTGTTTATAAAGGTATTCGTGCATATACACCCAAGTCCTCTAAAGTGCATTGTTATGTGAAAGTTAAAAAAAACAACGAAATAAAGCGACGTTTTTGTTTAAAGGTTCTGGGAAAATCCATAGATTTAGTATAATAAAGTTTAGAAAGAGAGCTAGTCGGTATTTGTCATTGTTTTCTCCAAATAGACTGTGTCTTTACAAAAGTCATGCCCATGCAGCGAATTATTGTAAATTTAAATTGATTTCAGACAAAGAAACAACCCTGGTCCTACCCCAATGCACGTCGGCTCTAACAAAACAATAGCAGCACTATATAGCCAAAGTATTGAGTTAGTGTTTGGACAAAAATGCAGGGTAACAATATGTAGTAATGAGTTTATGTTCTTTGATTTACAATACCAGACAAAGGATTAGTTCTGGTCATGATCTTATCACCATAATGAATTTTGGGCATCAGTTGTATTCAAGTTTGCCTCAATTAGCAAGACAGTAGTATTTAATGCAGACAGAATTGCCAACAATGTTAAATGTGAAATGAAGAATGATCCTCGCAGTTGTGATCGCAATTTATGCAATTGCGAAAAGAAGCCTGAAAAAAAATTCAGGACTTCAACGGGGTTTGAACCCGTGACCTCGCGATTACCGGTGCGATGCTCTAACCAACTGAGCTATGAAGCCACTGACGTTGGGAGCAGGTCAATTGTGGGTTGATATGTTCCCGTGAAAGAAATGAGTGTGAATGATATATGAAATAAATCATATATGAACTGCGGAAATGAAATCGTGACCTCACAACTGCAAGGATCATTCTCCATTTGATTTCATTTCCGCAGTTCATATATGGTTTATTTCACATATCATTCACTCTCATTTCTTTCACGGGAACATATGAACCCACAATTGACCTGCTCCCAACGTCAGTGGCTTCATAGCTCAGTTGGTTAGAGCATCGCACCGGTAATCGCGAGGTCACGGGTTCAAACGCCGTTGAAATCCTGAATTTTTTTCAGGCTTCTTTTCGCAATTGCATAAATTGCGATCGCAACAACTGAACGACGACAATTCATTGTGACAATGAGTGGTCACATTTTAAAATGTAACTTCCATGTTAAAGTGCACCTCACCCCAAAATACTTTTTCGCTAAAATAAATTTTTGCACCTGTTCGAAACGCATTGTGCCTTTTAGCGCTTTTCTAAACCAAATCTTGACTTTTTATAGGTTGTAAAAGATTCGAATTCTAACCATCATCTGTTTCACGACCGAGTCAGAAGGGGCATGGGTCTATTCCCGGTTTGACGTCACAAACTAATTTGCATGCATGTTTACAAAGACTTACTCGCCGCGATGCAAATCAGTTTGTGACGTCAAATCGGGAAAAGACCCATGCCTCTTATGACTCGGTCGTGAGACAGATGATGGTTAGAATTCGAATCTTTTACAGCCTATAAAAAGTCAAGATTTGGTTTAGAAAAGCGCTAAAAGGCACAATGCGTTTCGAACAGGTGCAAAGCTTTATTTTAGCGAAAAAATATTTTGGGGTGAGGTGCACTTTAAGTGGTACACTTGTTTATTGTTACCAGGGGCTCTTGAAATCATACCAACAACTTCAATATTTTATTGTTACATACAAGTATATGTTAACACCTGGTTGATACAAGGTATTTCCTGTTATAAATATGAACCTCCAGGTTGATTCTCACTTGTTTTGCTTGTTACATCCAGTCAGACTTGTTAATCATTATATTATTGATTTTGTAAATTACTTGCATTCAGTTACTTAAAATAAAAAATATCATGTTGGCATTGTGTACTGTTGTAATTGTTCACTTATAAAAGAAAATGTTATTTTAGATTGGGGGGCTCTGAGTTTTCTAGTTGTTGTGCTCTGATCAAAGAGCCGATTATAATACCATGAGACAACAAGGTTAAAGTGTTTATCTTTTACGATAAATATAGGTTGCAACATTTCAGCGTACTGAACGACGAAAATGTATTTATTTCCACGTTTATTTTAATTTTCAAATTGTATGGTTTTAATAGGGGTCTGAGTTTTCCAGATTTTTTTTTTGGGGGGGGGGGGAGGGGGTCTGAGTTTTCTAGGTCTTGTGTTCTGATCAAAGAGCTGATTGTGATACAATGTTGTTACTTTGCGATAAATACAGGGTGTAACATTTCAGTGTACTGAATGACGAAATTCATTTTACCTACGTTTACTTTGCTTTTGAAACTGTATAATTTTGAAAAGGGTCTGAGGTTTCCAGATTGGGAATTAACAACTTAATTAATAATTAATTAAGTAACAATTTTTGTTGTTTGTAACTTTTAGTTATTTGGAACTCGTAGTCGATGTACTATATATTGTATAAGACTCCAAATAAAAACATGTCTGTCTGGCTGTCTGTCTGTCTTGGGGGATCTGAGGTCTGAGTTTTCTAGGTTTGAGTTTTCTAGACACCCCTACAGCGTGTAACGTAACCGTGGAGTTAAGGGATGCTACGGCACGGCCGGGACGGTAAAATTTTAATCTGCTTTTTACGAATTGTTTGAGTGATGATTTGAGCTGAAATAGTATGATATCTGTATATTGGCCGGCTTCCAAATGTTTGCAAAACGGCATTATTTGCCATCCGAGTGATCGTTTGCAGGGAGGCCAAGCATGTACATGTGCACAGACAACATGTTTGCACGTACGCAAGAAAACGAAAGCTTTTTTGCTCCTATAAGCAAATTTAATGTTGATTTGAATACACTCTTGGTTGGAAGAACTTTTCGTCTTTGTCAGTTATTCATAGCTGTGATCGGTAAGCAGATGAATATTTGCATGTCTGATATGTAGTTGTAATGAGATACCCCAGTGGTAGTCTCCTACGCAGCCGTTCTTTGTCTCGTCACGCAACGTTGCGTGACGAGACAAAGAACGGCTGCCTAGCAGACTACCCCAGTGGTTTCAAGATCGAAGGTTACTTAATAGGCAACCGCAGCTTGTAAATTAATTTCGCTTGCATCACTTCGAACCCTCGGGAAGGGGGGGGGGGGGGGGTGCACTCCTTATAATGGCCTATACGGGGAGGCTCCGCCCTAAAGGAGTACCTTTTTCACGCTTCAGGTATATATGAAAAGGTAGGGATTTCACGAGTCGAAGTATATGAAAGCGTAGGGAAATCTGTCATTGAGGTATTTAGGGGGCCTTTCATTAAAATATTTCGAACACACATACCTTATGACTGTACTGTTTTAATTTATTGAACGCTACATGAAAATGATAAGAAGACTTCCTGTTTTAGGTATATGAAAGGGGTACCATTTGTCAATGGAAGGTATACGAAAGGGGTACCTTTTCTGTGAAAAATGGTATATAAAAGAGTAAGGGGTCGGATCTCGGGGCGGAGCCTCCCAGCATTAAATTTCTTTTAGTACACCCCCCCCCCCCCACCCCACCCCCGGGCTTCGAGCTTTGATTATTACTAGTTTAAAGTTATTTTAGTGTTCTGACCCGTAAATCAGCTTCCGTCAATCTCTTTTGTCGCGCGATGACCTTTGATCTCCGATGGTATTGAGATACTACATAAACCATTTTTTGTCTCGTATTTCGTATCTGTGTAGCCTGCATACAGGCTCTTCATTTGAGCAACACAGAGAAGATTTTTGCCTCGATTACTGGGGCACGGTCAAAGCTACGAGATTGGCTCGTCCCAATCCCTTAAAATTTGACTTATTGTAGCACCAACCTCGCTGAATTGCCCAAATGAAGAGCCGGTATGCAGGCTATATCTGTGAGACTTCTGTTTGTCCTTTGACGCCAATGACATGCCACCCATCAACGAATTCTGCTGATTCTACTACCGCTCTGAGTCCGTTCTCATGTGCTTTTCCACACGAGGGAAAACTGTTGAAATGTTTCACAATTTCAGTGGTGGGCGAAAATATCCGAGCCGCGAAAATATCAACCAGAGCAACAACAACAACAACAACAAACAGCAACAACTTTATTAATTAATTAAAAAGAAACTACACACTTTCACACATGTCTAGGTAAATAGAGTGAGTGAGATAACCGATAACTGGCAGAGCTCAAAAATGGTCATTTTTAACTCTAGTCATTTATTTTCGTCAACAATTATGATTTCCATGCGCAAACGATCGAATTTCTTCGTGGTGAATAACACTTGCTCTCCCGGGTTTGAGTAGCCAATCATTTCGCGCGAAAAACGCCATCCACTGTTTTAGTATATACTGAAGGATCGTATAAGATTGTCGGCAACAGTGATAGACTCCGTGACAGCCCCTCGCTATTCTCAATGCTATGATTTTTTTAATTCTTGGTACTATACTAAGTCGTCAATCACCCAGTATCAGCCCACTGGTTCACAAACCTCAAAGTCGAGTACAGGTTTTGTACGTAGCATGAAGCCTTAGCGTCATTAGGGTTATTGCACATACCTTAGCATTTGTTTGGAAAATCGTCTGCAAAGAGCCGATAAAAGTCCTTTCATACCCAGCGACTTTGAAATTGCAAGTAGAACGAGCTACCTTTGGAGTGTAAACAGCCGATGGGAAACATTAATCCGTGAATTTGTTTTTTCAATTTAACGTGAAACGTTAATTACTCAATTTTTGCGCGAACGTGAAGGAATTTTGGGAATTATCCGTGACGCGTGAAAAGTCCTAATATTTTTACGTGAATGCATTTTGCAGAGGGGTGATAAGGGACCCTCCAGAGAGATACAAAGCAATGGATACCACAAAGACACAAGAGCTATTAAATAAACAAGCAGAAAGATACAAAACAATGGATACTACAAAGAAAAAAGAACTACTTAGAAAACGCAAAAACAACTACTGTACTAGTAAAAATAAAGCTATAGATTCATGCATTGAACAATTTAAAAAGAAAATAAAGGAAGGTCCCTATTATATATGTTGTGTATGTAACAGAACACTTAACAGGAAATCGGTCATAAAATTAGTTAGAAGTAGTTACCCATCTCAGGATATTTCATACAGTCATCATTTGATGGAGGAGAATATATCTGCAAGACTTGTCACTCAAATACTGTACAAGGGAGACTCCCATGTCAAACAATTGTAAACTTGAACTTATATGTTGATGATGTATCAATTTTTTAAATAAACATCGCTCTTCATTCAAAAATCTCGAATAGGGTTGTCCACATTATGCCGGATAATTTTGAGCATCGAGCATCATGCCAGCATAATAGTAAGGAAAATTCCCGAAAATATGTCAAAATATCGAAAATAAATAAATACATCGGAATTAGGTACAATCTCGAAATTGGGATTCCTCATTTCCTGCAGAGAAATATACGTGACAATTGACTGCCCCAGACTTCACGACAGGAAACGGACCTGGCCACGTGGGGCGACAGTCTAGGACTAGGGTTGTCCACATTATATCGCCATAATTTTAAGCACAATAGTGGGACTTTTTGCGCATAATAGTAACATTTTTTGAGCATAAAGGATTCGCATAATAGTGAAAATTGTGAGCATAATGTGGCCAGCCCTAATCTTGAAGTAATCCTTAAACATACTGACATAAACAAATTCCCACGAAACACCAATTTCAATTAAAAGCAAAACAATACCCTTTGCAACGGGAAATGAAGCAGACACAAGATATCCCTGCCCGCTTTGCTATCCTGTTGGCCACATGGATGGACACGAATGCAATCAAATAATTGAAAATTCGGATTTTACTGTCAGAATTTTTATTAGTTTCTAAAATTTATTACTTAATTGGTCAGTGTAAAACGTAGACTACAGACCGGGCGTAAACAACGGACAGAGGGTAAAATTTAGACCAGGAATATACAATGCTTGTGAAATATCGAGAAACCAACGGGTGGTTAGATTTGGGACGGATTGAACCCGATTACAAAGACAAGCACACAACACGTTTTAACAACATGGCGGCCATACTCGGAACAGCCCCATTTTAATGCGCATGCTATATAGAAAACCGCTGAATACAAATAGATCACAATGCTTACTTGCTCGTACTATGCTAGAGCTATAAAACAATCGACAAAAGACAACTAAGATTTAATCATGTCAACTTTCTGGCGTTTACAGCTGGATATGCCAGGAAAGAAGCCCAAGTTCACGCACATATGCGTCTTGTTTTCTACTTGATCGATTTTTATTTTAAATTTAATTTTTAAAAGCAGATTGTAGGCTGTAAAATTTTAAATTTAAACATGTTTTTCTGATTGCGGTTTTTTTATTTTTTTATTTTTTTTATAACAATGCTTGTTGTGTTTACTGGTACACAGTGGGATTGAATTTTGTTTTGTATTATTTACACAACAATATGTATAGACATTTTCTTCTGTCTTCTGGTATGCGTGGTAGACATGTTTGTTACTTTAATTTAATTGCATTAACACTGCATTCAGTACATTACACGAGGTTGAACCGCTGCTGTTAAATTTTGCACTCGGCGATGGCGACGGCACTCGCAAAGGTTGTTCCAGAAAAGCTTGTTATGGAACGCACAGGGCATACAAATACGTCATGTCTTCATACGTATCAAAGAGAAAGCGCTAAAGAAGGAGAAGCTTTTTCCGATGTTTTGCAAGGTGTCAAGGAGTTGTTTTTTGTGCCGGAGCCTCCGAAGAGGCAGACATGTGAAGCGAGCAGTGAAGTGTAGAGTGGCTATTCCAAATTCAATTTCAAGAATTGTAATATCACGTTCAATATGAAATGATACTTGAAGTAGCGGTATTTTGATAATTTTGAAGGTGCGCTTCGTTTTAAGCGCGATGATTTTATTGCGTTCGACGCGAGACGACAAGACATTTGATGCAACTAAGATGACCAGAACTAGTTAGTTTTAGACAGTGCACGACTTGCATACTTGGTTGGGAATTAACCCCCAGGGAATGACATCAACTGAACCTGTTGCAGACGTTTAAAATTTCAGACTTCAAATTAGGCACCTCTGTAAGTTTCGATTGAGTTTTAAATTTATTCCACGAGATGTTAAAGGTCATTTTGGGTATAAAATCAGAGCCTTCTACAGCATAAACCAAACCAGTTGTAACGTGAACAGGACGAGCTATCCTTGTCGTCAACTCAACCGTCAAGCTATTAAGTCTGATAATCGCAGGAAAATATAGTACAAAGAAGGCGCAGTGTGTGTGCAAAGTCAACGAATAGGAATTGAAAGAGCCTGGAAGGATGTATGCAAAACCAAAGATACTTGTGACAAGGCAATTTCTGGTAAGAATCAGTAACTTGATGTGTTCTTATTGTTATTTTAAAGGACGCGAGTTTAGTAGCAAGTGTTGCGAGTCCAGAGTGGATTTCAAGTTACCGGACCATGATTAACGCGGGGATATTGTGTCCTTATCAACTACTGGATTGCTCTAACAACGCCAAATGGTGCCAAAGCCAAATGGCGCATGGTGTCTTCCAGCTCCATGTTACAGGTTGCTGTCGCGAAAATTCAAGAAGCAAAGCTGCAAGTCGATACGTTTGGCTTGGCGATAGAGACACGATGCGATCGGATGAAGAGGTCCGCTCGCCTGGTAAACTGACCGTTCTGGTGAACGACATTGGAACATAGCCATGAATAGAATGGATTACGCCCTGTTCCGTGGTAAAATTTACAGAGAAATCCCAGCAGCCAAGTTCACGTACGCCTACAAGTGTGAGGTTCGAGCGTTTGTTAATTGTTTGGCGGCAAACGAGTTTTTTTGAAGCGAGTTTACTGAGGGACATGAAAAAGGTCATTGAAATACTTTTCGACGCAGACTGCGAAGTGATACGACCAATTTCCTTCGATTAAAGCCTTATTGAATTAGATATTGGTTATTGCTAGCGCTGGTCGATTAAGGACAGACACTTCCTGGAGAGCCCCATCCCAGATGGAAGGGTTGGCATGCTTTCTCCGCTTGCTTTTAGCAGATACGACGCACAAAAAGTTCCAGAACCAAACTACTTCAAAGAAATTCTGGAAAAAAGCCTTTCCGGTGAAGAAGTTGGCGAGCTCTGGGAGGATTACCTAAGGTTGATTATTAATTTAATTCAATTTATTTTGGTTTCCTATTTCGTTACTCGAGTTACAATAGATTTCCGGATATGCCTCGTAGGAGGATAGTCTGTAAGATATTTTTGTATCTGTTTTCCTTTTCCGTTCAATTATACTTCGGTTATTTGCGATTTTGCTTGTGTGTTACACGTGTTTTAGCCGTAAGGTTTCGTTTTTATGTTGTTTGTATTTTAGTTTGACGTTAAGCCCCGTTAAATATAATGGAATAAACCTTGAATTGACCTTGTTTATCATGGATTATTAGTATCGAACGTGGGAACGACTCTTTATCCTGGTACAGTACTTGGACCACGGAACATTTATTCTGATTATGTTCGACCTTTGAACACTGCGAAAATTGCAATCACCAGGAGTTGCAGTCAAACGACTCTTGAACTAGAAAGAAAGTCAGAAAGTTGTAGACATTATCATTTTTACTGCATTAATAGGAACAGTTGTTCCTCAAATGAATAAAATGGACCAAAAAATGATAAAAAGAGGAACAATACCAATAGGAACACTTGTCCCTAAGCAACTCATTTCAGAACAAAAAGGTCCTTTCGTTGTTAAAAATTCGGAACAAAAGATTCCTTTTTAGCTCATGGATGACGTAGTCATGCCATGAGGTATAGGAGGCACTCCAAAGTCACTCACTCATTCACTCACTCACTCACTCACTCACTCGATTCTGATTAATTTATTCATTAAACTTGGATGAAACATTTCTTCTTTCCCTCCCCTGGTAAGTATTGTATGTGTCCCCGCAGTCTTCTTTGCTCAAAGTGTGCAAATTTCAGGGGGTAGTAGAAATGTGGAGATTCTTGCTCGACTGTTTATGTATCATGAAGTGCATACTGTATGAATGACGTTGATCAGAGCATGTGAAGAGCATGTGAAGCGGATGATTTTTCGCCCAATCCTCTTGAATATACCTTTTTGGAGTTGAAAAGTCGAAAGCTAATACGATTATGTACACAAGCTCCGAGAACTGATGATGGAAATCGACGAAAATTGCACGCTGATATCTTAAAGCGATGATGAAAGTGCTTTTCCTATCAACGATTTTTCTTGCCACCTGATGGAAGAATGAAGCAGGGAGGAATGAATGTCTACTAATCAAACAAGTTATTGCGATGCCACTAGCACTGAAGGGCTCGGCTGGAGTTCAAGACAAGAGAACAGAGAGAAAACAACGCCAAAAGCATATGTTTATATAACAAAACCAGGTGTGCTATGGCCACCGAGTGTTTTCCTGCGACTGTGAGCAAGGAAATAAGACATTTCCTATCCTCGGGGGCGCCTTAGACCAGGAATAACTAATTCGTTCGAGCAAAGGATTGGAACCTTCAGAAAGTCTATCCTTTGGCTTAAATAAACGATCAGTATAAAAATTATTCAATATTGTGGCAAAAAACAGAGAGAGTGTATTTTATAGATTACCTTAGATTCCTTTTTATCAGTATTACTAATTTATCTTAATCTGATTGTATAGATTAACTTTACAGCACAGCTTCATTGGAAATAAGTGTAAACTTTATGAATCCTGTGCATAATAAAGTATATATCTATAATAAAGTATCTACCATGCCGTAACTTTCGGGGTGTCACACAACGCTTTCTTTTGATGGGACATTGCATGAGGGCGAGAATACATCATAACCAGTCTAGTTTGAATAAAAACTTAGATAGACTCTGGAAAAGACGTTGCATTACTAGTCAAGTGTAGATCGCAATTATTGTAGCAAGATGCATCCATGAGCTGGCTCAGAGGAGCCTTTGATTAGCTCTCAGTGAACACTTGTTCCTAGTTTTAGAACAATTTGTTCTTTTTTGTACTAATAGGACCACACCCAACGACCTTGCTCCACCATTTGCATATGAACATTGAGATACTCATAGGCAGTTAGTTCCTTTTAAAGAGTAATTACATTATCATAAAACATCGGCAACCAAGCTACAGGATCCAATCGAATGGGAAAAACGAACGCAGTGTAATCCCCGATTATATCTAGTTTTAAGACTTCATTCATTCGTTAGTTCGCTCGTTCTTTCATTCTTTTTTCTTTTTCTTTTTCTTTCTCATTCTTTTTTACATTTTTTAAATTTCTGTGTTTTGCCATGACACATATAAATGTCTCGGTAAACTAATGCTTTCTTTCTACCTTATCGTGATATGGAAGCGACTGCGGTATGCATGGCAGGGCTCTCAACTGCGTCGGTCAATTTCCACTATATCACTTTCTGAGCCCGAAGTTGAAAGTTTATCTCAAGCCAAGCCTAATAACACCCTGATACTCTTCAGTTTGGCATGCCTTGCCGTAGGACCGCCACAATAACTGCAAGAAACTCCAGTATCTCTCTCAAACTCCTGATATTCGCCACAAGCCTTTTCCGCGGCCAATTCCTGGCGAATCCTCACCCATGGAACGAGATTACCGCTAGCAGCGAAATAATATTAAGATCACGTGACCGGAAGTCACAGCGAAAATTGACTGGAAATAAATGAAGAACAATAACTAAAAGAAAGAATGGGAATAAGGTATGGCCAAATGTTTTTGTTTTGTCTGGGAAGGGAGGGTCATGGTTTAATAGGAAAGGAAAAGGGGAGGCCACAAAATGTTTCTCTCACTCCTCCCCCTCAGTTAGAAACGTACCTTTTCTTACGGTTTGGTTTTGAAATGGACACCTGTTTTACTTTTTTAGGATTGAGCCGCAATAGCCCATGAAAGGAATAGTAAGATAATATAGTAAAAGGGAACTGATATGAACCTTTTTTAAACATTCTTCATGAATTATGCCTAATTCTACGATCTGGCATCATAGTTTTTTTTTCTTTTCTTTTCTTTTTTTTTTTTTTTTTTTTTTTTTTTTTTTTTGTATTTCATTCGCCCTTTTGCTCTGTTTGCGGTTTGACTTAGTTACGAAAAACTATTAACATAGAAAAACGGCCCTCGTAACCCAATTATTTCTGAACACATTTCTACAAATATTTCCGATGAATTTAAAATCCGAATTAAATTTCTGTCTTCATAGAGACATGAGAAGATCTCGGTAGAAATCAGTAAACATAGGCAATTAAAAAGCGTAAACTGCATGCAGGTGGCAATCAGCACTTGACCAAAAAGATGAGTTCCCGTTAATCTGCTGCAACTTAACTGTGAATAACTAGTAATACCTGCAAGAGACTGTGAGGCCAAAAGATTTCAGTCTTCTTGATTGGACTTTGTTCGTCATCACTTTCCCAATGAACATAACGCGCGATTTGCTGCAGGTAGCTTTGGTCAGTGGATCCTTTAGGCTC